>JABTXL010000002.1:37674085-37701766 GCA_025134845.1 Neodon shergylaensis | reverse complement strand
CACACACACACACACACACACACACACACACACACACACACACACACCCCTACCTGGCTATCATTATAAGAAACCAGCAAGTGAGATAAGCTGAAGGGAAATACCTTATCTACCCAGAAGTCTTCTCATGAAAAATTTCCATAATTAGAATTTGTAGACCTGGAGTAAAGGTAATTTTCTGTCTTTTCAGTCAATTTTTCCTTCCTGTGGATGCTGCTCCAGAAGGGGGCTGGTTCAAGTGGGAGAACAGCGCAGTTTAGGAGTGAAATAGAACCTGCTCAAAATAGATAAAATATCTGTTCTTAATTCCCTGCTTCCTTCTCAGACTGTCTATGCCATGGGCCCCTTACTTTTGGGGCACCCCACATGGGATGCTTACACAGGACCACTCAGAGAGCCTCACTGGTGTTAGAGGTGTGAGGTTAGAGGTCCTGGTTCTCATCTCACTGCTCCTGTGCCTTCACACCCTCCCCTTGAGTTGATGGAGAGGGTCAGTACAGTACCTTTCCTTGAGGGCTTTATTCCACACAGCTTGTGATTCAGAGTTGCTGTGACCCTTGGTTTTGATTACAGGGAGTCAACAGAACAACAATGGAAGTGCTGGGGTTCCTGGGGCTGAGACTACCTATCCTTGAATCCTGGTTCTGCTGTCTGCTCACACTTCTGTACCTTGTTTTCTTGGTAAAGGGGAATAGTCAAAACACTGATTATTTCAGAAGACTCGTGAGAATGTTGACAACAAATTTATCACAGTGGACATGTGGTAAATGTTCTGTAATGTCTCACAGTGTTTTATTTTCCATTCTTCCCAGAAAGTCTGTGGCTGAATCAGGACAATTTTGGTTTTGGACAGATGAATACACTTGAGTCACTCAGCGAGTGTCATAATTTCTTGTGACTCAAAGCCCTGAAAACAAAAAAAACATTTTTTCCTTTGAAGATAATTCATTACACCATAAAAGCAAATAAGACAGGCATGATGAAATATTTGCTGGTTATTCATTCCATGTAGATACTCATATTTTACTGAGACATAATGTACCTGACTTGGTGTATGACTGTATACCAATGAAGAGATGATGAACTTCTGAGCCTCAGATTGTTTGCCTCAAAATCAGAGTTCATCTTTTCCTTCCTGTAGAGTTACTAGGGGACTAAATTAAACAACACAAACAATGTGTGTGTATTCATATATATACTAAAGAGATGGTGTCAATCCACTTCTCTTTTCCTACATTGAGACTCACTACAGCCATAACTTATGGGACTTACTTAATGGGGCTCTTTCCAGAATTGGCTATTATATGAGTCTTTGGTGAAAAAATTTGACACGTACCATTAAGGTGAGCTACAGATCTGTTTTCAATTTTACGAAGCCCTAGGCAAGAAAGGCCTAACCCCATCTTCACAGAGAGTATATATGATTGTATTACTTAGGGATTCTATTGTTGTGAAGAGGCACCATGACCTTGGCAGCTCTTATAAAGAAAGCATTTCATTGGGGCTGGCTTATAGTTTCAGGGGCTTAGTCCATTATCATCATGGTGAGAAACAAGGCAGAACACATGCAGATATGGTGCTGGAGAGGTAGTTGAGAGTTCTACAGCTTGATCTGCAAGCAACAGGAAGTGAACTGTGTCCTACACTGGGTGTAGCTTGAGCATATGAGACCCGAAAGCCTCCCCCCATGGTGACACACTTCCTCCAACAAGGCCACACCTACCCTAACAAGGCTACACTTCCTAATAGTGCCACTCTCTATTGTCCAAGCATTTAAACACGTGAGTCTATGGAGGGCATACCTATTCAAACTACCAGAGTGATCTTTTATGTATGTCTATAGTTCATGCCCCCATATGAGTGTGGCTCTATATTTTTCTCACCCTGACCCCTCATTCCAAGCTACAAGCACAGGGATATCCTCTCATTCCATCATCACCCAGAGTTCACTCCTGCTCCTTCTTGATATGTTTAGTCCTTTCTGCCTGAAAAAGTTCTCTCCCCAGTCTTCTGAGGCTAGCTCTTTCTTATCATCTAACTTTTAACACCTGCCACTTCTTCAGAGGCATGGCTTAGTCTTTTCTCTTAACCTATTATCTATTTTCATTCCTCTTAATCTATTATCTATTCATTCTGGACTACTCATTGATGCTTTTGTTGTACCTCCTCCTGACAGAAATAGGAGCTCCTCTAGGAAATGGGCTGCCTTGCTCAGTACTGTGTTTCTAGACTATAGAAAAGTGTTGGACAAACACATACTAACTGATGAACAAGTGAATTCATGGATGAACCATGATGAGGGTAGCCCAACCCAGAAGATCCCACATTTTACACAGTAGCATCTGCAGAACCCAGTTTGACCCATGCCTGCTCTAAAAATTTGGAGATCATAAAAAAAGAAGACTGCAGGCTACTACAGCCCAGAAAATTTAGACTTAGGCAGAGTGTTGTGAAACCAAACACAATCTCCCTTGGAACAGTTTTCTCTAGTAGGAATGTAGGAATAGAGGAGGAGTCAAGAGGGAATCTGAAGAGAGTGTGGGTTTGGAGGAGTAGGATTGTGGGTTTTCCATGACACACCTCCTTTAACAAGATAAGACCTCCTATATTGCAAGGAGAGGACCCACTTGTTCATCCCAGATGCCCTGCTAGCTTAGTCCCAAAATAACCACACAGAAATTGTATTAATTAAAACACTGCTTGGCCCATTAGCTATAACTTTTTATTGGCTAACTCTTAAATCTTAGTTTAATTCATTTTTATTAATCTGTGTATTGTCACATGGTTGAGGCTTACCAGTAAGGTTTTGAGTTTGACTCTGGTGGTGAATCCATAGCTTCTCTCTGACTCCACCCTTCTTTCTCCCAGCATTTAGTTTCATGTCCCCACCTACTTAAGTTCTTCCCTATCAAGGGCCCAAAGCAGTTTTTTTTATTAACCAATGAAAGCAACACAAAGAGAGAAGGCCCTCCAACACCATTTCCCCTTTTCTGTTTAAACAAAAAGGAAGGCTTTAACATAGTAAAATTACATATAATAAAACAGTTATTAAACAAGAATTAGTTACAATATTTATATCTACTTTATCTTTTATCATAACTAAGGAAAACTATAACTATAACATCTATCTTTTTTTAAACTCCATCAAAGACTCCAGAAGGATATACTATTACCTAAGTAAACAGGAAGTGCATTGTAAGCAACTTCCAAAATTCTAGAATTGAGAGAGACATCTTACTGCCTGGATAGTTACCTAAAGTTCTTCTGGGTGCCAATTGTTGTAAGGAGAGGGCCTGCTTGTTCATCCATGTTGCTTGGTAGCTTAGCCCTGAAACAACCACACAGAAATTGTATTGATTAAAACACTACTTGGTCCATTGGCTCTAGCTTCTTATTGGCTAACTCCTACATCTTTATTTAACCCATTTCTATCAGTCTGTATATCACCACATGGTCATGGCCTATCAGAAAAGTTTTAGCACATCTACCTCTAGCCATGGATCCATGGTTTCTCTCTGACTCCACCCTTCTTTCTCCCAGCATTTAGTTCCATGTCCCCACCTACTTAAGTTCTGCCCTATCAAGGGCCCAAAGCAACACAAAGACAGAAGGACCTCCTACACCACTCCTAATCCTTCCCAACAGTTTCCCTGGGGACCAAGTACTCAAACATGTGAGCCTATGGAGGCAATTATCATCTAAACGACCACAGTTACTCATTCCCAATGCTAGCTAAAGAGACATATAATAGCACAAAGCATAGAAAAGGCTATTCAATAAGGCCATGCTTGGAAGCGGAGTGGATAAAGGGGCCTGATGATGTTCCACATTTTTCTTTAGGACACTGACATGAAGTTTAGGTTTAAGTAGAGGCATAGAGCCATGGATAACAAAGCTATTTTAGTGAAGGTGTGATCCTGCCCATCACGGACCCATCACTGTCTCACTTCCAGTTTCTTCTGCAGTGTGATTTGGTAAATTGTTGGAACCATGTGAAGTCTTCCTAGGAGGCAAGTTCCTTCTGCCTGGCCCTAGACCTTCAACCTTCCCTTCACCTAGCATGGAATTCTTGGGGATATTTAATTCTTGAGTTATATTGTCTTAATAGTCTAATAACCAACGGGAAAGTCAAAGGTTTATTCTTTAGAATATCTTTTTTTCCCAGTGGGATGGTTACAGAAAGATCAGGAGTTTGACCCCAGCCTGGGCTACAGAAGATCTTTTACAAAAACAAAGCAAAATATAAGTGTAACAAACAAAGGAGAACAGAAAGTGCAACACAGGATTTTCCTGGAACTTGGAGTGGAACAAAGTGTGGGACTGAGTAGCAGGGCAGCCAATGTGGTGACCCAGGAGCCCCTGAGGACCTCCCTCCCACTGTGTGGAAAATAACAGAACTCTGGCCACCTTGAGGATGTACTTTCCCAAAGACTCCTGGGATAGGAGAGGGTATGGCATCAGTTTAGAGGGCAGAGGTTAACTTCTAAGAACTGGGGGAAGAGGAAGATTGAAAGTGAACAGCCTAGAGTGTGGACAGAATTTTGCTGCAATGGTTTGTTCTACAGCTGAGATGCTCTCAGTGGGTGAAATGTCTCTCCGTTATTTCCTTTCCTCCCTGGCTCTAGGGCTGGGAAAAGGGAAAGACGAAAGTCTGGGGAACAGCTTGTCTTTGGACCTGCAGTTAATGTCTGTACTGGCTCTGGCTTGAATGTGAAATGCTGCCCACATGCGATTGTGTTTGAACACCTGGTTCCAGCTGGTGGCTTTGTTTGATGTCGTGGATCCTTTCGGAGGTGAGGCTGGTAGTGGGCATGAGTCACCAGGAGCAGACTCACCAGTTATGGTCCGGCTCGGGCTTTGGCCCAAGTCTGTCTGTCTCCCTGCTTTTTAGCTGCTGTTTCAATGTCACCATCAATGTGTTGGGTCACAAGTTCCCATACCAAAGCCAGAGCTGCAGCCACCATATTTCCTTAGTCACGAAACTGTGAACTGAAATAAATGTTCTTCTCCTCTGTTTCCTTTTGCCAGGCAGCTCACAATAACAAGGAAAGTCATCAGCAGCCATGTTCAAAGGCCTGAAGTCGGGAGAAGGAAAATTGTTTTTACATATAATTAATGAGCTTTTAATGTCTGAGAGTGCCTTCAAGTGAAGAACAAGGGTGCAGCGGGGTTGAGAACAGCACATTCCGAAGCTGTAGGTCGGCAATATCGGGAAGCCATTCCTGACTTTCCCTTGCCCTCGCCAGCTCATACAGTAAACCACAAAGGCTGGGCATGGGGCCTTGTAAGCGGCAGATTCTTGGTACATGCTAAGTAAAAGGTAGTTACGACTGTTCTTTTTGTCCTCCTTGGGTATCGAGTGAGCCAGCTTCAGATTGCTGTTCTGCAGATGCAGGAACTGCACGGGAACATGAACAATGCCTGGCAACCTGGGTAGACACCAGCAAGGCTGCAGTCAGATCACATGTTAAATTTCACCATCAGATCCCCTTGCCTGGAAAATGCCAGGGAAAGAAAGGGAACAGACAGAGTCTATTAAGTTTGCACTGCTCGCCCTCCTGAGTGACATTTGCCATACGTCCCTGAGAAGGTCCTTGATAAAGCCTCGGGGTGTGCTAGAAGTTTGGGGTGGTGGGCGATTTCTCACTGAGTTTTTTGTGCTGACCACCAGTCAGGTGAATTATGAAGTGTGAGCCTCTCCCACTCCTCTCGGCTTTGGTGAAGGGCTAGCATAATTCTGTCGTTGGAGGCCTAAGATGGCATTTGCCATGGCTGTGTCTCAAAGTGGAGAAAGAAACTCTATAACTCTCACTTTGAGGGGTCCCTGGGAATACCAACAATGGCAGCGAATACAGTGTCCTGGTCCAGAGGTAGTAAGTGGGAAGACTCTATGCAGGGTCAAAAATGAAGTGAATAGTGTCCTGGTCCAGAGGTAGTAAGTGGGAAGACTGTACATGGGGCCTAAAAATGCAGTCTCATCCGATCGACTCCCCACTAAATAGCTGTCTTTTGGGAGACTACGTTCTCAACATACTAGCCTGCCTTTTGTTTTGAGCCCTTTAAAATAAGATACACATAGTATTTATTTGGACATATACATGCCCGCATGAGCTTATGGGTCCCACATGTGTGAGGCTAGAAGGTAACATTAGATCCCTGAGAACTGAGGTCACAGATGGGGAGGACTGCCCCGTGGGTGCTAGGACACAGACCAGGTGCTCTGCAAGGGCAGTAGTGCTCTTAACACCGACCCATCTCTCTAGCCCCTGTTCTAAATTCATTCCAGTTTAATGTTTGGGGTTGATTATAAGACATTTGGAAGAACAATTGGAGGAGATAGCCTCACCTGTAAGTGGGTCACCAGTTACTTATAAACACGACTTTGTGACGTGGTGCGGGCACTGGCTGACTTATGGTGACAGCCTGGGAGATTCGACATGAGAGAGACACCCTGCACTCACTTTTCTTCCTCTTTTGCTTTGATTCTACCCATAACAAAGCTTGCACAACTCGAGAAAATTGCCGCTGATATAGATTCATAGGAGGCACACATAAGTTTTAGGGGGCTGAGTCTGCATTCCAAGCAGACCTTTGCTCGATCAGAGCATCTTCTGTAATAGTACACCGTGGAGATCTGTCATGATTGATTCAGAGAATGATAGGCTCTCTTGCTCTATTGTTTGAAATACCCTATGTCAAATCAATATGGCCAAGCAGAACAACAGATCAGTCTCTCCTTAGGAAATAACCAATCCTTAAAATGACAGGAACACTTTGCTCTTTGGATTGCCGACCCTGTCTCTATTTAAGCTGACTTGAAAAAAATCACTTGACAAAAATTTCTTCAAACACATGATGAAAGTCGATTCATTATTATGGGACAGACATTTAGGAAAACAGAATCAATTCAGCTGCTTTGTTCTTTGCAGCTTATACACCTGCCTGAGTCTGTCTGTATCTCTCTTTCCACACTAAAATGGGCAATTTCTTTCTACTTCCTGTTTATATCACTCATTTATTATGTATATTTACTTTTTATTTCATTTTTTTGTATTTAACTCTCTATTTTGAGTTAGACACCACCCTGCTCCTTCATTCATTATTTAGTTCCTTATTCACCTGATTTATTTCTTACTCATCACCTTGTCCATTTCTTTCTGTCATTGTATCTTTTCTGTTCATCTCATTCATCTGTTATATGCATCTGGTTCCTCTTGTCAACCTAGAAGAGAGGGTGAGTGGGTATAGAGAAAGCCTAAGAACAGAATGATGTGGAACATGCTGTGCCCCTCACGACAGAGTCTGGGCGGGAGAAAACCACAGGAAATAGCTAGGCTTCTGTCTTTTGAGCCAACTTGAACTCTAAAAGGGCTAAAACAACCATTCTTGATTAAGACATGGGTGTGGTCTCCAACTAAGGAAATCCTCTCAAACTGCAAAGATAAGAAGTAGAAACACCTTGAGAAATTGGAGCTGAGGTTGTCTGCTTGGGTTCTTTCTCTCTGAGAAGTGGTACCCGGTTGGAGGATGGTGGAGTTAGTAGAGAAGACACAACCATAAGGAAGATCTGTCTACCCCTGGTGAATGGGAACCCTGAACTCACACAGCACCCTTCTGCTCTCATTGCATGTGGGTGATCTGTTTCTAGACAGTCAGCACTGAGATGAAAGACATCCAGGAGTTTTCTGATCTGGTGCTGTGCTGGATTTCACTGGTCACCACCAAGCCTCCAGATACTCAATATTTTGCAGAAGCCTGAGTGGATGAAGCTCCTTGGAGACAGGTTTCATCCTTTTCCATATCTCGGCATTTCTCAGTGGGCAATTGTTAAGGAACTACTTGAATAAGCATGTAAATATTTCCAACATTAAAGTTTTCTTATATTTTTTTAAAAGAAAACAAAAATAAAAACAAAAACAGGGTCTCTTTTTTATGTTACATCCCAATCCCGGTTCCCACTCCCTCCCCTCCTCCCACTTCCTCCCCTCCTCCCACTCCTTCCCCTCCTCCCACTCCCTCCACTTCCCCAACCCTCCCCCACATCCACTCCTCAGAGAGGGTAAGGCACATTACTCTGAGGAAGGACCAAGGCCCTTCCTACGACATCTAGGCTGAGGAAGGTACCAACATTAAGTTTTAATCTACCAACTTTACTGCTTTCTTCTCTCACTTCAACAGACTTGGGGATCAGAAGACTTAGGTTTGGAGTCAACTGTACAAGCAATAGCTGTGACTCTGAGTAAGTCGCTCGTCTCCTTGCCTACAGATTGCAGCTAACACAACTGTATCCCAGTGCTCATGTGAGAATATAGAGGGCAGAGCATATGCAAAGTTCCCAGTAAGTCGATGCTGAACATGTCGAGACTTTCCTTGCTCTCCCAGACCCCAGATGCTGCCCCACTACTCAGTGTGCCTCTCCCGGCATCTCTTATTATCTGCTTTATCTTATTCCCATAAGATAATGACCTGTATTTGCTAGCTTAAGAGACCCAAAGAACTTAAAGTACCATATCCTTTGGAGTTTGGTGTAGACAGGATTCAAATGCAGTGCTTCCTGACTCCCATGCTCACACATTTTTTTTGGTCTTTTATTTTTTGGATTAGCAAGTTTCTAGAGTTTGAAATTTTACATATATATATTTCATATATATGAAAGAGCAAATATATATGTATATGTATGTATATATTTTTGAGAATTTCATGCATTCAAATCTTTCCCCTCTTCTCCAATTTTTCTCCTCTCCTTCCCACTCTGTTCCTTCCCAACTTCTTGTGTCTGACCTTTTTCAGATCAGCTGACTCCACATAGTGCTGCCTGTATATGCAGGGGCATAGGACTGTCCAATGGAACATGGGTAGCCTCCCACAGGCCACATGCCCAAAGAGGCCTGACTTTCCCTCTCCCAGTACTCATCAATTGTCGATGGCTCTCCAGGTAGCATGTGGTTTCGTGAGCCCCTTCTCACTCCGTGCTGGGATTTGGGTTGGCTTGGTCTAGTGTGGGTCCTGTGCATGCAGTCACAGTGGCTGTGAGTCCATGTGTACAGCAGTACTGTCTTGTCTGACAAATAAAGTTTTTCTATGGAGGTTCACTCCCTCTGGCTCTTCATTATCTTTCTGCCTTCTCATCTGCAATGATCCGTGATTCTTGGAGATAGGTGCTGTGACATAGTCAGCTCATTTCGAGCCGAGCACTGTATTTTAAACTCTCCCAGGGCCTTGAAAACTGAGCTAAGATTTTTAAGTTTTGTATTCTCACAGTCACATATAAATCCAAAGCTCAGAGAAACATATACTAAATTGCCATGGCTATGTTCTGCTGGCCCAATATCCCATTCCTCAACCAATCCTAAATATGTTTTTTTTTTCTTGTGAGTATGACTGTCTTTCACATATTATCATGCATATTGAAAAAAGGGCACCTTAAAATACTCCATTCCAGCTCCTGGGAACGGAGGAAATGCCCTTATTTGGAACAGAACTCTTCGGAAATGTGTTAAGATCCGAATCTTCAGATGAGGTGATCATCTCATGGCTTACTTTGATGGGCCTTAAAGTTGCTAAGTATGTAATTTCATAAGGGGCGGTCAGAAGGAGGCATGAGATAGAAGATACAGACTGGGGAGGAGGTGGCAATGCATGTGACTGGAGTAGGTCACTGTAGTGATCAGAAACAAGGACGGCCCCTGAAACCTGGAGGGGACAAGGAGGGAATCCCTACAGAAATACAGCTCAGCCGTCAGCATGACTTCATACTTCTAGCTTCTGGGATCATGAAAGAATAACTTCTTTTGTCTTAAGCCATCATGTTTGCCAGATTTAATGATTAGAAACTTTCATTTCTTGAATGTCAATTTTCTTGCACAGTTCTGTCTCAGATACTGCTTTAAATGTTGAAGCAATGTGATTAGCTTGGCTTCCTATCTTGACCGTTAATATTTAAGCTTTCTCTGCTCATAACTAAGCATCCTTCACTAACCAAACCTGAGTCAAGGTAGATTACATCGAGCAGAGACTGAGATGATATAAAACTTGATATTAAAGATCCAAGATCAAAGAAAGACAGGAGAAGGTGAAGTCAGAATTCCCACTATACAGGGGAACTACTAATTACAGAAATGGACCTGGAAGATTGCCTCACTAACTGGTAAATTGATTTGAGCTCACCAGATCTTGGTGTCACTAGCTCTGAAAATCGTGCCCGTGGGTGGTTTAATATCTTTCCTGTAGTGTCTGACAGCTGCTGCAGTGGACACACGGCTTTCTAAAATTAAATTCATATAGGATAGTATTGAGGTAAAAAATTAGAGTGATTTCTTGACATCGGGAAGTGAATAAAGTGAACAAGAGTTATTTGCAAGTGATTTCTAATGAATAACTGCAGGCCCAAAATGGGACATGGAAGAAATTAAATCTTAAAAACCTGGAGATAAGGACTTTTATTCTGGAGTTAGTATGCCACAAGATCTGAATCTTCCTAGATCAGGCCAAAAGGAAAACCAGCTTCTCGACAAAGGAAGCCTGTCTGCTGTGATGCTGTCTCCACAGGCCGATTGTCATTGTTAGAACATCAAAGGCAAGGCACGGAACTAATCTTTCTCTGAACAGCAATGATAACAAAATGCAATTTGAAAGGCGTAGGTTTATACCTAGAAATAAATCTTTTGGAAGTGATTGAGCTCCTGTTTGAGTGTCAGATAGCTCGGGCTTACACAGAAATGAAAACTCCTGGTGGAAGGCTCGGGAAGCATCTGATTGGTCATCTGGAGGCCACAAAGTTCTGTTCCATAGGAAGGAACAAGATTGAGAAGTAGAGGTTTTATTTATTCTATTTGGTCATAATTTTATAAATTCTCAGTTTTATTTAATTCCTATTATACATTGGTCTTATGGTTGTTCCTAGGTTAGAGACATCTGTACTTGTCCCCTGGCTCTGATCATCCATCTTGATGGTTCTCTGTTTTATTTTTCTTAAGTTCCCTTTATTATTCTAGTGCTTAGTGAAAAGATGCAAAAAACAGACTATAGCAACTTTCTTTAAAATGTAATGTCCAGGTGTAATTATCAGAGGAAATATACAAAAAGCCAAGTGTGTAAATATTAGAAATAAGGTTCTTAACTGTAAACAATGTGATTCTGATTTTACTCATCATGTAAGAATAATAAATAATAGTGCCAAAAATAGAAAACTAAAATAGGAAAGCAGCTTATGCTTCCTTTTGGGGAGCCCCATACTCTCCTATCTTGCTTACCTGGTGCTCCAGGAGGTTGATCCAAGCTGAGCAGGTGCTATTTATTGTGCCATAGTAGAGGAGTTCAGGATTTTTCTATCAAATAAGCATTTATTATCTGAGTGTCTGTGCTAAGAAACCAGGGAGTGACTCAGCTGGCTGACTTCAGCCTGACTTCATGCTGAGACTGATTGCAGCAAGGCTGTGACCTGGCTGGGGGCGGTTACCAGGTTCCACGGAGGGAGCAACTGTTGTCAAGTCCATCCGCAGGACGGCCAGCTGGTGACAATCAGGCCCTGCAGAAGCTATGGGGAGTGGAAGCCAGCTTGCCGAGGCTGTGGAGAGCCCTCATCACTACCACCGTGACCACTTTGTTCACAAGCCCATTGGAGAATGTAAGGTTGCCTGGGCCATGAAGTTAGGAACATGAACAGACTGCTTAAGCCTACATTTTCAAGTGCCTCACACTTTAGGCCTGTCTGAAAATGTCTTCATATGTCTTTCTTAGTCGCCAGTTTTCTAGTTTTGTTCTTTCCACGTTCCTGGCCTTTCTGTCAAATCATAAGGCACAGTTCACGATCTCTCTCTGTCTCTCTCTCTGTCTCTCTCTCTCTCTCTCTCTCTGTCTCTGTCTCTCTACCACTCTCTTATTCTCCTCTAGGTATCCCTCTTTTTCATAAAATGACCAAGCTGAGTAACCAAGTTCTGTCCATTGGAAGGATCTCCCTTCACTTAAGGGGACTTCCAGGGTGGAGCTATATATATTGCAGCTCTTCACTTTGGCTGGTGCATGCATTTTGTATAGAACATACCCGTAATGCCAAAGTGGTTTTATTTCTCAAAATGATCTTAGGGGATCCCCTGAGAGGCCATCGATTTTCAGGGATAGATAGCATAGCAGAGTTAGGTTTGTGAGACGTAGGCTGTTTCTTTGTATAACCCATTTGGGTCTTAAGGACCAGATAAAACCCGATTTAATTCAAACGTTTCCACTTGACTGGGTGCTCTCTTCATGGTCAGCTGTAGCTCTTGGTGAGTTAGACAATACCTATTTAGGTTGCACGGTTCAGTGATCTCCACCGGAGGAGGCCCCCTGAGGCAACGACCTCCACAGGAGCAGATACAAGGGAGTGACCTCCGAGGGAGCAGGCCCAAGTCAGAGACCTCTGTGGGACTGGGCACCATCAGGGACCTCTGAGGGAGCAGGCCCCAGCCAGGGACATCTACAGGAAAAGGCCTGAGCCAGTGACCTCTGCTGGAGCAGGCCCAGAGGCAGCGACCTCCACTGAAGCAGAGCAGGTACAAGGGCGCCACCCACTGAGGGAGCAGGCCTGAGCTAGAGAACTCTGTGGGACCGGGCATAAAGCAGCAACCTCTGAGGTGGCAGGCTTGAGTGAGGAACCTCTCCCGGAGCAGATCCAAGGCAATGATAAGGAAGGAGCAGGGATAAGGAAGCCATGCCTGAGGAAGCAGGTGTGAGCCAGAGTCCTCTGTGGGCCTGGGCCTAAGCCAGGGACCTCCAGGGAAGCAGGTCCACGCCAGGGACATTTACAGGAACAGGCCTGAGCCAGCAACCTCTGCCAGAGCAGGCCTGAACTAGGGACTTCTGCCAGAAAGGCCCAAGGAAGCGACCTCAGCGGTAACAGCCCCAAGCAACCTCCATGGGAGCAGACCCAAATGACCCCTGGTAATGCAGAGAAATCCCTGGGAGCACTGAGAGACCTCCAGGAACACCAAGTGACTTCTGGGGTGACTGGAACTGTTGCCCTCACTGCACCAAGAGGAACAACCACTTGGGCCTTAGATTCACTGGCACCAGCCGCAACTACACCAATCAGAGGAAAAGATCGGTAGACAAGGTAGGAACACATTCAACACAAAGAGCAACACAACACCAATAAAAACCAGTGACCCTACAACAGCAAGACTTGAACAACCAAATATAGATAAAGCAGAAAAATATGACCTAAAAAATAACTTTAGGAGAATGTTTGAGGCCCTTAAAGAGGATATGAAAAATTCCCTCAAAGAAATGGAGGAAAAGACAAAAAAATTGTAAGAAATCAACAAATCCCTTAAAGAAAACCAAGAAAATGCAATCATTTGAAACTATGATCGAAACTATTCAAGACTTGAAAACTGAAATAGAGACAATAAAGAAAACACAAACCAAGGGAATTATAGAAATAGAAATTATGAGAAAATGATCAGTAACGACAAATACAAGCATAAGCAGCAGAATGCAAGAGATGGAAGAGAGAATCTCAAGTGCTGAAGTTACAATAGGGAAAATAGACTCATCAGTCAAAGAAAACATTAAATCTAACAAAATCTTAACACAAAATATCCAGGAAATATGGGACACTATTAAAAGACCAAATTTAAGAATAATAGGGATAGAAGGAGAAGTCCAACTTAAAAGCACAGAAAATATATTCAACAAAATCACAGAAGAAAACTTTCCCAACCTAAAGAAAGATATGTGTATGAAGATACATGAAGCTTCCAAAACACCAAATAGACTGGATCAAAAAAATAAGTCCCTTTGCCACATAATAATCAAAACACTAAACATACAAAATAAAAAAAAGAATATTAAGAGTTGTAAAAGAAAAAGGCCAAGTAACATATAAAGACAGACCTATCAGAATTGCACCTGACGTCTAAATGATAACAGTGAAAGTCAGACGGTCTTGGTCAAGCATTATGCAGGCATTAAGAGATCACGAATGCCAGCCCAGAAAAACTTTTCAATTATCATAGACGAACAAAAGAAGATATTCCACGACAGAACCAGTTTTAACCAATACCTAGCCACAAACTCATCCCTACACAAAGTATTAGAGGGAAAACTCCAACCCAAGGAAGTTGACTACATCCATCAAAACAGCAAATCCCAAAGGGGAGAACATACACAATATCATCACTACCAACAAAAACTAAAATAACAGGAGCTAACAATCACTGGTCATTAATATCAATTAATAAAAAAGGAATAAATTCACCTATAAAGAGACACAGGCTAACAGACTGGATCCATCCTTCTGCTGCATACAAGTAACATACCTGAACCTCAAAGACATTGCCTCAGAGTAAAGGGTTGGAAAAATTTTTTTCCAATCAAATGGATCTAAGAAACAAGCTGGTGTAGCTATCCTAATATCTAACAAAATAGACTTCAAACTAAAATCAACCAAAAGAGACAAAGAAGGACGTTTCATATTAGTCCCAAGAAAAAATCCACTAAGAGGAAATCTCAATACTGAACATCTATAGCCCCAAATACAAGGACACCTTCATATGTAAAAGAAACACTTCTGAAGCTTAAAACACACATTGAACTAATAGTGGGAGACTTTAACACCCCACTGTCACTACTGCACAGGTCTGTCAGACAGAAAATTATCAGAGAAATAAAAGAACTAACAGATATTATGACTCAAATGGACTTAATAGACATCTATAGAACATTACATCCAAACATAAAAGAATATATCTTCTTCTCAGCACCTCATGGAACCTTCTCAAAATTTGACCACATACTAGGTAACAAAGCAAACCTCAAAAGGTACAAAAAAACTGGAATAACTCCATGTACCTTATTGAATCACCATGCCTTAAATTAGAGTTCAGCAGCAACACTAATTCCAAAAAGCCCACAAATACATGTAAATTAAACAATGCTTACCTGAATCATCATTGGGTCAAGGAAGAATTTAAAAACTTCCTACAATTCATTGAAAATGACCACAGAACATACCCAAATTTATGGGACACAATGAAAGCAGTGTTAAGAGGAAAGTTCATAACACTAAATGCCTACATAAAGAAGCTGGAAAAATCCCACACTAGTGAGTTAACAGAGCATTTGAAAACTCTAGGACAAAAAGAAGCAAACTCACTCAGGAGGACTAGATGACAGGAAATAATCAATTTGAGAGCTGAAATCAACAAAATAGAAACAAAGAAAACAATACAAAGAGTCAATGAGACAAAGAGATGGTTCTTCAACACAATCAACAAAATAGCAAACCTTTATCCAAACTAACCAAAAGGCAGAGAGACAATATCCAAATTAACAGAATCAGAAGCGAAAAGGGGGACATAAGTTGCGCAGTTCAATTTGCCTGCTGTCTTAATGTTCCACGAGCAGTTCAGTGTTTACTGAGGCCAAGGACAAACAAAGTTGTTTCTCTAAAATGAGTGTTAGATTCAGGATGTTGCTCAACTGGTAGAGGGGTTGCCTCAGGTGCACAGACTCTGGGTTTGATCCCCAGTATCCCATAGACTGGATGTGGTAGCATACTTCTCTAATCTCAATGCTTGGAGATTTTAAGGACATCCTCTATTACATAGTGAATTCCAAATTCCTTGGCTCCATAGGGAGTTAGAGACCAACCTGGGCTAGAAACCCTTCTAGAAAACAAACCAGCAAACAGACAAACAACAAACTCACTCTAAGTACATGTAGCCATCCTCAAGGACCGCACAGCTTTGCTCCATAATTCTAAGGCTCTTTACGTGTTCTCATAAGGACCTGCCAAAGGCTCCAGACAGCTGTCACCACCCTTCAGCACACCCATCTGTGCTGTGTTCCAAAGCCCAAAAAGCACAGTGCCTTTGTAGCAGCACGGAGCCATTTCAGAGCATCCTCTCATTGCTGTGCTACTGAGGATTGAACCCGGGTCTTGTGTGTGCCAGGCAAGCAAACTACCACTGAGCAGCACTACCAATCCAGGAACCTTCTCTTTCTGAGTAGCCCCACAGTTGGCAGTTTTCACAAGCCACTGGTAAGTGCGCTGATGTATGCATTACTCAAGGCCCAGAGAGAACAACTGGGTAATTCATCTCTTTCTTGCCCAGCGGAGGAGTATCTCTTGCACAAGGAGAGTTTAGCATTCCTAAGAGAGCTGGATCTACTGGCTTCTAAAGACTTCTGGTGGGGTTTCATTTTGCATCCTACAAGTAGACCCAGAGAGGGCACCCCTAGAGGTCAGCACTAATCAATATCACGCTATAGTTGTGTAATATCTGATGGAGGAAAAAAGGCACTAAGGTTTCTGTGAAACCAGTTATGACATGGGTTGGAGACTTGAGAGATGTGCGAAGCAAGACAGGCCTTTCTGAGAGCAAACTGGTCCTGATGGTCTGGGCTAATAGATACAGAGAAGAGAAAATAACTTGTGGAATATTAGTTTAAGATGTATTACCTATTTTTAATCTGTGGAATATTTGTTTAATGGTGAAAAGATGTGTTACATTCTTTTATGTTATATCTGTTTAACTTTGTGAAGCTGTGTTACTTTGCCTGATACCTAAAACACCTGATTGGTCCAATAAAGAGCTGAATAGCAAGTAGATAGGAAGGAGAAAGGATAGATGGGACTGGGAGGTAGAGAGAATAAATAGAAGGAAAAATCTGGGAAGAGAAAATCAAAGAGCAAGAGAAAGGAGGAGAGGACATCAGCTACACAGAAAGCCATGGAGTAAGAAGCAAAGCAAGGTATATAGTATAGAGAAAGAGAAAAGCCCAGAGGTTAAAGATATACAGAATAATTTAAGTTAAGAAAAGGTGCTAGAAATAAGCCAAGCTACAGTCAGGCATTCAAAAGAAAGAAAGAATAAACTTTGTTGTGATTATCGGGGAGCTGGGTGGCCAGCCACTAAAAAAGCAAAGAGAGAAAAAACCTGCAGTAAATTCTTAGATAAACACCTGTATGCCAAGTACTGAGTTCTAAAGTCTGAGTAGCACAGCACCTTATGTAGCAGCATGAACCTGTTTCAGAGTATTCTTCCATTGTTATATAAAATATTTTTTATGAGGCACTGGGGATTGAACCCGGGAGCTTATGTGTGCCAGACCTTCTGCAAGTACCAGGGACATGCGTGGCCTTGTTCTGGGAATAAAAACACGTTTAGAAGAGTAACTGTGATTGGGATTAGTACTTATGATCATGGCCATTCAAGGTCTGTCTCCTTTGGAGGCCAAACATGAGATGACTCGACATTCTCAGGGAATAGGGAAGCAACGCCTTGTCTCTATTGAGTCCCTGATTGTGGCTCTAGCCCTTTTGTTTGCTACAGCTGTACAGGGTTCCTTTGCTTTACTGATCTCCCAGATAGATGAAGCTTTGGTGGCTGTACACGAACTTTCACACAACAAGCCTCATGCTGTGTGTCATGGAACTTACGGAGATTCTTACAGATTCTTTCAACTCTGAGTTCTCAAAATGGTGAAATAACCACAGATATGGTCAGACCCATGAGCCCACTGAAACATGAACCTGGAACAAAATTCCACTCATCACCTGACCTCCTGTACTTTTATGACTGGGGGGTAGTGGTATTTACGTCTCTGGGTCTTAGTGCTAGCTTAGAGCCCATGTCCAGGAAACCACTCATAAATAAATCATGATTACTCCAGTAAATGACTTTAGGTAAAGTTGTGAGCAGACTAGGAAGAAGGGAGATTAAAAGGATATATAATTCTTTTTTCCCCCAGATGCATAGCAAGGTCTTTTCAAAGGACTTGACTTCCTCTTTACTCCCAAAGAGCTGGCTCAGGCCTGGAACTGAGTGGTGGGCCATGCTTCTTTGGTCTCTCTCTCTCTCTCTCTCTCTCTCTCTCTCTCTCTCTCTCTCTCTCGAGCCTTCTCCCTTGTGCTGGTCATTCAGGACAGTGGTTCTCAACCTTGTTAGATATTGCTACCCTTGAATACAGTTCCTCATGCTGTGGTGATCCCCAACCATAAAATTATTTTCGTTATTACTTTATAGCTATAGTTTTGCTGCTCTAGCAGGTCATAGATGGGGTAGATGTTAGGATGGATCAGCTCAAGGCCCAGGATGTGGATCTGGGTGATAGCTGAGCTGGTTGGTCTGGGCCAATGGGACTGACTCCCTCAGGGGAGGGACAGAGCCCATGTTCACCTAGGCCCATGCTGTAGGGGCCTGCTTTCCCATATCCATGTGTTTATGTGAAGGAAGCAAGAGCCTCCCCATTTGGCTCATTTAACTAAAGGTTGGTGTAGATCTCAGGTCTGCCTGTTCCAGGCTGCAATGCTGGAGAGTGAATACTGTTCGGTGAGCACATTGCTTCCCCAGACAAAAGCCGGCTTCTCTGGAAGGAAGAAAGATGGAATCCGGAAGTTTCTACAGCTCGCATTTCTTTCTTTATGTTACTGTGTGTTGATAGTCCTGGATGGGGAAAGGAGGAGGCTGAGGGTCTGGGGCCTGAGAGAGAAGAAGAGGATGGAGCTGTTTGAGTTACAGGAAGGCTTTCCCTCTGTACCGGCGAAGCTGGTTAATGTAGTGTGTGTACTCTTTTCCTTCACTTCCTTATCCACTGTCTGCTTCTCCTGCCTCCCTCCCTGCAAGGGCATCATCTTGATCCGCATCTTTGCCTGTGGAGTCTGACGAGCCTGTATGAGCTACCCTTCTCACTGCTGGATAGGATGCCTCATAGAGGCATTTTGCTTTGGCCCTCAGCTCCCGAGGTTTGAGTCTGTCATGGTAAAGGGGCAAACAGAGCAGCTCCACTGCAGGGGCAGGACTTAGTCCTGATCCTAATATTATATCTATTGATTATATATGTGCCTAATCGAGAAGTACAGGCTAGACCAGAACCGTGGTTGGTTATAGCTTGCAGGGTCCACTCCAAACATCCTACTTCTGCTGCCCAGGTCTTCCAAAAGATTCACTATCCTCCAAAACAGTACCACCAGCTGGGGACCAAGTGTCAAACACACGAGTCTGTGGAGGACATTTCAGATTCAAACCAGAACAGAGGTTTGAGTCTGGCTTATGGTACCAGACCCTTGTTTTCTCTGTTAACAACCAAAGTGGCTTCTTTGAGTTTGAAATAAAGAAAAAAATGATTTTTTAAAAAAGCGTTCTCTAATACTCATTCTACGCAGGATCCATGCATATGTTCCCAAGTTCCTGAGGACTAGGTTTCAAGCAGGATGACTTACTCTGCAAAAGGTCTTCTGTTCTGCTATCTTGGCCATGCATAATTAACAAGACACCAGCTATAACAAATATTACATAAATGGCAATTCTCTTGCAGACAAATTATTCTTTTTTTGGACCCTGTACCAGATTAAGACATAGCTCACTTGAGAGGGTAGGCAACATATTTCTCATGTTGAATAAATATTATTATGATGAATGAATAAACCAATAAGCTAACTGGATAGAGCAAAGGAAGCTACAGTGCATAAAAAAATTCTGGTCAAAACTAATGACTGAAATAACAAAATAAACCTCTTGTTATATATAGTTCATAAACTATGGAGGAAAACATGATGATGCCTTTTGCCTCCAAACAAGTGTCTTGGCCTTAAGATGCATATTGAAAGCCTCAGTGGAAATGGATTTGAATGGCCAGTGTTTTCCTTCTTCAGTTAGTAAGTTTTCATCGTGTTTTTTGATCTGTAGGCTGTCTCCAAGGAAACTAGTTGGAAGTTTCAGTGACAGCTGAATGAGAACACTTACCATGGCTACCTTGACTTGTGGGAAACTGCCCTTTTTGTTGTTGCTGTTTTGTTTTGACTTAAAAGTCTTCGAGCATCTCATTAAGGGGACACCATCCCCCAACTGTGCCCTGAAGAAGATTCAGACTGCTGCGGTTCAGGGTTGAATTCCTTGCTGTTTTCTACCTGAAGTAGCACCACCTCCTCCTCCAGCCCCTGTTCTCTGCTTTGATGCAGCAGCATCTCATTTCCATGACTCTGTTAGGAAGCCAAGATTCCTAGGTCAAAGGCTGCTAGTGTATCCAGGACTATTCGGTGCTCATACATTTTATCCACCTTGACTTGTCTTGTCTTTTCTTTTCTTTTTTTTGTCTTCCTCAAAAGTCAGGAATATATGTCAGCTGATCTGCCATTATAAGTCACTGAATAAAAAAGTTTTCTTCATGTTCATGACTCACTTCTGCATAATAGGAACATGAAGAGAAAGGGGATGGAGGGAGCTTAGAGCACCCGGGCAGCTCATTCTACAAGGCTGTCGAATCCCAAGGTGAGATGTCAGGCTACCTTGAAGACTACATTTACTAAACCTCTCATTTGTCACGGACACCCAAGGGAACCCAGGAGAGTGTCAGAAACAATTAGCCAATGATATCTTTGCCTGCCTCTGCTTCATTATTTAGATTTTTCTTGCCACTGTCGGAACGCATTTGTGTGCACATTCACTTCAATATAGAAATATATTTTTCAATTCATCTTTATGGCAACCTCACAAGGGAGGGCTCTTCTCTGGTCTCTTGAGAGATACACCCATGGGAGTCTGAATGTCAGGGAAGCTGAGTAGTGAAGGCTTGAGGTGCCAAGCACAGTGTAGTGCTTCAGCGCCTTCTTTGCCTACTCTGTCCTCACACACTCTTCTTGTTCCTGTCCAGGAAAAATCCTTCTGTTTTTAACTTTGTAATTTCTACTCAGATCTTTAATACTGCTCAGATCAGCTACCATCCTGGGTTTCTTGTTCTAGCTAGCTCTTCACCATGAATCTTGACTCTCCCTTTCTTCGGTGGGCTACTGCTCAGCCAGAGCCTGTTGTTTCTAGACTGTGGGGTTGTAACCCATGTAACCAACAGTAGTGGCGTGTGGCAGCTCTCACCAACAGAATGTGTCTGGAAGTGACGTGTTGTTTACCGCTCTAGAGGTGGTAGGACCTAGGAGAATGGAGCTGATAAATGAGGCAAACTGAAGTCTCGTGCAATAGCCAACTTTATTCGGAGCATCAGACAGTTTATACTCTGAGGGCTATCAAGAGTCATCCAAGTGAAGTGTACGATCAAAAGAACAGGCTGACCATGCAAAAACATGTTTTCCAAAGTGGCATATAAACTTTTATTGAATAACAGTAGCAAGCAATACTGAATAATCTGAAGTAAACCCACTCTCACCTGCTATACCTAGAAGGAGGAGGAAACATATTCCAAGAACAACTTTGTGTTTTGAAGAAACCGAGGTCATAAGACTCTTGTTTTCTTGGAGTTTTCTCCCAAGCACTCAGAGTTCTCTTCACAGGACTCCATTCTTGGATGGTATTCTGACAGCATATTTTAGTAAAGGCAGTCTTCAGAAGTGGTTGTGTTGGCTTTCTGCTCACAGTTCGCTGTAGTGCTGGCTGCATTCAAAGCCTGCTGAGTTGCAAAGGGAGAGAGAGTCACGAGATGAAGGAGCTCGAGTCCTGAACTACTGTGTGAAGATAGTTGATGAGCACCACTGTACATTCAGACAGCTCTTCCGGGGGAAAGAATTCCCATTTTCTGTGTTCTTTCTTACCCCATTATGATTTCTAGAGTGACTAAGTAGATGGCTAAGAGGAACAGTAGAGAGAGGATGGGGATCTCCATCCAGGTCTGCTGTGAGACATCGCAGTGATGAGGTCAGACAAGTATTTGCCCACATGTTTTAAAGTCTAGAGCCAGCAGTCTAATCCTTGTGCTTGACGCCAAAAGAATTGTAAGGCTGTCTACAGAAGAGGACAGAGAATGGGGAGTGTGCCCAAGAGTGAGCCTAAAGGTTTCTCAGCATCTAGAGCAGTGGTTCTCAACCTGTGGGTCATAACCCGTTAGGAGGGGTTGAACCACCCTTTCATAGGGGTCTCCTGAAACCGTTTGCATATCAGACATTGTGATTTATAACAGTAACAAAATGACAGTTACGAAGTAGCAATAAAAATAATTTTATGATTGGGACACTGCAACATGAGAGACTGTATTAAAGGGTTGCAGCGTTAGGAAGGTTGAGAACAACTGATCTAAAGGATAACTGGAAGTGAGTTTGAGAAAAAGCGGGAGGAAAAGAATCAGGAGTGGATCAAGAGGGAGGGAGTGGCCATCGTTCTATATGCTATGGAATTGTAGAGTAGCTATGAAAGTCGTAGGTGACGTTGACAAGAGACTTTCATAGCAATGACTGAGGGAGGACAAATAGAAACGAGATGAGGAGAGAGCCAGAGGTGAGGAAGTGCAGATTATTTTCCCCAAAAGATCTTTTAAAGAAATTATACAATAAGAGTATATAGATAGTCTTTATTAATTTTTTTGTCTTACTGGTCTCCATTTTTGTGTTTTTGTGGGGTGTGTGTATGTGGTGTGTGTGTGTGTGGTATGTGTGTGTGTGGTATGTTTGTGTGTGTGTGTGGTATGTGTGTGTGTGTGGTGTGTATATGTGTGGTGTGTGTGTGTTTGTGGGGTGTGTGGAGTGTGTGTACATGGTTTTGAGGGTGTGGCATATCAGATGGTTTTCTGATTCTCTTGTTAGGGTTGAAAGCCAGGTCCTTCATCTCCTCAGCCCAAGAGGGAAACTTTAAGATGGAAAGGGCTTGAACCTATGCTATTGAAAACAAGTGGGAAGGGAGGGAGAAAGAGTGTGAGAGGCAGGGACAGGGACGCTGAGGCTGTGAGGAAGGAGGGACGCACCCTTAACTGCAGTGGACTTGAAAGAGTCAAGGAATAAATTCTTCTCTAGAGCCTCCAGGAAGACCACGGCCCTGCTGACACCTTTCTTTCTGCTTAATGATGCTGCTTTTGGACCTGTGGCTTGCCAACTGTGAGAGACCACATTTCTGTTTTTTTTTTTAACTGAAAAAGATTTCATATAATATATTCTGATTATGTTTTCTCTTTCCCAATTCCTTCCATATCTTCCCCACCTTCTTGTCTACTCAACTCTCAAGATACACACATACAGCCCCCCCACACCACAAAAACACACACCCCGCACATATACACACACCACACACACCACACAAAACACACAATACCACACAAAAACACATACACCACACACACATATATACACATACCACATACACACACCACATACACACACTATACACGCCCCACAAACACACACACACACCACATACATACACACCATATACACAACACAAAAACACAACACATACACACACACCCCACACATACACACACCTCACAAAAACACAAAAATGGAGACCAAACTAAACAAACAAAAGACCAGTAAGACAAAAAAAATGAATAAACAACAGTAATGTGATACAAAATACCTCAAAAATACCACCGAGTTCATTTTGTGCTGCCTGATTATTGCTGTACATGACCCTGAAGTGTGGCTAATATACCCAGGGAGACTCCATTGGAGAAAATTACTAATAAGTTTGTGTCTAATTTAGTGTGGCAGTCACAAGAAGCTAACAAAAGCGATTCTTTTCTTTCATTCGGTAGTGAACTAATTTCCCCTGGATGAACCATTCATTTGTACTTACTAGTACATTGATCAACAACTGAATTCATTTTTTACACTGCTGTTACTGTCTTTGCTTTATAGACTTAAATAAATATGTTCTCCTGGAAGAAAAATTTAAAACATGATTAGGATAGGTGCCTGGTTTGTAGGAGTAAAGAAAACCCCTTCTGTGTATGTGGTTGGTACTTAAAAATCAGAAAAGGTCTTTAAACAAAACAGTGGTCTAATTGTGCATTAAATTTTGTGTGCACTCACATAGAAGTCTGTGGCCAGCTGGCCTGTCTCTCTCCCTCACACACATCTGTTGACAGATGAAGTGGATGCCTGAGCTGTTTGAGCATCAGACGCCTCTGCCCAGGACTCAGACTCAACTTGTAGTGTAGCTGCTGAGGTCCAAGCTGTGCTGATGAAGATTTTAAGAAAATTACTAATAAGTTTGTGTGTAAACAAAAGCGATTCTTTTATTTCAAGTGAAGCACTTGACAGTGGTGAACAGTTCCTCTTTAAGTCAGAGTTTACTTCAATTTATTTTATGTTGACTTACCTTTATAATTATCTTTATAATATGTTCTAGTTTATTTCT
Organism: Neodon shergylaensis; assembly: GCA_025134845.1. Taxonomy (NCBI): domain Eukaryota; kingdom Metazoa; phylum Chordata; class Mammalia; order Rodentia; family Cricetidae; genus Neodon; species Neodon shergylaensis. The sequence goes on along the minus strand of JABTXL010000002.1, from coordinate 37,677,710 downwards.
TTTGCTAATTTTGAAATTAAAATATAATCCCATAACGTCTCCCCTTTCCTTTTTTACTTGAACCCGTCCCATAAACACTCTGTCTTAGTTACTTTTCTGTTGTTGATAAAACACCATGACCAAAACCAATTTGGAGAGGAAAGGGTTTATTTTGGTTCTCATCTCTCAGGTCAGATTCCATCACTGAGGGAAGTCAGGTCAGGAACTCAAGACAGAAACGATGGTGGTGGGGATTCTACTCAGTGGGCATGGGAAGGTGAAGGTGTTGTAGAGGATGCTTTCCTGTGCTTGTTGGTTTCAACCTGAGGGACCACAGTTAGTCAGGTAACAATTATTCTAGGAGTGAAACACTATGGGATTGCCCAATCAGAACCATTCTTTCAGATACACTGCAGGGTCCTTGTGCTCTGGAGTGGACTCTTTCCTTTCAGACTCCACAATGGACAGTAAGTATGGTTTCTGTACCCACCCCACACAAGTTTGGCCTGGGAGGCACATGTTATTTGTTATTGAAATGTCTGGGAGGAAGATTTCCTTTCTCTGCTTCCCGGCCCATCTTCAGGCGGGTCTTCCTTCTGCTTTTGCTTTCTTTCTTGTTTTGTACTGCCCACCCCCCACTTCTTTTTTACATGCAGGGTCTCACTGTGTAGCTCTGGCTGGCTTCAAACTGGCTGTGCACACCAGGGTACCTTCAAACTCATAGAGCTGCCTGGCCCTGTTTCTCAAGTGCCACCACACCCAGCCCTTGCTTCTGCTTTTCTGTTTTCTATTTCTAGCCATAAATGAACATCCATTAGGTAAGACTGGCTATTTTTTGTTGATCCGGACTCCAATTCCCAGCCTGCCAAGTGCTTGGATTCCAACTCTTGCTGACCCCTCCTGGGGAGGGTCAAAAGCACTCCCACAGGGTATTTAGGGTTGTGCTGGAACAAGGAACATGTAGTTTTGGGTTTGCATGTGTGCTCCCTCTTATCTTCCCCCTGCCATGCTCCCAGCCACTTCTCATGCACCCCCATTTGTGACTCAAGGGTTCTGTTCGGTGGACACATCGCAACAGGCTTTAGGCACTCGGCGGCTCTATGTCCTGTTCCGGATTCAGGGATCTAAACCCGACTCCCTTTCCATTGGCCGAAAACTGCGGAGGTCTAACTGTGCTGGGATTTTAAGTTGGTTAGCTACCGCAGGTTTCTAAAAATGTTTTATTTATCTCTCTGTTAGAATGATGTGGCCATGGTATGTCTCTGTAACTTTATAAATGTTTCTGTGTGCATGTGTGCTTGTTTAAGATTCCTTGACTTATTAAAATATTCCTTTTAACCTTTTTACATTTACTAGCAATAATAAACTGTAATTAATTGAATAAAATACACATCTAAATTTAGCTTATATGCCCAGTTAAAAATAACAGGTAATGGTACCTAGTTATCAAGTGCCTTTACAGATCTGAGGGTATGGCATTTTAACAAGAGCTTCTAACACAGACATGCCAGCTTCTGCAGCACCCTTCAGCTCCTCCAAGACAGAAGACCTTTTGCCTCCTGGCCTTGCCTTTGGATTTGGCATAGCCCCCCCCCTCCCCCACGGCAAAAGCGGCCTTTTACTCTCCAGCTTTATGGATGCTTCACCCAGGAATTGATCTTCTCATCCTACCAAGTCGGGTAGACTAAATTTCCCCCGCCCCCCACAGGAAAAATCTTTGGGGCCTCTTGTACTCAACAGCTAATGGCAAGCACTGCTTCTAAGACTGGGGTTCTCCAATGACTAAGGAGAGGATTTGGGATTGCCTGCATAGCTAAAAAAGCTGTTCTTTAACAGGCTTCATAGTCCAGGATTAACAGGTTTCAGGTGTATCTTCAGAGGTTCAGAGTTCCCAATTTACTTTAGTTGTCTAGTTGTCTTCTAAAATGTTCATACCTTTTAACCTAAAGCAATAGCCTTTTGCTATAATAGAAATCTGTTCCAGGTCTCTTAAAAGTTCTACTGCTGTATCAAAATCAGATCTGGTAAAAAAAAAAACAAAAACCTAACAGTCTCCAGAGTCTTTTGCTAACCCCAGCCAGTTTCAAGCAGGTCACTCCTGCTGCCTGGGCCAAGACCAACTCACAAGGTGCTCCCCAAATAACTCCAAACATCTGCAACAGCTCCTGGGACTTCACTATTGGTACCAACTTTCCTAGATGAAGGACACCAACCCTAAAATCTGTTGTATCTGATACACCTGAGCCTCACCTGTCCAACCAGGACACTTCCCTGATCCATTCTTTCTGGCAGTTAATGCACAGGACCAATAATAACAGTATTTTTTTCTCCTAGTCACCTGCCTTCTCTTCTCCCTCAAAAAGCAATTGCCTGAGGACTTCAGAATGACAGCAAACCAGATGCTGTCTGAGTCACACCTCTGGCTAAGCACGAGCACACTAACACCTGGCTCTCCCCTAACCCACATTGCTCCATTCCAGGAAGTAGCAGGAAGTAGCCAGACTTGAGCCAATGCCCCTTTATCCAAAAAGAGCCTAAAATGTTGGTTATAAATATCACCTCAGCTCCTTGTCACACACCTATATCCAAAGAGTCTGGAATGTTGGTCCAGACTCCCATTCCCAGCGAGCCAAGTGCTTGAACTCCAATTCCCAGCCTGCCAAGCGCTGACCCCTCCCCGGGGAGGGTCAGGACCACTCCCAAAGGGTATTTAGGGTCGTGCTGAAACATGGGTTTGTGTGTGCACTTCCTTTGTCCTCCCCCCGCCATGCTCTTGGCCACCCAGGAGTCCGCCGTCTATTAAACTTGGGCATTTAATTTGGCTTAATCTGGTCTGATTGGAATTCTTTGCACCAGCAGAGAGGCTCTGTTAGAAAACATTATAAACATATTTAGTTGTCAGTTTGACTACATCTGGAATTAACTGAAACTCAAGTGACTGGGCACACTTGTGAGGGATCTTTTTTTTTTAGTTAAATCATTTGACCCACTTCTAATCTAGATCTTTGAGTTGGGAAGATAAACCTTTAATCCAGATCTTTTGAGGAGGGACGAGCCACCCTTCCTCTGTGCCACATACTCTCTGCTGGCACCCTATATAATGACATGGAAAACGGAAACTCTCTCTCTCTAGCCTGCTTGCTTCCACTTTTGCGAGCAAGTCCATTCCTTTACTGGCATTAGAATCTACTTCTTTGGGATTTCAGTATATACTGAAGACCAGCTGAGACATCCAGCCTCCTGGACTGAGCAGCTACTGAATTCTTGACTCTTCACTCATAGGCAGCCCTTGTTATATTAGTTGGACAACAGCCTGTGAGCCATTCTAATAAATCCTCTATCTCTATCTGTCTATTTACCTACCTACCTACCTATCTACCTACCTACCTACGTACATATTTATCATCTGCCTCTCTATTCACTGTTCCTCTAGAGAACCCTAACATAACCTATACATTCTCAACTTTTGTTAGGAGCTGTATCCTCCTTAGCTGTCTAAGTATGGCTGCCTCTGTGTACCACACTTAACATCTCTTCTGTGTAAGGTTTCCTTGACTTCTGTAGGTAGACGCTTCCCTACCACTCTCCTGCAGAGTGGTTCCCCTACCACTCTCCTGCAGAGTGGGTCCCCTACCACTCTCCTGCA
>JABTXL010000002.1:37496212-37674075 GCA_025134845.1 Neodon shergylaensis | reverse complement strand
CCACTCTCCTGCAGAGTGGGTCCCCTACCACTCTCCTGCAGAGTGGGCATTGCTCTTCAGTGCCTTATCACAGTGCAGGACAGCTATCTTTACTAATCTTACATCTTAATACAGTTTGAGCACCTTAGCCATAGAGACTCTGCCACATTAGTCTTTGGATTCAAAATGGTTTTTTTATTTTCACTCACATGCTAGGCATCAAAACTGTTTACTAAGTAGACATTTGAAATGAATCAAGTTGGCTCTTGTTTATTGGGGTTGGCTATTACTAATAATCTTTATGTACTTAGTGCCTAAACAGTATCTTTTTGTTCATGTAAGCTCAGATATTCCCAATTCAATTATACTTTGAACTGCACTAAGAATGAAGAAATGTCTATTCCGCTGCCAAAAATGTGTTTCAGTTATTGGAGTCACAACTTAAGAAACTGTACAAAATAGGAAGAGTTGAAATTGGGTAGAACAAATACAGTCTGCTGATTAAATTGCTTGGAAAGGAGCTTTGGATTTAGAAAAAATTAAGGAGCATTGTGCGGGGTATTTCTGCTGATGAGAAAGTTAATTCTCATTGGGTGACAAAGATTAATGTGTGATGTAGTGTCAGGAATAATTATCTGGAATTGACGATGACAAACGATCTTCATGGCGCTGCTTTTACTGAAATGAAGTTATTGTTTTAATCCCTTCTTAAAATGGAACAGGAGTGGGGAGGATATTATGTCTTATTTTCAGGGTAATTTACCTAAACAAATATGCCATTTGCACTGAGACTATTTGTGAATCACCTCGAGGAAACCTGAAAAGCCAGACTCGCCATTTAAAGTCACCAGGGGTGTATTTGTTTTATGAAACAAGCCTCTTTGAAGCCTCTGTGATTAGTTTCCCCCAGAGAGCTGTGGGCATCTATCTCAGGATGAAAGCAAAGAATGCCTTCTCACTGTGGCAGATGGAAGGGCAACGCCATACTGCACGGAAGCCAAGGGCCTCCTGTGTAAAATTGTCCGGAGCACTGAGGGAGATAGAACACCCATCACAGATTACCAACGCGACTAAAGGTGCCTTAAAAACTCAACACTCTAGTTAGGAGCCTTCGTCTTGGAGAAGATCTGTTTTGTTCCTTTGCTTTCCTTCTGAATTAAAACAAAACCCAAGCCCCAAACTTTGGCTGACATGAGCAAGAGCCACCTATGGAAAACGACAATAAAGAAGCCATATAAGCTGGCAAATGAATGTATTTATAGCTCATTTAGTGATTGAAGAAAGCAGAGACTGACAGAAATCCTCAAAATTTTAAAATAGTTTACATTTGTTTGTAGTGACAGGTTTTTATTGAGGTCTATCCATATGGACACTCCATAGGCTCTGATCAAGATCAGCTTCTCTCCTCCACTGCCTCCCTTCCCAAGCTGTATTATTTATTACTTCAAATTTGGATCCTCCCAAACCCTGAATTTCTAACACTACAATATAAATGTCGAGAGACTCATGCCTCCAGAATCGTTTTAAATCTGCCTCTTTTTAGTAAACAAACTTTATAGAATTGATATATAACCTCATGAACCATTCCTCATTCTAAGAAGCAGGTGTAAGGAGGGGCTGAAAACTGGGGTCACTGAGTTGTAGCGCCTCCAAACCACTTTTGAGCTTGTCAGAAATGCAGACGAAAATTAACTCCCTGCTCACATACAACAGAGCCTTCCAGAAGTGCGGTTCCAGGCTATTTGCTGTAAGAGTTTAGCTCTACCGTTCTCTCACTTGGGGCCTCAGTTTCTCCATCTGTCAATTGGATAGAGTAGTGCCAGCTTGGGTGTTCTTGTTCCCTACTTTGCAAAGACTCAGAAATAAAGGAGGTCCTGGGAAGAGAACACTATCTCCAAGAGACACCTGGCATGCACGACATTGAATGCTACCAACTTTGTACTGGAGAAAACTCAGCGCACATGTAAAAATGGGTTTATTCCTTGATGGAATATCATATCCAGAAAGATGGTATTTTTTTCCCCTGTCAATTCATTATGTGAGGATGGGGTGGTTCATTTGTCATCAGTTCCTGAACACCAAGGAGCTGAAGTCAACTGAAAGAAAGAGGACAGGAAAATCGTGTGATCCCAGGCAGCTCAAACACAGTGATGAGGGATGAAGGATGTGGCGGGAGACAAAGGTGGATGAAACAGAGACCTTGGGCTCAGCTGAGCAGTGAGAAGTAGAGGGCAGAGCCAGCAATAGCTGGACGGTGTCAAGTAAAACTCCGAGAGGCAGGTGGCATGCTTGATTTGATTCAAGGGAGATTTAAAGATGAGTTAAAAGCAGAAGCTTCAAGTGGAATTTTCTAGAAAAGCCGAAGAGAATGAGAGAGACTCAGAGGTGTGTGACACTATGACTCACAAGATGGACAGGGCTGTGAGAGCCTTTTCAATGCAGTCCCCTCTGCTCCGTGCGGGGGCGGGGGGGCTCTGCAGAGAGGAAGTGAGTCATCGGTTTTCCCATCATTCGATCATATTAATGATGGTCCATTCATCTTGTCTTTTTCTCCTCGGGGTCTTCCTTGGACTAGTTACCTCCCACTTAGTCTGTTCTGGCCTCCACCTACTAACTACCTCTGATAACATCTCAGTCTCGGTGTGCCTGGAAATTACCCTTTCTTATTTACTTCTATCCCACAGCCTCCTGAGTCTTATCTGCCCCAATTCGTCCACCTTATCTACTTCTTTAAAAGTGGTCCAGCACAGATCACAGGTGCTGCCTGGAGCTAACATCTGTTCTGCTAAGCTGTTCCTTTTCAATACCATCTCTTGCCAATTTTTTCAGCAGAGCTACAGACGTGCAGAGAAACCAGAAATGACAAACGACCTGGCACTCCAAAAGATGCCAAAGAGAAAAGCATCAGAAGAAGTCAGCGATAGTGCAACTAATGCTTGCATAATTCAGAGGGGCTTATGTCACCTTTGCCTCTGTCAAGACTTTTGAAAGACGTGGATCCCCCGAGGCTCTTGCCCATTTAGAATGGCATGCTTCTAGTGTTGTTTCCTCATTCTGTGATCTATAAAGAATTGCCTTTGTTCTTTTACATTTTGTGGTTGAGTTACTGTTCTAGTTTGCTTTCTATTGCTGTGAGGGTCAAAAGCAACTTAGGAGAGGAAAGGCCTATCTGGCTTACACTTCCAGGTCACAATCCATTAGTGAGGGGATTCATCACAAGAACATAAGCAAGAACTGAAGCAGAAACCATGGAAGGATGCTCCTTATTGTCTTGGACTGTGGTCCATGCTCAGCTAGCTTTCTTATGTAGCCCAGACCCACCTACCTAAGGATGCTACTACTCACAGTGAGCTGAACTCTCCCACATCAATCACTGCCAAGATAGTCTCTCAAAGACGTGACCACATGACAATCTTCTCTGGGTAGTTACTCAACTGAGGTTTTCTCAGGTGACCCTGGGTTTTCTCAAATTGGCATTAACAGCTAGCACAGTTGCTTGGCAGGGATACTAAGGAACAATTCTTTGATATTTCCATCATCAAGATGCTCTAACATAGAAAGCAAGAGCCTAGGGGTGGTGTTGGAAATCAGAATTCTGAGTCATCAGGCAACTTGTGGGAAATCACTTAGCCTTTCTGAGCGTCTCTTGTTTTTCTAATCTGTTCTTTCCTCCTTGCAGCGTGACTTCCACACCAGAGAGACTAAGGCCTCTCAGCCTTCTTTACAGCTGCCTGTGGTTTCACTAAGAGTGGCACTAATCTAATGGAAGGGGTGATAGAGCGAGGAAGTTGGCTATCCTGGACTCTCTCTCTCTCTCTCTGGCTGGATCCTGGATCTGGAAGGACGCGGCTTACTTTCTTGCTAATTTTGAGAAGCCTTTTAAGTAATTTTGAGCAATATGTTATTAAAAGAAGAGAAAGCATGTATATTAAAAAAAGGAAAACATTGGCGAAGCATTCATTGTGGCGCGCCTGGAAATTTATGGTAAGGACAAAGATAGTTAATGTGGATATCTAAGCCGATGTGGGAAAGCACTGTAGTAGTGTAATAGCATTTATAATTACTCTAGACAGAGTTATTGAGGTCTGTAACTTGGGCCATAAAATTATATGCGTGAGATAATCCTCAAAAAAGATTAAAATATGACTAATGGGTAAATTGATAAGGTGCAGGCTTTATCTGAAATAACTATGGCTCTTCAGAGACAGTTTGAAGAAAGGCACTGAGCTGTGGCTGTTGTCTGGAAGCTTTCTGGTAACATCAAGAGAGAGCTGATGCCAGGGTGGGTGTGAAGAAGCTACTTAGAAAAAGCTGTAGAGATAAAAGTGGATGTCTTGTTCTTGATGATTTAAAGAATAATTGCTGAGGAAAACACACACACATAAAAAAGGATCTCAGAAGGATAACAAAAAAGGATCCCAGAAGGATAACAAACAAGTGTTGTAAGTTCGAGGAGTCTGTTGTGCTGTAGCTTCTTTGTGCAGTGAGGTGTAGTTTAGTGAAGGTTGTAGCATCTCAACCTTCAGTGCCTGGACAGATAGGTAATACTGGCACCATCTACTCTTGGACCTCTTCAGTGCCTGTACTCATGCTTTAATATGTTTATGACATTTTGTCATCAGGATAAAAGAATGAGTTCAGATAAGTGAGGAAAATAAATAAAGAAAAAAAAAGAGATAGGTTTCTATTGCTCAGTTAGCGTGTGAGAATGTCCCAATCCGTCAGTGGTAGGGAAGTGACTATTACAATCACACTGGGCACACACCAGAGAAGCAAACCCAAAAATGCCTCCCAAGCATGTTGGGATGGGCAGGTGGGCCCGTGGAAGGATGAGCAGCATTCTTAGCTAGAACCCCACAGAAATCCTCCAATGTGATATGGAACTGGAGACATTTACAGGTATGTTAGCTCAGCGAAAACAGCAATTGTATGCATCCTCATAGTTGAGGAAAAGACAGATTTAGGATCCAAAGACCTACATATGAAGACCTACCAGGATCTGCCTCCACGGGGTCTGTTATATTCTCTAATACAGAAACATCCTGGGCTTTGTCCTTAGCTGCAATATTACCTCCATCTTCATATGTAGTCTTCATGGCTGAGACCCAGAGTCTCTAGAAGGCCTAAAAAGATTCATGGGACTTAGGTAGAACCCAGTATCTAGCCAGAGGTCTTGGCTATGGCAGTCCCAAAGCCATGTCATGGCTGTGGTAAGCTGGAAGGACCTGCTGTTCTCTGCATCTTAAGATGTTGCAGAAGAAGCTAGGCGCTGCTTCAGGCAAGAACTCTCAGGTATGGGGTGCAAGGATCTGGGTACCCCATCCTTCTGCTCCTCCAGCAGGGAACACCTAACAGGCTCTCATCTGATATGTGAGTTTGGTCCAGGGGTCACAAGTGCCCTTTCCATAACCAGTGCCTCATCTGCATTCTTGTATGGAGATATAATAAGGCAATCTACTGCCAACCTTGAAGCAAAGTCTTTGTGTGTGTGAGGCTGAAGTGGAGGAGGTTATAGAGTCCCTTCTGGTTTTACATAGCAGTATACTAAACAGGATTTAGAAATTGAAAGTAAAGTTTGAAGCGCTCTTTTCCCTTTCAGGAAGTTTCAGCCGTGTCCTGGAGGGCCTCAGTCCCCAGTAGACTTGTGGAAGCTGGTACATGGGCATTTCCTTCAGCTCCAAATGCCCTTTTCTGTTTCTTTATGTATCCCACACTCATCTTTTGAGATGCAGCCCAGACGTCCACTCCTCCAGGAAGCCTTCCATCTCACGCAGAGAAAGGACATGTCTGTCCCAGTGGGCTGTACTTCTGGGGTCATACTTACTACACGGTAGGCAACAGCTGTTCACTGTGAACCTGCGGCCAAGCAGTGGTCAGACTTACTCTTAGCCTCGCTGGAGGACATGTGTTCTTCGCCCAGGCATGCGTTAGACACTTAGTGTGTTGTCACCGGGAGAAAACAGGAAGGGTTAAATCAAAGCAGTAACAGAGACATTTGTTCATGTGCTTACCCTTCTCTCCTACATCTGTTTTTATTTCTGGTGTGTGGGTTCTCCCTGGGGAGTGACAGGAAATGCTCCCCGACCTGGAAATCCCTTCTTGAGATGCTCTTGCTGAGCGGGTCCCTTTTGTCCTAGGATGCTAAAGCACTATTTCTCATTGACTCTTCACTGAGGCGCTCACCTCTTGCACTGTATTTGTGCCTCTCCAGGTCAGTCTTAGTCACATGCACATCTCCTACACCACAGGATTGTGTTTCATTCTCCCTCTCTTCCTGAATGTCAAGGGCAATACCGTGACACGGAAGGTGTTTGATTACTGTCTATTGAAACGAATCAGCGCTGATTGAACTCAAGCCCTGGGAGATTTTCCAGACCATGAAAGAGTCGTGGATTTGTAAACTGGCTAGAATTTTGTGGGCAGAGCACACGCTGAGTATTCTCCCCATCAGGCAAGCGGACTGTTCTAGAAGCTAGAGCAAAATAATAGAATAAAAATAACGGAGCAGGGGAGCGTAAGAGGGAGTGTGAGAACAGGTGCGAGCCAAGTAAGCCGCTCAAATTCAAAGACATGGCATGGGAGACCCAGCCCACCCTGACACTCTTGCCTGGAGAGGTGGGAAAAACAGCCTTCCGCTACGCTTGTGTAAACTTTTGACTGAACTCAGGGCCAAGTGCCATAAAGCTGAAAAATTGATTTTAGATGTCAAAAGAGAGGGTGCAATTAAAACCTCTTTCTTTTTTTGAGGAGACCCTGGGAAGAGATGCATTCCCTCTGCCCTGGCCTCCTTTGATGGAGCACCATGGTTCAGAACCCTCTGGTACCCAGAGGCCGTAGCCTTTTAATTTGTGGTCCAATTAAGCAGCACGGGAGAGGAAAAGAGCCCAGTGTACTGAGAACAATAAGTTCAAATGGAGAATTGAAAGCTTGTGGGGCAGTTGACACCCTTTGTGAGACCATTAGCTCAGACTTCATCTGCGGTCTCAGCCCAGAAGAAGGGGCCTATTATGTATCAAACAGATGAAGGATCAATACTCCCTTTGACTCCATCATTAGCCACTAGAGATTTCGAAATGTCATGTTTTCATGATGTAATAGGATTCAGTCCCTAAAGTTAGGCCTGCAACTTTGATCTCCTTTCTTGAATATTCGAGGACTTAAGGCTGTGGTTCATTGATCCTGGGGTTCAAGACGGGGTGAGGACAGAGTTTCTCACAGTTTGCCTGACATTAAGACAACAGATCCCAGCCCAAGACAGATTTTTACCTATGTGTTGAGATGAATATCCAGTCAAATGTCCTGGGATCATTGAGTTGAAAAAAAAAGAAATTTGTAAGTCTTATCTTTTCCTATCCCTAGCATTCACAGAAAGCCTGTTTGCTGGGTATGGGTAGAGTTGGAGATCACAAGAAAGCACATAAAATCTTTACCTTCAAGGACTCATAGGTGATTTGAATTGCCAGTGTGAGGCAGTATGTCCTCCTCCCCAGGATAGTACTGAATTACATACGTAGGGGGTATGTAAAGCTAGACACCATCAAGGAGCTCTGAGTACTGAGTCACATATGGTGGCATAAAAGACAGTGGAATGGGGGTTGTACGAGCGAAGAGAGCAGTTAGAGGGTGCCTGGAGCGTCCTTCCTTTTGAGGGAAGATCAATTGCTAGAATGGGATTGCATCTGTACATAGACTTAAAAGTCTGATGAGGGTTTAATGCCCCCTTGGGGTGGTGGGGTGGTGCTGTCTTTTCCTCCAGAATTCAACAGTCTAGGAGATGGTGAAGGTGTCAGAGTGGGTATACAGCAAGAGGGGAGCCAGGCAGGCACTGGATTGCAATAAACAACCACTTGCTAGTTCTAGTTTTCTATTAATTAGCTGGTATACTGTTGTAAGAATAACCTTTGACTCCGGTAAAGCATTTTAAATACATATGTGTGAGAGGTGAGATAAAAATCCCGGCTTACACTATTGTACAGTTCCTCAGAAGGATCAAAACCGTTGTTATTTCCAGTTTCAGATGCTTAGTGTGTTTATTCACAGGTTCTTTACTGTATAAGCAATACCACAGTCTATATTTGTAAACTGTTTTTACTTTGAAAAATTAAAAAAATATAATTCCATTGCATTTATGTTGGCTCCCTTTTTTAAATCCTATTATTTTCATTTTCATTTTTGAAAACATCCTGAACACAGTTTCCCCTCCCTCCACTTCTCCATGTCACCTTCCCCTACTTCTCTTCTCCCCCAGATCAACTCCTCCTCCATTTCCCTTCAGAAAAGATCTGACCTCCCAGGGATATCAACTGAATACAGCATAACCAATTACAATAAGACTATGCATAAACCCTTATATCAAGGCTGGGCGAGGCAACCCAGTAGGAGGAAAAGTGTCCCAAGGGAAGGTGAAAGAATCAGAGATACCTCCCTTTTGCCCCTACTGGTAGGAATTCACAAAAACATGGAGCTTATAATCATAACATATACACAGAGGACCTAGAGCAAGCCCATAGCCACTTCCTGATTGTTGCTTCAGTCTCTGTAGCCCCTATAAGTGGTGCTTAGTTGATTCTGAGGGTAGTGTTCTGCCGACTTCAACCTCTCTCTCTCTCTCTCTCTCTCTCTCTCTCTCTCTCTCTCTCTCTCTCTGCCTAATGTTTGACTGTGGATCTCTGCATCTGCTCATCAGCTACCGAAGGAATCCTCTGTAATGACAGTCGGGCTAGGCACCCATCTGTGAGTATAGCAGAATATCATCAGGAAATCTCTAGGAATCATCCTTTTATTGATTTTTTTCCCTACCTAAGTCTCCGGGCTACCCAATCTCCAGTGCCTGGCCATCCAGGCAGTGTCAGGCATGGGTTTCCTCTTGTGGTGTGGGCCTCAAATTAGACCAGTCATTGGTTGACCACTCCCACAAATTCTGGGCCTCCATTTCCCCAGCACATTTTGCAGGCAGGACAGATTGTAGAAGATTTTGTGGTTGGGTTGGTGTCTCAGTTCCACCACTGGGAGCCTTGCCTGACTACAGAAGTTACCCAGGCCCCCACCCCAGGTCAGACTCCATATCCTCCATAACTAGGAGTTCTCACTAGGATCACCCTCGTAGAATCCTGGGGGTTTCTACTGCACTCCACCCTTCCCCCATATTGCAAATGCCCTCCAATTCTAGTCACCTCTCCCCATACTCTCGTCCTCCATTCCTCCCCCATCTGATTCCTCTTGTTTCTATTCCCACCTGCCCCCAGTCTACCTGCAAAATCTATTCTATTTCCCCTTCCCAAGGATATCCAGGAGTCTCCCTTAGAGCCCTCCTTGTTACTTAGCCTTTTGTGGTCTGTGGATTATAGAATGATTATCATTTAAGCAACAGCTAATACCCACTTACAATGAGTACTATCCATGTTGGTCTTTCTGGGTCTGAGTTACCTCATTCTATATGATTGTTTTCTAGTTCCATTCATTTGTCTGCAAATTTCATGATATCAAAAATTCTCACTAGCTGAGTAATACTCCACTGTGTAAATGTACCACATTTTCTTTATCCATTTTTCAGTTGAGGGACATCTAGGTTGAGCCCAGGTATGGTGGAACATCCTTTGGGTATATGCCTCGGAGTGGTATTGTTGGAGCTTGGGGTAGATTGATTCCTAATTTTTTGAGAAGCCACCCTATTGATTTCCAAGGTGGTTGAACAAGTTTGTATTCCCACCAGCAGTGGAAGTGTATTCCCCTTGCTCCACATCCCCTCTAACCTGAGTTGTCACTTGTGTTTTTGATCTTAGCCATTCAGACAGGTATAAGATGGAATCTCAGTGGTGTTTTACTTTACATTTTCCTGATGGCTAAGGACATTGAACATTTTTTAAAGTGATTCTTAGCCATCTGAGATTTCTCTGTTGAGAATTCTCAGCTTAGATCTGTATCCCATTTTAAAATTGGATTTTTTTGATGCTTAGTTTCTTGAGTTCTTCATATTTTGGATATTAGCCCTCTATCAGATATGGAGTTGGTGAGAATATTTTCTCATTCTGTAGCCTTCTGTTTTATCCTACTGACAGCATTCTTTGCCTTGTAGAAGACTCCAGCTTTATGAGGTCCCACTTATTAATTGTTGTTGATCTTAGTGCCTGTGGTATTGGTGTTTTGTTCAGTAAGTTGTCTCCTGTGTCAATGCATTCACAAGGCTATTACCCACTTTCTTTTCTATCAGGTTCAGTGTATCTGGTTTTATGTTGAGGTCTTTAATTCACTTCGACTTGAATTTTATGCAGGGTGATAAATATAAATCTATTTGCATTCATCTACAAGCAGATATCCAGTTAGACCACCTCCATTTATTGAAGGTGATTTCTTTTTCTCTTCACTGTCTATTTCTAGGTTCTTTATCAAAATTCAGGTGTCCATAGGTGTGTGGATTTATGTCTGGGTCTTCAATTTGGTTCCATTGATACACCTATTTATTTTTATGCCATTACTATGCTACTGCTATTATTACTATTACTATTATTACTATACTGCTGCTATTATAGCTCTGAAGTACAGCTTGAAATCAGGGTTGGTGATACCTCTGGAAGTTCTTTTATTGTGCAGGATTGCTTTACCTATCCTGGGGATTTTGTTTTTCCATATAAAGATTAGTATTGTTCTTTTAAGGTCTATAAAGAATTGTGTTGGAATTTTTATGGAGATTGCATTGAGTCTGTAGGTTACTTTTGGTAGGATGGCCATTTTTACTTTGTTAATCCTACTGACCATGAGCATGGGAGATCTTTCCATCTTCTGATATCTTCTTCTGTTTCCTTCTTCAAAGACTTGAAGTTTTTATCATACAGGTCTTTGCTTGGTGAGAGTTACCATAAGATACTTTATATTATTTGTGGCTATCATGAAGTGTGTTGGTTCTCTGATTTCTTTCTCAGTCCATTTGTCATTTGTATATAGGAGGGCTGCTGATTTTTGTTGTTGTTATTGTTAATCTTGTATCCAGATACATTGCTGACAGTTTATATCAGCTGTAAGAATTTGGGGTTGGTAGTATATAGTATCATATCATCTGCAAAAAGCAATACTTTGACTTCCTCCTTTGCAATTAGTGTCCCCTTGATCTCCTTCAGTTGTCTTCTTTAATTAATATATAGCATCTTGTCTCCTCTCTGTTGCTGTGATGAAACACTGTGACCAAAAGCAACTTAAGGCAGGAAATGAAGCAGAAGCCATGGAAGAATACTGCTTGCTGGCTCATTCCTAGGTTTCTGTTTAGTTAGCTTCCTTATATAGCTCAGGTACACATGCCTAGGTATGGTGTCACCCACTGTGGGCTGTGCCCTCTTGAATCAATTTACAATCAAGAAAATCCCCCATAGACAAGCCTACAAGTCAATATAATCTAGGTACTTTCTCAGTTGAGATTCTTTTCTCAGATGACTCCACACTGTATTAATCTGAAAAAGCTAGCCAGAACACATGGTATTCCGTATTAGGAAGCACCATAGCATATTAATCATTCAAAATGGAGAATCTGATAGCTACTCAGTCCGTAAGACTGTTTGTCTCGGTAGTTCCAATCTATAGCTGCAAGCCCTAAGGATTCTTGGATAGTCATTCATCTTTAGTTCATATTGAAAGCCAGAGGAAATTCTGATACTAGCAAAAAAAAAATACAGAGGTATCATCATCAGCAGCAGCAATGGCAGCTGAAGAACAGATGAACTTGCCAGAGGGGCATGAAGGCGAGCAGACAAGGAGCCATAGTGTTTATCACAGCAGCAACAACGGAATGCACATGAATGGAACAAAGCAGCAGCAGCAGCAGCAGGTTTTCCTACTAGGTCCTATGACCTCAGCCAAGGAATTTTGACAAGCTTTATAGTACTAGACATGAATTCCCTGCTGTGGATTGGACCTTCAACCTTATCAGAAAGCATTCAGATACACCCCTAATGGACGTACCACTACTGCACAGTAGGAATCTTACCTGGAATGTTGACCTCATAGCCTGCAGGGTTCAGAGCTGGTAATCCCATTGACAATCTCTCCTCTCAGCAGCCTGCATAGCCCCTTCTGGTCCTATATAAGACAGTTAGCATGCAGGAAACTTCCAGCTCTGTTCAAGCTTGATTTCTCTATGTTATTCAACCAAAAGAGTTACATATACTTTTCATTCCTAGCTCACTATCTTTGCTGTATTTTTCGTGTATTTATGCCCCTTATGGTTTTCTAATTTTTCAAGGATAATTGAGAATTCTGATTTCAGCTAGTGTTGTAGTTAGAAAAAAAGAAAATGAATGAGAATCAAGGAAACCAATAAAATTCCAGGCAGAGAGAAGTGATAAAAAAATGTGAATAATCTTAGATGATAAGTGTTTTGGGGGTTTTGAGGTAAACAAGAAGGAGAGAATTGGGGGTGCCAAACAGAGATGTTAATATGAAAATGGGCTGGGGTGGGGAGGTGTTTTATATTACTGAGATAAGCAAGAAACCAACCAGCCAGGTAAGCAAGGGAGAGAAAGGCAAGGCCAAGTCATGCAGCAGAGTAGACGATCTGAATTTAGGGTGTTAAAGCTCGAGTAGGTTATGCATTGACTTAGGTTTCTATAGGAGCAGTCAGGGACAGATGTCACTCTGGCTGCTGCTCCTGGTCGCCAGCCCATTCAGCTTTAGGGATCTTCTGCCTCTTGCCATTGAAAAGCTACAAGATGAGCGAATAAAATGGCAAGTGTGAGCTTTTATCTCTCCCCGGAGTTCTGCAGTTCATTTCATGAAGAGAGTTTAAGTGCATCAACTCATCAAGAATTAGATGAACTATCTTGAGTATTAAAGGGTTAGGTACCATTTAAAAACCAGCCATGGTTGTTTTAGACCATGTCCAAGTACAGTTTTGTGCTACTTAACATTTAAGAGAAAAGCAATTTCAATGAAATACTTCCCTTTCTTCTGCTTCTCAATTTTTAAATAAAATTCCCCTTTGTTTAAAAATAAAAGCCAACCCGAGTGTGAATTGAAGGTAGAGGCAAGTCTCTGAGGTTGCTAGATTCTACTTCTGGCAGATTCATGGCCATTTTCCAGATTCTCTGCTGGAATGTGTGGGGTCACTTCCAGGATGAGTTCTGGTATTCCCCATTTATTCTCTGTACATAGACTGATGAATATCAGATCAGTTGCTGGATGACTCTCTAGTAGCTGTGTCCTGGGTGTTTCCCTGGATCTCATGAAGCTGGAACTCTGTTATCTTCTACACTTGGATCTTTATTGACATCTTTTCTGATTTGCATAATGCATGAATGTGTAATCTTTTGGAAAACACTGACTTTCTCTCCGCTGGAAACCCTGGGTTAAAAAACTCCGCCAAGCCATTGTGTTCTGTGTAGGGATATAAGAACAGAATCCAAGTGTTAGCAACAACAAAAACTTGATTGTTTTGAACTTGACTCTGAGACTACACAGTGAATAGCCCAATCACAGTGCAAACACAGAGAGACTTTGGGGATTGTTGGTGAAAGAATGGGAATAAATCCATAGTGTCTGGTGTAAATGGAGACTGTGCTTTTGTTTTTCAGCTGCCCTGACAAAAATAATCACACAGAAACTATACCAATTACAACACTGCTTGCCCAATGGTTTATGAGTATTGCTAGTGAACTCTTATATCTTAAACTAACCCATTTCTTTTGCTCTGTGTGTCGCCACTAGGCTGTGGTTTACCTGCAAGATTCCAGCATCTGTCTCCTTCAGCAGCTACATGGGATTTCCTTGACTCAGCTACCTTCTTATATATCTCTGTTCAGATTTCCTGGCTGACTTTACTCTGCTAAGTCATTGACCAAAATAGCTTTATTCATCAATCAATAAAAGCAACACATATACAGAAGGACACGCCACATCAGTCTGGGCTCAAACTATTCTTCCTGCACTGTGGCTCTTGCACAATGCCCAGCACATTAGCAGAAGAAGTACAATTTTGAGTGATGCCAGCCAGACCCATTTTGCTTTTACTTCTTCCAGAAGTTTCTAGCCCATATTCTCAACTTGAGATGCCAAACTCTTGAATACATATAATGTTCTTTGTAGTCATATCTTGAGGTTACAGCATTTATTAGTGATCTGTTGTAATAGCTCTTCTAATTTTACCTCTGGAAGGACACCTACCCCATACCATCATATTTAATATTGCAACAGGGTAGGGCTCCCATTCATGTGTGTGTGTGTGTGTGTGTGTATTTGTGTGTGTGTGGGCGTGTGTGTGTGCACATGTGCACACATATGCACTTACTACCCTTTGGTACCATGTCTCTCGTTTTTTAGACTCACTATCTTTATTTTCTTTTCTCTTTTAGAATGTGAGCCTTAGAATTAGGGGCTATCTGCTGCTCACGTGTCCTGCAAATTCATTTAACATGGTGCCTGAGACAGAGAAAGTCGATGATTCATAAGTCATTATTAAATGTTATGAATTCACAAATGACATTTCAAAGTAAGAATAGGTCATTTAAAGTTAGCTGCCAAGATTATGATTTTGAACATCTAATTAATTCAAATCTTCAACTAGGTTATACTGTGACTATTTTAGGTTGCATATTTATAAATGTCATAAGGTTTCATATGATGGTTTCCTTATCAGCCATCATATATTAGTCTTATTTTCTGGCTACCAAAGTCATAATGCTAGATAAGAGCTCATTAATAGATGATTTGATCTGAAGTACTTCAGTTCCCATAGTTATGTGATATCTTGACATCTTTTCAGTGTGTGCCTCTTTCTGTTTCATTTTCGTGTAACTATCTTTTTGCATTGTACTAGTAGACAGCAATTAAAAACATTATAATGAACTGTAAAATGCTATACAAATTCCCATCTTTTAGCTAGTCTATTTTCACAGTGTAAGTAAGCTCTTAGCTCTCTTAGTGTTGGGTACAGCTCGTGAAGACTTATTGTCATGAAATACAAATCCACTTGCCTCTGGCAAATGGTGCCTTCTGCTTTCCTTGCCCCAGCTTTCTCTCTAATCATTCTTTGCAGCGTCAGCAGTTTTCCCTCCTAAAGCCCAACTCTGACCACTTCAGTATTGTTTCATAACTTCTTCTTGTCTCCAGAATCCGTATGAACTAAGTATCAGTTCTCAAGTTCCCCACTGAAACATTTTTAATCACCTCCTATTATCCCCAAGGCCTTGCATCATATTCTTTGTCATATTCTTGGAAAGCCAGTAGGATCTTTGTTTTCCTCCACGTACTCTGGGCATGCCTGTTTCTTCCACCCGGCTCAGGCTGACTCTTCTGATGTCTATGCCCCCGGGGCCTGGATTTTATTTGCCTAAAACTTTTCATCTTTCCGCAGCCACCTTTCAAATGAAGTCTTTCCTAATTCCTCTCAATAGATGCGTCTCTAGACCATGTTAATTTTATAATTCCAACATGCACCTGATTTCTCGCAAATGGATTTTGTTTTGTGTGTGATGTCCCCCCTGCTCTACTAGAAGTCCCTATGGACAGGAAGTAAAGACAGGGGCCAAATGAATGTGTTGGTGCTGGTATGTGATATTTCATTGTTATACTGAATTGAGTCAAAGCATATTCAAAATAACTGAATCTCTCCCATCCTTTTATTTGGCTTTACCTCAAGAACATTTAACGCTCAGCATATGAGACTTTGAGGAATCACCTCATGAGATTGTCTCATGAATATGTAGTTTTCATTTAGCCTGAAAACGAAGTAAAAATAAAAATAACTTAATGTGTATAAAAGCACTTCAAAAATAAAAAATAACATGAATATGAAATATTTTTATTTTATAGCTCTAGCTCAGTGCCAGAAATGTAATTGGCACTTCATATTTTTTTCTGGATTAGATGAAATGGAAAATTAGTTGGATATTTGAGTTGTAATGTAATGGAAAGTCCACGGCCTCTCTTAGGCACTTCCTCTGAATCACATTTTAGCACGTTCCTGAGACTATCAGAAGCAGGACAGTTCTTTCACTTGAGAAGTTTAGTGTCCAATGGGGAAGAAAATTATGTAAGTGATATTTTCATTCTGATATGATTGGCAGTATGCATAGGTGTGTGAACATAAAAGAAAGGCAATTAACCTATTTGAATGTCCAAGGAAGACTTATTGGAGATCATTTTAAGGCGAGTCTTGAAGCAGGCCAAAGAACTGAATGGGACATTAAAGACAGGTGCTTTGGTTATTGTGTGTGTGGGGGGGGAGAATGACATCAGCTCCATGGTGGTGGTAACTGTGTCTGTTTGAGAAGTCCCAAGGTCTTTGGTTTCATTGAAGTGCATCGTAGGGGGTGTCAACATGGTTAAAAGGGACCCTGTAAGGAGGCAGGGTATAGAGCATTGATGAGCTGGGCTTTCACTCTGCAGGCAGAGTGGAAAGCAGTGTGACGCCTCATAGTTGCCTTGGATAGCAGTAATAAGGTGGGAGAATGGACTGTTCAATGGGCCAGGTTAGCAACTGAAACTATGCCAGCCATATCAGAGATGAAGAAGAGAGAATTATTTTTTGCTGAAAAATAATTAGAAGTCAATTTTTTTCCAAAATATAATTAGAAGTCAGGCGGTGGTGGTACGCATCTTTAATTCCAGCACTTGGGGGGCAGAAACAGGCATATCTTTGTAAGTTCTAGGACACCCAGGCCAGAAACAGAAACAGAGAAACCCTGTCTCAAAAAACAAAACAAAACAAAACAAAAAATAAAAAGTAAGATTGGTAGGACCCTTGTGATAGGTAAATATGGGGTGGGAGAGAATAAGGTATAAGAAAGCCGAGAGCCATACATGGGTTCACCCCTGACAGAGCTGATAACTCATAATGAAGACAGGTTCACAACCAGAAATTGTGTGTGTTGAAGTTAAGGAGAGTCTGCTGAGTGGCAGCTGAGGCATCCCGTGAGTGGTCAGTTAGATATCACCCCTGGTAGTTGATGTGATCACTAAAACTCTGAGCTGATGAGACAGTATAGAGATACTCAGTCATAGAGAAGGGGAGTGAGAAACTCACCGGCCAAAGACAGAGAACTCTGACTGGTGTAACAAGAGGTGACAAATCTCATTAGGAGGAAGGGTCAAGAAGGTAGAAAGCTGGCCTGGAAGATCAGCGGACCTAGTGATTAGGAGATTCAAGGAGGAAGGTGGAGTCTGAGGCCAAGGCTTCAAATACAATATAATGTAGGATGATAGACATGTAATAAAACAAGAACTTACACTTGCCAGTGGATTGTTTGGGACCTGTGTTGAAGGCATTTCAGTGAAGTGATTGAGAGTGGCCCACATTGCCAGTGACTGAGACATGGACCAGAGGAAGGGAGCAGAGACAGTGTGTGGAGCACCCAGTTGGGAAGCTCCTTTGCTAGAATTGAAGCAGATGCTTGAAGGTGGAAGCCAGAGGTAGCTATTACACTAATGCCGGCGATTTTCTCCCCATAAAACAGGAATTAAGTTCTTTGGTGCACGTCAAAGTGGATTTTGTATTGTAGATGGAGCATGCATAACTTCATAACTTTGTGTGTAGAAAGATATAAATCAAGTTTCCTATAGGACAATTGATTGTTCTATCAAGTCTTGTGTTTTCAGTACATAGTAACCTCCCTGGCCCAGTTCAGAGTCTATGGAAACAATCCAGAGTTGTGTCAGACATTTTGTCTTTTCCTCTCTTGTCTTCACACTGATTCTAAGACCTAGGGTGTGGGTTTGAAGACTCTGGTTATTACTCACCCGCCTAGGCTGCGATTGCAGAAATACCACATTTCTTCTCCAAATGTCTCTGGGAATATCTAACTTTCACTTAGTATAAAAATCATATGCAGCTACACATCCTTCATGTGACAGAGCCCCCTCCATGTCAACAGACATAACACAGTTTCTTCTGTAGCCTCTCAGGTGGGGTGCTGCAGTTTGAATTTGAAGTACTCCTTAAAGGCTATGTACAAGTCTCTATTCTTAAGCTGGGAACAGGAGGTGATGACACTCTTAGGAGGTAGGGCCTACTGGGGGGAAATTAGAGAATTCGAGATTTACCTGTGAAAATGAGATTGGAACCCTGTCTCCTGCCCCCGTGATTCAATTTGCTTCCTAAATGTCTGGAGGGGAACAGGTCTCAGCCTGGTGCTTCTGCCCTGAGGAACTGACCAACTACAGCCCCTGAAGTAACAGTGTCCGATGACTATGGTTAGACTTCTCTGAACTAGGAAGCAAAATAAAGATGTCCTTCTTTGAGGTTGCTGGGCTCAGGTGTTTGTTCCCGTGACGGAGCACTGACACAGGTTGGGTGTGTTCGGTCCTTGTCATGTGCTACTCTGCAGCTATGTTGGGCCAACCCCAGCTGAACACCCTTCACCCCTGCTTGGCTCCATTGTTCTGCTGCTGTTTTGGCTGTGTTCTGCTGTGTGATGCAATATACGCCCCACTATTCAATTCTCTAGTGGGAAAGTAGGTTTCTACTGATGTGATAAAGACCATGACTAAAAGCCACTTGTGGGAAGAAGGGTTTATTTCATCATACAGTTCCACATCACTGTTCTTTAGTGAGAGAAGTCAGGGCAGGAACTCAAGGAAGGAACCTGTAGGCGGGACTGAAGCAGAAGTTATGGAGAAATACTGCTTACTGGCTGCCTCCTCATGGCTTGCTCAGCCTGCTTTAGCACCCAGGACCACCAGCTCAGGGGTGGTATCACCCACAATGATTTGGACCCTCCCACATAAGCCATCAATAAAGAAAATGTACCATAGGCTCGCCCACAGGGCAATCTGGTGGGGACATTTTTTCCCCTCAATTGACGTTCCCTCTTCCAAAGTGATTCTAGCCTGTGCCAAGTTGACATAAAACTAGCCACCACACAGTCTGAGAGTGGTGTGAACAAAGTATTAGGTCATGTTTTGCCTGGGATTCTCTGAGGACTACCTTATAGTGAAGGTGGCAATTGAGACAGCCCCTGAAGTTGGGACTGAGAAGAGGAGAGGAACTATAATCCAGACAATGGTTCCTGCTTATATGACACTGGGCTTGGCGGTAGTGCAATGTGTTTAGCAATGGAAAGGTATGAAGCCTGGCTAGTCAGTGGTATGAGGGAAGCAGGAGAAACATACAGGTAGGTGGGACTGGATTCTGAAAAGGTAATGGCATCAGCTTAATTCACGGCTGAGCTTTGTGACAGTCCTGAAGACAAAGGTTCATATTCTCATTGATTTCTAGTGCTGGTTAGCAATGAAGGGGTTGGACTGGGACGTGCTGGGCTGGTAAGGGCCAAGCTGGAATATCTCTAATAGCCTGACTCTGAAATAAAGAGATGCCTAATAAAGCATCATGCGTGAAAATGGGATGAGCTGGAGTGGAAGGAAGGTGACTCTCACTGGCTATGGGAAGGGGTTCCATATGGAGGAGGGGAAGTGGGGGGCTCTCTCTCCATGGGTGAATACAGAGAGTGGGAACACGGTTTTCATGCGTGTTTTAGGACTGTGATGCTCTAGAGGTTTTAGACAAAATGGGAATACAGGTGAGAAGCAGTGAACGAGAGTGATGAATGGGAGGGAGAGAGAGCCAGGTGAAATAGCTGCAGGTGAGTGAAGGACAGGATGATGGAGAACGGAACTCTGAGTGGAGTGGAATCAACCCCAAAAGAGCTAACACAGGGACACAGTAGCCACAAGGACGTCAGGGGAAAGTAAGTAGGTGAGAGATGGGATGTAAAAGCAGGTGCTCAGCAGGGCGGGGAATGATAGGAGGGCAGGGAACCAGCAGTGTTTATTGCTGCCATGAAGCTGCAGAAGGCAAGGGTTCAAGGCTTTAGGGTTGGGCAATTAGGAGGCACCAAGCCAACTAGGTGGGGCCTTCACCTTCACAATGGTGGAGAGAAGGTGGAAAAAAGGTAGGAGCCACATAGATGGTCCTCAGAAGACAGTTGACAGGAAAAGAAATTCAACCGACCAAACAAGATCAAACCAAACCAAGGCAGAGAGGACTTTCATTTCTATGTGACTGAAGGAGCTATAATTAATGTGACTTTTCTTAGCACGGAGGTGGTTTCTAAGGAAAGGGAGGGTGTGAGAGACCGAGGACAGAGGAGAGAGCTGAAAATGGAGAAAAGTTCTCAACAGGATGGAAAAAGATGGACCAGTCCATCTGGCAGCAGGGAAGGGGCACTGGGCTAGGTACATTTAGAAGACTAAATAACAAGGAAAGAAAGATGGGTTAAGGGAGTGTATGCTGGTAACTTGTTTTTATAGAGGATGAGCGACATCGAGAGAACACAGAGGGACCCATGGGACCAATGCTGAGGAATCGGAGCTGCTATGTAGAGTGTTAAATGACCCTTTATGTCAGTGGTTCTCAACCTCTTTGGGGATCAAAGACCCTTTCACAGGGACCACATATCAGATATCCTGCATATCAGATATTTATATTATGATTCATAATATTAGTAGCATTGCATTTATTTATAATAAGGGGGTTACCACAACATGAGGAACTGTGTGAAAGGGTCACAGCATTAGGAAGGTTGAGAACCAGTGCGCTAAGGACAAAATGAGGCTTTCCTAGCCCTTTGGAGGAACCAGCAGAGCCAGAAAGGTAGGTCATCTTTTACTGGTGCTGCTAGAAGATGAGGAGTAATAATGATAGTGATTATAATTCACTATGTACTATGTGATGTTTTACAATAATAATTTTAGAATAATACTTTACTTAATACAACTACATGTTACATATCATTTCCATTTCCCACAGAAGATAACTCAAGCTAAATGGTTGATCCAACTTCATATAGCCAATGAATGTTAGCATCCAAACACTAGCCAGCTCTCTCTGAGCCTCTATGTGGAGCACTTACTAACTACGCTAGACCATCTCTGGTGGAGCTGAGCTTTCAGGAGTGATGCATCATTTAGTTAAAATGCAAACTCAGCTGGAAGGCAAGTCCCATCTCTCTTTGGACCTCTGCAACCTTGTCTGTGAACTATAAACGGCAGGTCTGGGGTCAGGTTGGAGCAGGAGGTGACATAGGTGATCCCGAGGTCTTTCCTGACTCTGACACGTGATTCTAACACACAGCATCGATGCTCTATACAGATTTTGCTTGGAGCTGTGGAATGAAATGCAGCAACAGCCTGTTTTGGGTGCCTCTGATGCCTGGGTCCTGTATATGATCATTTTATTTGCTATTCTTTTCAATTCAGTCTGAGATTCTAGACCTGACGGCTAATATTTTATTCTTGACCACATTTTTCTTTTTCCCACGCTTGGTAGGAAATGGGGTTATTTTAGTTTTTATTTTCTAAAACGTCCGTGTTGCTGTGCCCCTGCGGTTGCTGTGCCCCCTGCTGTTTCTGTGCCCCTGCTTCTGCCACTTCTGTGAGAAGGCACACTTTCTTGACCTCTTTCAGACTGCAATCTCCTCTCAATCAGTGTTGCCAAGTGGGCTGATGGAAGCTGCTATTTAGTTTGATTGGGGAATAGGGTTCTACTTGCCAGCAAGCCCTCCTTCTTGCTGAATACCTCCTAATTCTAGTACAGTTCCTGCTTGGGCTGTGTTTTGAATCACTGGTTCTGACCTGAGCATCTTTCCTTGCTGTGAAGTTTGGAAGTGATTCTTAGAAACGTTTTCCAGTCACTGCAGGAACTTTCAATCAGTGTGGCCACTTTCTCTTGGAACAGAAACGTGCTTTTCATTGGGAAGAAATGCCCGACTTTTCATCTCTGCATGGATGGATGGTGATCTTATTGAAAGTTTAATCTTTAGAAGGCAGTCGTGTGCTAATGTCTATTAAAGAAGTGGCATGCCATGGGTCAGAAAGTCTGGGAAGAAATTTAGGAATGTATTTTTGAGTACGTTGTCTTCAAGTCTTCCAGGAGATTTACATGTGTTTATTAAAATAGGTATGCAGTCTTTTTATGTATAATATATGAACTGAATTTTTTGGCCAGCTATGTTTTTATAGTCTTGTGGAGCTAACACATAAAAGAGAAGTCTCCATAGGTACAGCCAGGAGCTGGAGCTCACCCAGACACAAATGCACAAGAGAGGACAGAGATACTATAGTGTCTGGGCTCCAGGCGTGGGAGCATCAGTTTTCAACCATCAAGAGAACCCACAGTCATCCTAACCCATAGACATCCTAACTTTTGATTGAAGTGTCTGTCTTTCATTTACCTTGTAAGTTATTGATCTTTCTTAACCTCTCATGGATAGACAAGGAAGACTGCCCTAGTTAGCTTCTCCATTGCTGTGATAAAGCACTGCCCTAAACCTACTTGGGACAGAAAGGAGTTACTTTGTCTTGCACTCCCCCATCACAGTCCATCATTGAGGGAAGTTGGAACAGGGACTGAAGCAGGAACGTGGAGGCGGAGACTGTAGAAGAACCTGCTCACTGGCTTCCTTTCCCTGTCTTGCTCAGCTGTCTTATTCTTATAACAGCCCAGTGTGCCAGTCTATAGATGGTACTGCTCAACGTGGGCTGTGCCCTCTTCTATCAATTAACAACAAGGGAAAGGCTCTACACACTGCCCCATAGGTTGATCTGAGAGCGGCACTTCCTTATTTGAGGTTGCCTCTTCCCAGGTGACACTAGTGTGTGTCATGTCAATGAAGGTTATGCAACATGAAAACATTTTAGAAAATAGAACTCTCTCTCAATTTATACATTTCCTCGGCACCTGTTTTCCAGTGCCATGGGAATTTTTACTTATTCTCTCATCTCTTTGGGGATCCATGGCTTTCATGGCTTATATTTTATTTATTTTTATGTGTTTTTATTGCCTTACAGTGTGGGAAACCAGTCTTTGGCTGCATTGTTTTGGGGCTTCTGGTGAAACAGCAGATCATGGCAGGAGGATGTGATGGAGGAAACTTCACTCATGGCAAGAATGCGGACAGGAAGAGTCAGGTAATGACATCAGCATCAACAGCCCACATGCCTAGTCATTCTACTACATACATAATGATCCTGTGAAATTACAGGACACGGGAGATGCGGGCTTTTACCAATGCCAAAGCCTTTCCCCTCTCTTTTCCTTCCAGAAATCTCCTTAGACTAGAACTCTTCAGTTCATTGCCAACCATGGGTGGGGTGGAGTGACCCATCAGATGTGTGCATTTGGAAGAGGCTGAACTCAGTATAGCCTGTGCAGCATGTTAAGCTCTGTGGTAGAGACCCCTGTCACCATAGCCACTTGTGTTTCTTCCTGTCTGCCCGGGCTTTCCTATTAGCAAAAATGCCTTGATTCGTATGCTTATGCCTTTCTCTTCTGTAATGATACTGAATTGGTGCTGATAAAGGTGGTATGTGTGTTTCTATGGACATGGCCTGATGTCTGCTGCTAACCATATTCTAAATTCGGATAGAACAGAAGAGGAGTCATGTCTTGACTTTCTAAAATCCTGGTGGAGGTCACTCCAGGAAAAGAAAGCTATGTTTTTAGAGACCAGAGTGGAAAATATAAAAATAAAGACAAGTTACTTGCATCCTGAAGCAGACAGTTTAATAACAGACTCAGTCAAGTTACTTCTTGTATTTAACCTTACTTGAAAAATTATATACTAGTTTTAATCAGCTTTTTCTTCCTGATACATTGCTTAATGGAAAAAAAATCCCCAAATTCAGTGACTCTTGTTAGTCAATATTTATTTATTATTTATAGGAATGACAGTTGTCCATGGCCCTCTAGGCTTTGGTAAGCCTGGCAATGCTTCTTAATCTGACCCGAGTTATTCTTGTGGTGGATGAGAGAATGCAAAGGTGGCATACTGAGACTCTTGCTACTTCTTATAGCCTGCTCAGAGTTGTGGACTGCCGTCTCTGTCCACACATGATTGGTTAGCACAGCTCCAAACAAGCCCACAGTCACCTGATCAGGGAAGAACACACTGCCCACAGTGAATCATGCTTCGGATGGGGACAGAAAGAGACTTTGCGAGACAACCTCCTAAATATAGTTTTCGCTTTCATTTGACTTCTTATAAACTCTTCAGCTGCTTTTTATGCTATTTTCAAAATCTCATTTATTCCATCTGTCTTTGGTAAAGTCCTGAATACTTGTGTAGTTCTTTGATTTGCTCATTTTATCATAACGTACCGTTCAAAACCTTGTCACAGAGGCTAGAGATATGGCTCAGTAGTAGAATACTTTTCAAGCAGGTGTGAATCCCCAGGTTTAATCTCCAGTAGTGCAAAACAATGGAAATTAAATTAAAATCCCTGCTATCCAAACTACACATAGAAATGATTTTAATATTTCATTCATTAAAGCCTAGAGAAACTGATGGGTTTGTATTATGTTCTTGACCACCAAAAAAAAATGTTAGTAATCTGGAAAAAAAAATCAAGGCTCTGAGTGACTACTTTGGGCTAAATTGCTTCTGGGATACATCTTTGATGTCTGCCTCCTGGTGATCCTACCGTTGTGTACTAGTCAGTTTTCCTCTCTGACAAATTACCCGAGGTGATCAGCTCATGAAGAGAAGTTTATTTTGCCCTATGGTCTATGCATTTTCAGACTTTGCTTAATTGACCATGCTGCTCTTGGATTTGTAGCAAAACAGTATATTACGGCAGGAGTATATACATTGGCGGAATCTGTTCAATCAAGGCAAGAAAAGAGACAGGAAGATGATAACTCAAAGGATATTCAAGGACATGTCCACAGTGACCTAACTTCTACCCACAAAGCCTCATTTCTTGAAGGTTCCTTTACCTCCTAGTAGTAGGCTGGCAACCAAGCCTTTAATATATAAGCCTTTGGGGCACCCTTATCTAAACCATACCATGAGAGATTCCCTTTCTTTGGTATGGGCATGCCTGTGATTTCCTTCTAAATAATAGATTGTGACAAAGGTGATGGGAATGTATGTGATCAGGCTTGGCAAGATTCCAAACTCTCTCATACAAAAGGCAATCTTCTGCTGATGTCAAAGGCTCAGGGATATCAGGAAAGTCCTCATGGCAAGGAAATGGCAGTGGCTTCCACTGTAAATCACTGAGAGATGGGGATAGTCCAATATCTGGTAAAAATCTGTATGTGGCTGAGAATTGATCCTCTCTTCAATTGAGACTACAGTCATGACTGAAGCTTCTGTTGCAATCTGATGACATCACCAAAAAGAGAAACCAGGTAGTTATTTATCACACTCTTGACTCATGGAATACATGCTGTTTGTGATGATGTCATACAGTAGAAACCTTTTCATCCCATGTCACCATTTCAGATTATCAAGGAAAATATGTTTTCATTAATATCCCTTAACTGGTATTTTCATATCTTTGCTCCACATTGATTTCCTATTTTTTAATTGGCTTAGTTCACACTTTAATATAAAGGATTTTGGAGTGGTAAGCAGATGTGTATACATTTCTTTATATCATAAGTACATGTATACTTAAAGAGAACTAAAACCTGCTTGTCTGTTCCTTGATTAAATAATTACAAATCCATCTCAGAAGTGTTTTCTCTCTTAATGAACCTTAATTTTGTTTGAAAAGCCTATGAATAATGATTACTTTTAAGATAACAATTAATTTTTAAAGTATTAGCAGCAAGCAGAAGGGAGAAAATAAGTAGGACTCTAGGATGTAGAATAACAAGAGGGCCTTTCCCAGAAAAGACTTTTGTAGAGTTGGCATTTAAACTGAGATTCAGCAGAGGAGAGATGGCAACTGTATCACTGAATTCCCACTAGTTGAGAACTGGGTGGGCTCTTTTGGTGTGAAATTGCATTTGCTCATCGGTGTGTCTATGTGTGGGGGTAGAGATAATACAGTTGAGAAGTAGAACAGGAAATGGGTTCAGAAATAAATTCGAAGAAAATAAATGCTGGAAACTCAGGATATTGAAAGAACGTATAACGAATAACAGAAAGAATACACTCTGGAATATAGTATTCCGAGAAACTGAGAGGAATGGCATGATGGAAGACCATTTGTGAGCAATCCGTAGGGGAAGAAGCAAATATTTTAAAATCATGAAGCTAGATGTTGAGTTTTATCTAGCAAATTTTGACCAACTACATAACTAGTTTCATATTTAAAAGAGCAGGGTCAAGCAGTTTCTGACGCATGTTCTATATCTATCGTCTGACATCTCTGTATTTTTTTATCTGTTAAATGCTCTGCTGGCTTTTATTAGGCTACAGACATCTGAGAGCTCCACAGTTCTAAATCGTTTGATTTTGTCATTTCTGCAACTCGCTGTACTTAGAAGAGGCCAGTATGCATTCTGATGCTGCCAAGAACATAAAGGGTTTCCCCTTATTTTGGCTTGAGCTCTTCTCTTTCCAATTAGTTTCTTAAATGTTTGCCTCTTAGGTATTTCTCTTGATGGCAATAATCTTTTTCCCAGAAGTGTGTTTAGATATGAGCGTACATCTGTCTTGAGAGTCTGGCGCCTTATTAAGTGGAAGTGTGTGTGTGCTGTGTGCTCATTAGTCATGACTGGAAGAAACTTTGGAGATTTGTATGGAAAGAGTGGAGGCCAGAAGGGGAACAGGGGAGAGAGGGAAGGAGAACAAGAATGAGAGGAAAAGAGGAGAGGATTGGAAAGAGAAAGGGAAAGAAAAGGAAGAAAAATGAGGGATGGAAATAAAGGAGAATGAGAGGGGAGAGAGGACAAAGGGGTAGAGAGAGAGGAAGAGAGAGGCATTCCAGGAAGAGAGACTAAAGAGAGAATATACGAAGTAGAACAACAGTCAGGAGAAGGGAGAGGCATAAGAGAAGCAAATGAATGGGAAAATTATTTGAGAGAATTGATAAAATCACAAACCAAAATCAGTTTGATTTAGAAAGTGCTGGGGTTGTGAGACCCTTTTGTCAGCTGATGTTCATGGATGAACAGTGAGGACATGACATGCAAAGTGGAGACTTTCAGGGAAAAGGCCATTTGCATAGATAGGAAAGTCCCAAAGAAGAAAAAAATGGTTTGAGAATCCAGTCAGGTCTCCTTTTCTGGATTCAAGGTTTCACAGAAAAAAAAAAAAAACTAATTCAGGTCCAAGTGACAAGGGACCTAGTAAGTTGAGAGCAGGGCTGTTCAAGATTGGGCCCTCAGTAAGAGGCCTTAGGTAACTAGAGAGTAAATTTAAGGTATATTAGAAAAGGAAGGCTCCCAGAGAGTCTCCCCCCAGGAAGGCTCAATCCCTAGCACTCAGAATCTGAGCTCTGGGATTGGTGTTTAATCAAGTGGTTGATAGAGGTAGGATCAGAGAAGGCTGGCTATACTCTAAATTACAAGTCTGGCTGTATACTAAAGGTTGGGAATTAGTCTATAAGTGATTCTGCATCTATAAGCACCTAATAACCTCAGAGGAAGTAAAAATAAGCCAACAGCTCTGGTTTATTTGTGTTTTGACAAAAGGGGTAAACTCATCATTTCTAAAACTCCTGAGAGGTATATATATATATTTTTTAATCAACACAATTCTTCCCTTCTTTTTAGACACCTCACTGTCTGCTAGGATGTTACTAAAAATGTTATTATTATTATTATTTAACCTGTAGTCTTTGGAACATGTCCTTTAAAAAAATTTAATATGCTATGCCATTAGAGTTTCTAAGCCAGTTATCATCTTACAGAATTTCAATCACCCACAATTGGCTGCTCATGGACCAGATTTTCCGTGTGGCTAAAGTGATCAGAATATGGTCCTGGTTCTTCGTCCATCACAACAACAGTTTGGCGGGGGAAGGCTTATGTCAAACAAACTGATGTGACACTGTGCTATAAATGCTCATCAGGGCATGGTACTCATCACTGGGATGCAAAGGTGACCTCAGCTCAGGAAGCTGGTGGCATACAAACACAGAGATGAGGACAGGGAAGACAATGGAGGCTTTCCAGGGGCAAGAGAATGCCTGTATAGAAGTATGGAGGAACAAGGCATGTTTCATGTTAGGTACGGATGGAAGGAGCTGACTGCGGCATGTGAAGGAGGGTTACAGGAAGGATGGAGGACACATGTGTTGTGGAGAGGAGCCCATTTCTAGAGCCTTGGTATAAGTGATAGGCAGCTGTTAAAGGACTGAAAACATTATAGGCAAGTCTTTGTTTTAAAGATAAAATTCTATTAGCTGTGCTTAGGAAGGGTTTTGGAGGCTAGATGAAGGAGGCAAATCAGTAAGGTTTGCAATTGTTGATGTGAGGATTGATGCGGTGTCTGGCCTGGTTGGAGGTGGTAGGAACAGATGACAGTGGATGAATGTATTTAAGAGAAAGGAATAATGGAATTTAGTAATTAGTTAAATAGTAGGCAGAAGGAAGGAAGGAAGGAGAGGAAGGAAGGAGGAAAGGAGAGGAAGGAAGGAAGGAAGGGAAGGAAGGGAAGGAAGGAAGGAAGGAAGGAAGGAGAGGAAGGAAGGAAGGGAAGGAAGGGGACTCTTGTAAAAAGGAGGAAATGTATCCTGGGGAAGGATGAAGAACTCAGTTTTGGACGTGTGCTTGAAGGTTCCAGAGATAAACGTAAACCCAAGGAAGTGAAATCTCCATGTGAGTTATGGAAGGAAGAAGTTTTCCTAGGAGTACTAAAAGCTGGGAAAATGGTCAAATAATCTGGGTCAGCGGAACAGAGGGATTTGCCAGAAAGGCTACAGAATCTCTTTTAAATGAATAGATTTGGATATTTTGACAAGTGAGTGAAAGCTTTGCCTAGAAGAGGTGAGCTCAAACTTCTTGATGTTGTTGTTGATAAAATAGTGAAAATAGCCCTAAGTAGACGATTGCTTAGGACCATTCCTCACCACATCTGGAGAATGAATGGAAGCTTGAAGGTGAGAAGCCAGGTTCATCCCAACTGTACAGAAGCAAACAGAAAAAACCTCTTAGAATTGTGAATAGACTTTTTTGAGTATCCCACTATATATATGCATGTGTGTGTGTTCATATATACAAGGTCTTTTCATATATTACCTTAACTTTTCTTTTGCCTAAAAGTTTAATTCAAGAAGAATTGCTACTTTGAGTCTTTTTGTGGAAGAGACAAATTACCTGAGACATTAGAATTTATAGATATGAACATGTCATTGGATTTATTTTTCTTTCACCTAAAACTATATCTTTTCATATCAGTAAAAAGATATATAGAGCTAACTGTCTGGGATTCCATTACATCCGTGCTCAACAGTAGATAACCAAAGCCACACTAATGAGAGTTTAGATCATTTTCAGTCTTCTCCATATATGGACTGCTACAATGAATAGCCATCTCACCTGTCTCTGTTGTAATTGCAAACATACCGTATTTATAGAATAAAAGAATTGCTGCATTAAATGGCAGCACATATTTTAATAACTATTACCAAATCAATACTGTACAGATTGCTTCAATTTGCATTTTTACCCGTTTGATATGGGTTTATATTTTCTGATTACCACGTTTGTCTCCAAAATGTCAAAACCCTGCCAATCTGATGAATGAGAAAATGAGGCAGGATAGTTTTAATTCCTATTATGAATGTGATTAAAGATAGTTATTATACTCCAAAGCACTTTGTAACTTATTTATACATGCATTTTGAGTTTTCTTTTTTGTTTCTTAAATCAATCATAGCAATTCATTTTGTATATGAATGATAATAATATATACATTTTTCTAAATTATCTTTTGTCTTGATTTTATTTATGGTGATTAGTAGAAAGCTTTAAAAAACTTTTTTTCTCATAGTTAAATTTATTAGAAGTCTCTAAATTTCTTCTAAGTTGTGCAGTTTGGATTGTGAATTAGTAAAAAAAAAAAAGGTCTCTTATTTAATCCTCTGTTGATTTATGCTTTTGTTTGCTACTTAAAAATTTAAGTTATTTGGAATCTTTCCAAATATAAAGCTAGAGTCCTTGCATAAGGACTTAGCTTAGAGCTAAAGTGTTATATTTCTAAATAAGAGAGTATCAAGATAAAAGAAAATTGAAGATATTCTTTTAATGTAAGAGTAGTCTGAGAAAATTTTGCAGAGGTACTGTATGTGGAATATGACTGCTATGATTCTAACAAAAACACATTGCAAGAAACTTTATCATCCTAATTTCGTTTTAGTAACATAGTGAATAGAATTTAGCAGATGAAGAAAATTCAACCCTTCTATTACCTGGAAGGCAGACATAAAGAAATCGGACTTTGCACACCAAAACCACAACTAGCTATCATATCATGTGTGTTGGGATGGGTATCAAAAAATTGAAAGATACATGGGGTGTAGCTCAGTGGTAGAGAACTTGCCTAACATGCACGAGGGCCTGGATTTGATCTACAGCATGCATGTATATGCACCCTGCATGTGTATACCATACACACATTTAAAAAATGAAAGTGTTGATTGTGTGGGGAGAAAAAAAATTGTAGGACTATGGGCAGGAATATGAATGTAAAGCCAAGGTGTTAAATGTGTGGAGGGTCTTCAGGAATTTTTAAGTAGACCTTTTGTGATCCTGAAGTCCCATTACTAGATTCCTAGCCAAATGAAAGAACATATGTATGTCAGAGAGATAGCCATGGCAGCATCATTCTCAATTATGGAAAGAAACAAGTTATATTTATATCAACTGAAAAGCAGACACAAAAAATATGATATATATATTCAATGGAGTACCATTCAGCTTTAAAAAGCAGCAAATCTAGTAATGGGACTTCAGCTGAAGAAAAATCATAGAGTTGTTTTGTACCATCCCTCTTTCCTCCAAAAACCTGACCCAAACTAAATTAAAAGACGCCTAGAGTTCCAGCTAGGGCTCGGGGTATCCTGACTTTATAGCAAAGCTTAGCAAAGCATCGGTGTAAAATGAGAGTTCAAAACCAGAAATAGGATCCCTTGTTGGCCTTTTGGCTATCCTAAACTGCAGACACATAAAGACGAAGCACATAGTCCTCTGTCAGTTTCTAAATTGCTAACCAGATTTCACAGTGAAACTGCAGAAGGATTATTGAATACAGTGCTGGACAGTAGCCCCAGTGGAGTGATAAATAAACTCCTTATATAGCCCTTGGGTTGAGTTTTGCAATCAAATTGGTTCAAGTTAGGTCAGCTGTTACTGCCAATGAGTTTCTAAAACCTTGTTTTTATAGCGTTTTTTAAAAAAAAATTAAATTTCTGTTAAGAGATGATAGGCATGAACTTGGTTCTCTGAGCTCTGTTTCTCTGCAATGGTTTCTCCTGAAGCCACCTGGATCAGCAGAGAAGTCTTGTTCACCGTGGTGGAGATAAAAATGAATTTTGATCTTCAGATAATAATTGGAAGGGTGAAAGCACAGACTAATGTTTTAACTATGCCTTTACCTATAGTTTCAGTTATGAAGTGATGTGGATAAAACTGTTCCTATCAAATACACATACACATGGAATATACAGATACCCCGAAATCACTCTTCTCTCATTTTATACTTCCTGGATCACCGTTTTGTGATTGAAAAGTTATTTTACTGGAGGGCTATTTTGTATGTGTTTTCACAGTACACTGTGCCCAGGATCGGGGCAACAAAGGAAGGATGAGATGTTTTCTTCAACTATGTGTTGACTTCAGTGAGTGTAACCCAGCGTGTCAGTGTAGCACACGTAGGTACAGGGTGCACTGTCCATTCTAGCGAAATCCATGCATCTTTCCTTTGAACCTTCCTTATTATTTAGCATCTCTGGGTCTGGGGTTTGTAGCATAGTTATCCTTTACTTTACCATATTTGATTTCTGGGTCTGGGTTACCACACTCAGAATGATCTTTTTTAGTTCCTCCCATTTCCCAGCATATTTTCTGATGTCATTGTTATTTTAACAACTGAGTAATAGTCCATTGTGTGAATATACCACATTTTCTTTATTTGCTCTTTAGCTGAGGGATATCTAGGTTGTTTCCAGTTTCTGGCTATTATGAATGTAGTTGAGCAAGTGTCTTTGTGGTACGACGGATCATCCTTTGAGTATATGCCTAGAAAGTGGTATTGTTGGGTCTTGGGGTAGACTGATTCCCAATTTTTTTGAGAAACCACCATATTGATTTCCAAAGTGGCTATATAAGTTTGCACTCCCACCAGCAGAAGAGTATTCCCCTTGCTCCACACCCTCTCTATCATGAGCTATCACTTGTGTTTTTGATCTTGGCCATTCTGACAGGTTTAAGATGGAATCTCAGTGTTGTTTTGATTTGCATTTCCCTGCTGACTAAGGATGTTGAACATTTCTTTAAGTGATTCTTGGACATATGAGATTTCTCTGTTTAGAGCTGGACCCATTTTAAAATTGAATTATTTTGTCTTTTTGAATCTTGTTTCTTGAGTTTTTTATATATCTTAGATACTAGCCCTCTGTCAGATGTGGGATAGTTGAAGATATTTTACCAATCTGTTTGCTGCCATTTTGTCCACTGATATTGTCCTTTGCCTTACACACATTTTTCAATTTCATGAGGTCCCATTTGTTTTGTCAATCTTAATGGCTTTATAACTGATGTTCTATTCAGGAAGTTGTCTCCTGTGCCAATGCATTCAAGGCTACTTCTCACTTTCTCTTCTATCAGGTTCAGTGTGTCTGGTTTTATGTTGAAGTCTTTGATCTGCTTGGACTTAAGTTTTGTGCAGGGTGATAGTTATGGATATATGTTTGTTCTTCTACATATCCAACATTTAGTTGGAATTGTACCATTTATTGATGATGATTTTTTTTCCATTGTATATTTCTGACTTCTTTAAATGTCCATTCATTTGTGAATTTACCTCTGAATCTTCAATTCTATTCCATTCATCAGCCTGTCTGTGTTGATGTCAATACAATGCAATTTTTGTTACTATTGTTCTGTAGTAGAGCATGAAATTAGGGATGGTGATAGCTCCAGATGATCTTTTTTATTTAGTCATTTGTTTTACATACTAACATTTCCCTCCCTCCTCTTCTCCCACTCCTTTCTCCCCACCTCCTTTCCACCACTCCCCAATCCACCACTCCCATTTCTGCTCAGAAATGAGCAGGCTTCCTATGGGTGTCAACAAAGCATGGCATAAGATCCTCCCCTCATATTAAGGCTGGAGAAGGCAATCCAGAATGAGGACTAGGTTCCCAAGAGCCAAAGTGTTAGGAACAGGCCCTGCTCCCTTTGTTAGGAGTCCCACATGTAGACTAAGCTACACAATTGTCACTCATATGTAGAGGGCCTAGATTGGTCTTATTCAGGCACTATGGATGCTGTTCCAGACTTTGTGAGCTCCTATGAGCCCAGGTTAGTTGTTTCTGTGGGCTCCCTTGTGATGTCCTTGCCCCCCTGCTGCCACTCACTCCTTCCTCCTTCCTTCAGCAGGATTCCCCAAACTGGGGCCAATGCTTGGCTGTGGGTCTCTGCATCTATTTCGATCAGTTACTAGATGAAGGCTCTCTGACGACAATTGGGGTGGGTAGTCACCAATCTATAAATATAGCAGGACATTCATTGTTAGGCTTCATCACAGATGTTCTTTTATTGGACAGGATTGTTTTAGCTATCCTAGGTTTTTAGTTTTTTCCATATGAAGTTGAGTATTGTTCTTTCAAGGACTGTAAGGAATTGTGATGGTATTTTGATTGGGATTGCATTGGATCTGTAGATTGCTTTTGGTAAGATGGCCATTTTAACATGTTAATCTTACTGATCTATGAGCATGGGAGATCTTTCCATGCTATTGCAAAGGATATTGTTTCCCTGAATTCCTTCTCAGCCCATTTATCACTTGTATATAGTAGGGCCACTGATTTTTTAAATTAATTTTGTATTCAGCCATTTCACTGAAGGTGTTTGTCAGCTGTAGGAGTTCCATGGTAGAATTTTTGGGGTCACCTATATATACTATCATACCATCTGCAAATAGTGATACTTTGACTTCTTTCTTTCCAGTTTTTATCCCCTTGATCTCCTGTAGTTGTCTTAATTGCTCAGCAGAAACTTCAGGTACTATATTGAGTCAATATGGGGAGCATGGGCAGCCTTGTCTTGTCCCTGTTTTTAGTGGAGTTGCTTTAAGTTTCTCTCCATTTAATCTGATGTTGGCTACTGGTTTGCTGGATATTGCCTTTATTATGTGTAGGTATGTTCC
Organism: Neodon shergylaensis; assembly: GCA_025134845.1. Classification (NCBI taxonomy): domain Eukaryota; kingdom Metazoa; phylum Chordata; class Mammalia; order Rodentia; family Cricetidae; genus Neodon; species Neodon shergylaensis. The sequence goes on along the minus strand of JABTXL010000002.1, from coordinate 37,640,074 downwards.
TTGTATCTCTGATCTCACCAAGACATTTATCATGAAGGGGTGCTGGAGTTTGTCAAAGACTTTTTCAGCATCCAGTGAGATAATCGTCTGGATTTTTCCCTTTAGGTTGTTTTATATGGTGGATTACATTGACAGGTTTTCATTTTCTAGTTCCCCATTTTGCTGGTTAGAGAATGTTGGATGGTTGATGTATCTAGAGAATGGGATTTTTGTTAAGGTTGTTTAAGTTAAATTTTAGAATTAAAACCTCTGGACATCTTTATTATTATTCATTGTGAGCTGAAATACCACATTATACTTTCTCCAGCCCTGTCTGAGGTTTCACATAATTTTCTTTCCTAGAAGCTGACAGAAAAATAGAAGAGATAGATTTTGGCATTCCTCTCTATCACCATACTATGTCTCTCCCTCATCGATATATTATCTGCTTATTAAATTCCACAGTCATTGGTGATGCCCCTCTCTCCAGTTCTTAAATGCCACTGGGCTTTTGCACATTCTGCCTGAAATTGTCCCCTTTTTTTCTACTCAGGGTTGTTATTTTTTCACCTTTCATTTTTTAGATGGCAGTATAATTTCACAGCTGTATTATTGTCCAGTGTTTATAGATGCAACAATGATGGAAAGATATTCCACTCTCATTTTTATTTAGATCACTTAATATAAACCAAGAGTGAAGTTATCACATGTTTCTAAGTAGAAGAGCCAGTTGACCCCAAGTAACACCATCAGAGCCAAGAAACTTGTGCACAGAGAAATGAATGTGAACTTGAGATTCCTGATACATGGCCTTGCTGTTTCTGTCAGGTCATTGTTTTGTGTGTGGGTCATGGTGTGTTATTTCTTAGGAATAGTATTCTTTTTAGATAAGCCTATCTTTGGTAGTAGCTCTGCCTTTCCTCCTGGGGGAAAGACAAACAAGCCCTGTAATCTGAGGTAGATCTTTCAGAACTCAGTGAAAGAATGATTTTGTTTTCCCTGCAGAAGGGAAATTCCCACTCTTTTCAGGACTGATTAGAAGTGATACTTTCCCTGGGGACATAATCAGCCCTGGACAGTTTGTTCTGATGGAATCTGAGTTTCTGTCTCTTGCCTTGCCCTGAGGAAGGTGAGCAGTTTGCAGCCTTTACTTTTTAATGGCCATGTAAGGAGGAAAGAGCAAGCTGATGCCAGAGGAGAGGTCATTCATGTCAGAAATGGTGGCGGAGCTGCTAGGTTAGAAGCCATGTGTCACTGGCAGGGGGCTGATCTGGGAGTCCTCTGCGTGTCCTTGGTGATTATTTCAAGGACTTTAATCAAGTCTACTGCAGCTCTGTATAAATCAGAGGGAGAGTAAACTAATTGCCAATTTCTTGCTTTAAATTACATCACCTCCTTTCATTAAATAACTCCAGTGCGCAGCCGCACAAGTGGAAGTGTCAAATGTATCTACTTGCATGGTTTCTTGCCTTTGTACCTCTAAGCTGGAAAGAGGGACAATTGTGAGGAGCCAGAATTTCAAAGAGTACTGACAACCATTCAATGAGAAGATGAGATAAACTTCTTAGGGTTAGCATTTCTTCCTTTTTTCTTGGAACTGCCTTAGAGTTCTTAAAAATGCTTTTATTTTAATATTATGTCTTCAAATATAATATAATTATATTTAATCTGATTAAATATAATATTTAATATTTCATTCCACTACATTCCTCCTTGGGAACAATGTTGTAGATAACATTCCTTGTTATTATTGTTATTATTCCTTGTTGTTCTATTCATTCACTCATTTGTTTTTGAGATAGTGTCTTATTACAGTTCAGACTGGCCTTAGATTTGCAGTGTTCCTCTGGCCTTAGCCTTCCAAGAGACAGGGTTATAGGCATTGCATTCATGTTCAGTTTAGTGTTATTTTGAAATGGTCTCTGTAGAACTCAAGGGCACTGACAGTACCATAAGAACACCATTGTGTGGTAGTTTCCTTCCAGATAAACATTCCATCCTGGAAGGAAACTAATTAAGACACAGAATGAGAAAAACAGAAGAGAGGAAAAACAAAGGATGTTCCAAGGGGAGAAGACGCTTACACATCCTGTGCAAAAGATCACTAAATTCAGGAAGTAAATAATTCAATACCTTATGAAAGTCTCTGAAACTGACCAGATTCATTAGGTCCTTTGCTCCCCAAGGTCATACGAACAAGAAGGAATTCCAAGAAACACTAGTAGGCTAGCCAAGCTACCTAGGAGAGACAGACCAGCTGAGTCACCTGGAAGAAATATGACAAGCAGACATGTCTGAAAGAGACAAGAACAAACTAAGAACAAACTGAACTGCCTGTAAGAAACTCTTTCCCACCTGTTGACTATAGGAGGAGGAGCTACTTGTTTGTCCCGGCCGCCCAGAACCAAAATAACCACACAGAAACTGTATTAATTAAATCACTGCTTGGCCCATTAGCTTTAACTTCTTATTGGCTAACTCTTACATATTAATTTAACCCATCTCCATTAATTTATGTATCACCACGAGGTTGTGGCCTACCAGCAAAGTTTCAGCATATCTATCTCCAGCGATGGATCCATGGCATCCCTCTCCGTCTTCCTTCTCCCAGCATTCAGTCCAGTTTTTCCCTGCCTACCTAAGTTCTGCCCTATCAACAGGCTAAGGCAGTTTCTTTATTCATTAACCAATAAAAGCAACACATAGACAGAAGGACCTCCCATACCAGTTGACTTGACACTGGGCTCCAATTTTGCACCCTTCATGAGCCTTTTCCCATGCTGGTGTGGGCATTGAGAATGAAGCTGTCTCTGAGTAATTTTGTTTCCAATAAGTAACCCTTAACCCTTCACTCATATTCCTGTGGGTACCCCCTATAAAATTCACAGGTTCACCGGTTGAATGCTGGTGGCATCTGTACTTTTGTCTGTCATCAGTTCCCTATCTGGGCTGAGGAAATGTTTGTGCAAATCTCCCCGGGAATAGCACTGCATAGAAGGCACTACTGGCATTCTTCCCGCCCTATTAGGGAAGGCTAATGATGTGCATGGTGGTGGTGCAAACACACACCGTGTCCTGCAAAGCATGGTGGAGCTGAGACTGAGTTTATAGTTTCACCCAAACCTTCTGCACTCAACATCCAGGTGATCTAGCAAATGCCATTTCATCCCTGCTGTGGCTGAAGTCTTTAGCCTGTCCCCATGGCCCCATCTTGTTCTCTGAGTCATTTCCTACTGCAGTTGAGGATTTCCTTGTGTTGTCCAGTTGAGTCGGCTGCAGGGAAGCAAGTGTTAGGCCCCCAAAGCGGGCTCCAGAGTGGCAGTGCCGATGGCAATGACTCCACTGGCACCTGAGCTGGGTGTTGCTAGGAAACAAACCCAAAGTGTTTTTCAGAAGCCCTTAAAGGCTAACAACTACCAGCACCTCCTCTGACTGAAAACATCCCCACGCTAACCACCTGGTTGCTCCAGCTTCTGAGCAGCCTTCCTATGGCATCTGCCCATATGAAATACAACCATCTTTTGCAGCTGGGCATTGGCCTCCATTGTTCAAGGCAGCTGGACAGTATTATTTTTCAATTAAACTGTTTTCTTTATGAAGAGTGGCTGTATTTTGTGTTTTCTTCCTGTACCTTCTTACATTTGGTGCAGAAATGCAGACGAGATGTAGAGGTTTTCCTTTGGAGCCTTGTACCTCCTTCAACTAAACCAAAACTACAGACTTGGCCCTCGTGTGGTGTGGATCAGTTGCTTCCACTGGCTCCTGCTACCCATCGCATCTGACTCAGAATCTAGAGTCTTTCTTGTTATCTGTTTTTGTCCTCCATTTTCTCTACCCATTTGTCTCTCCTTGCCTACTTGGAAGCTGCCTGCTCTGACTCACTGGAGTCTGCTACAGAAAGCTTAATTGGTACACCAGGCAGCCTCCCTTTGCCATTCTAGGCTCCTCGTCCCACGCATGGGGAATGTCTGTCCACAAGATCATGGGTATCTCTCTGATAGGTCTTGGTCTCCTGGGGACACCTTTAGCTATATACCATCCTATGATACCCCTTAATTTGTTGACCTCCTTCTGTCTCTTTTCCTATGCTATTAGAATCTTCTTCCTTCTGGTGAAATTGCTGCTTATGCCCCACCCCCTTTTCTGAAGTCTCTCCCTCCTCCTTGCCCTCCTCTTGGAAGCTCTTTCTTGCCACCTTCTAAGGGTGTTTCCTTCCTGTTCTGTCTCTTCTCCTGGAGCTTGATCTGTCTCTCTTGCTCACTGGCTGTAGCCTGAACTAACCACATTTTTTTTCCCAACGCATGGACTCCTCTTACCTGCCTTTTCTAATATCTTTCTCTCTTCAAGCTCACGGATTCCATTTTAGCCTTGCTACCTTATTTTTACTATAACATGACTTGAACTCAGTACAAACTAGATAATCAGTCCCAATGGTCAGAAAATGGCACATTTGATTTCCACATTCTCACAGATTAGGACAGCTTCAGCTACCACACAGACAAAAGATCCAAAATTCCCTTATCTCTGAAGTTTTCCTGGTTCTCTGTGCTCATATTATCTAGTGCCTTCTTTGTTCTCCATTCTCATCCTTCCAACTCAGAACTCATTTCAGTCTTATGGAGATTCAGATGTCTTTTGGGGTATGAATAGGACTAAAATATGTGAAGAGTCAGAGAATGAGAATATAAAAATGTAGTTCATAAATAAGAATGTAGAAGTAAAGAAATACAAAGCTGTGAGCCTAGGAGAAGGAGGGCCCGCTGTCAGCAGCTTTCTCAGCAGTTTAAGGATTAACTACTTTGTTTTACAAACAGCTCTGTCTGCAAGGCTGATGCGGCCCTCTACAAACTGAGGGTCAGCTCTGGAAACTAAAGTTAGCTCTAAGGTAACATCCCAGCTACTCATGATCAATAATGAATATGAGCTGAATTATCCTTTAAGTGGTGGGGTGTACCTGACTTTTTGTTGTGCATTTTCCCATACTCTTCCTGCTATGTGCAGTCAGTGTTACCAGTAGCATTAGGGGGAGTGCAGAGCTTTGGTAAACACCATCTGGGAGCTCCAGGGGGAGAAATGGACTAAATACAAACACTAGTTTAACTGAGAAACTCTGTTAATGAAAATTGCAAAGAGGGGCAATTTGTGTCTAAGTTTCACCTCAAGATTGTAAAATTTCTTTGTTATTGCCTAATGCTTGTTGTTATAAAAAGCGGGGGGTGGAGGGTGGGGGGAGGGATTCGGGAATCTGTCCTTTGTCCAGCCATACAAGTCCATCTCTGGCTGTGGTCTCAGCTACCTGATAAGATTTTTGTGCCCCATGGATATTTATTTTTTTAATTTTTAAATTTTTTTCCTGGAATAAAGTTTGCTTCTGGTTTACGAGACTTTGGTGGTCTGTCCCCATTTTTGCACTACCCCGGTGGACCCAACAATATTTTTATATGCTGTTCTAGTTTATTGAAGGCTAGCTCTGGAGGTGGGATTTGACCTGCTCACTCAAGACCAAGTGTGTTTGTTTGAAAGTTTCCTCCAAAATTTTTGCCCTGGTTCAGGCTGGCCCACCTGACAGGAAAAGGGAGAATAAAACAAAACAGCCCAGGGAAAGACAGGAGTTGCTTAACAAAAAGCCAACAGGTAAACTATTCCCAGTAGCGATTACTACTGCTTCTCCCATAGTGCATTCCCTTCTTTCTTGATTTTATTTACTCTCTTTAAAGGTTTTGCTAAGACATAAGCTTTATTTATCTCATGATTTGCAAGTTCATTAGATGTAGTTTTTTAAAAAAGTCTGTAAAATTTGTAACAAAAAAGTGTTCTTAAAACTTATAACAAAAGAGTTAATAGTAAAAACATAACAGAAGGGTAGATAGCTAAAAATCTAGATATAGATAGTCTCGGGTTGCTTCAGCATACTTGTGTGTAACTTGTATTCAACCCTTGTTTAGGAAAATAGATTTTCTATTAGATTAAGAAAGCAACACCAGGCTTCCCTGATGGTTTGTTTTATTGTATCTGCCCTAGACTAATGAGACAACACTAGGCCTTTAAAATGTCTTGGATAAGAAACAACATACATTTGATGACCGAGCTTTATAAATAGGTTATAAAATGTCTATCCAGATAGCAAAAACTAAAAGATGTATGTCTAACCACTTAATATCTTTGTGAGCTGTGTTAATCTTTAGTTATTTGGATAAACTGAGTTATAAAAACAAACAGACAAACCTGTGGTATAAAAGCATCAATAAGATGAGGTTTCCAGTCTCCCCTTGGACTGTATTTTTGTCTTAAAGTTTGTGTGATATAGATGATGGCCCTGAAATCTCTGAGAGAGGTCTGCTGAACATGGCATTTTGTAAATCCTGCGTTACTCTCTATACAGTTCGCACGCCACTGTACCACTCGCAAGCCAGACAAGGGCCTGGAGATTGAAAGTACACGCAAGAGACCTGGGTCATTCAGAAGGAGATCAGCCAAATGCCATTTATTCAAACTTAGGAAAAACCTTAAATACCAGCTGCTGCACAATGGAATTCCCCCCAAGCAGATGGGAAATTGCCACACCCAAGACAGAGTCAACAATGCCCAGGCAGGACAGAGGGAGCATAGGAACAAACAGGATGTCTTATCTGGCTGGCCAGAAACTGTCTTCAAGATGAACCCCAGGAGGGGCTGGAGAGATGGCTCAGTGGTTAAGAGCACTGTCTGCTCTTCCAGAGGTCCTGAGTTCAATTCCCAGCAACCACATAGTGGCTCCAAACCATCTGTAAAGAGATCTGGCGCCCTCCTCTGGCGTGTGGAGGCAGAAAGTTGTATACATAATAAATAAATCTTTAAAAAAAAGATGAACCCAAGGAGCAGGGGTAGACCCATGGGCCTTACAGCATTTAAGGTGTTTAATGGAAGGGAAGAACAGGAAAGGCGTCCCATGATAGACAGAGACACCATCTTCTGGCAGCTACCCTGAGGCCACCTCCAGAGAAGATGGGTCACCAATGGACTCTACCTGTGATTTGCTTCAAATGTGGCAGTACTGGTTACTAGGTGAAGAACTGTCTTCTACCTTGTTCACTACCCAAACAGTGGCTAGACAGGACACTGGAAGATCGACTACCCCTCTTTGCCTTGCCAACATATGTCAGTCCCCCAGGTTCATCCTCTCCAGGAAAATCTCTTGGCTCTTCCAGACCTGACAGCCAAGACTGACACTGCTCCAGGACCTCTGTTCTAACACCACCAAGATGACCATGGAGGAACCCAGGTACCTGTCCAGATAGCGGGTAAGTTCCTGTTAGTTTTAACTGATATAGGGGCCATTTAGTTTATAATTCCTGTTTGCTCTACTAAAATCTTCTCAGACCTCTGATGGGTGTTGACCACTGACCCTACTAGCCCAGGGCTTCAGGTCCTTTTCTCTGTTCCCTTGAAGGTCATCTGCTCTCCCACTCCTTTGTTGATGGAGGCTTCTCGTTTGTTCCCAGCTGCGGAGACTCAAAATAACCGCACAGAAACTATACTATTTAAATCATTGCTTGGCCAGTCACTTAAGCATATTGCTAGCTAGCTCTTATATCTTAAATTAACCCATTTCTATTAATCTGTGTATTGCCATGTGGCTGTGGCTTACCAGGTAAAGTTCATTCTTCCTACTGAGATATGTAAACTCACAAATAGGTTACAAAACAAAACAAACCAAAACCCCTCAAAACTATGATGCTCTTGTTACCAACTTAAACATGTAAGAAGGAACCAAACTGAAGCCATTTTTAATAAAACTTCCATCTTGAATAGAGGTCAAATACAGTTTAAGTTGCCAAGACCTCCCTGGAGTGACTGACATCCTGTTTGGCAAGTTGAGGTCCAAGTGGACCCCATATGAAAAACTTGCTCTTTACTATTCCTGTATGTGCCAGTGGTGATTTATGAGGACTTATCTTCAATGACTGCTCTCAATAATTAAATATCTGTACCATGAATGTGGGGCAAGCTGCCCCTCACAGTGGAGTAAACTCACCAAGGATAAGAGGATAAGTGTACCACAAAGAAATGTTTCCAGGAAAGTCCCCTATCCTTGAGTCCTGATTAGTGGAAAATGTAACTAACTTGGCTCAAATGTTTATGACTTTTGTGTTTAAAAGTTCTGTAGCGTTTGGGATCAGGGTCACTGTTCAACTTCAGAGTACGTTCAACATCCCTGATCCATCAGTAGGGACTTGATTACAATAAACTTCTGTATTGATATGGTACTGGAGTTGTGTTGGATCCAAGTGGACCCCATATGAAAAACTTGATCTTTACTCTTCCTGTATGTGCCAGTGGTGATTTATGAGGACTTGTCTTCAATGACTACTCTCAATAATGAAATATCTGTCCCATGGTAAATGATTGGGTGTTTCCAGATACAAACAAAAGACACAAGTTTATACAAGTTATACAGATTGTCAGGGTTTGAGGAAGTGATTTAAATTATTCAAAAAAATGAGATTATATTAGTCATGATTCTCTAGAGGTTCTTGGCCTATGAGTTTAACCTCTTTTTAGGTTCACAGGGGTTGCATATCATATATTTATACTATGATTTATAACCATAGCAAAATTACTGATATGATGTAGCAATGAAAATAATTGTATGATCGGGGGTCACCACAACATGAAGAACTGTATTAAAGAATTGCAGCATTGGTAAGGTTGAGAACCATTGCTCTAGAGAAACAGAACTTGTAGAATGAATCTCTGTCTATATATATAGAAAGTAGATTTATTAGAATGCCTTATGGGCTGTCGTCCAGCTAATTCAACAACGGCTTCCTATGAATGGAGGGTACAAGAATCCAGTAGTTATTCAGTTCATGGATGTCTCAGCTGGTCTTCAGCATATGCTAAAATCCTGAATAAGTGTGTTCTAATGCCAATGCAGGAATGAACATGGTAGCAAGGTGAGAGCAAGCAGGCAAAGAATGAAAACTTCTTTCTTCCAAGTCTTCATATAGGCTTCCAGCAGAAGACAAAGCCCAGATTAGCAGTGAATTTACTGATTTCAAAAGATCTGGATTAAAGGTGTGTCTGCCTACATAAAAAATTCAGATTTGAAGTGGATCTTCTCACTTCAAATTAAGCAAAAATCACTCACAGATATGCCCTCCATTTTGGGGTTTTAATTAATTTTAGATGTCAGATGTAGTCAAGTTGACAACTAAGAATAGCTATCACAGACTTAAGGATGATAAAATGATTATTAAAATTTTGAAGTCCAAAATCTAACACATTAGCGTTAACTCTCTATTTAAACCAATAGAGTTGTCAAGAGTGATTAATTTACTTTTGGCGACAGTTTGAAGTACTGGCTACTAAAATTTCAAAATCATTAGAATTATCATAGTTACAGGCTCAAAAGAATTTCCTTTAGTTGCTTTTCTGTTTGTTTGCTTTTATAAATATAGACTTAAAAAGTTCTGGAGACATCTCCATCCAATCTAAATCTATCCAGCCCTTATAGTGTGGTGCTGTCAGGACTACAGGACAGAGGGAAGAATATTCATCCATCTTTCAGGACCTCAAGCCTAAGTCTTCTCCTTGCTTTTCTTTCTTCCAAGAAATTTCTGTCTTAGTACAGATGAATGTTCATGTTTGTGTTAAGAACTTCTCAGTCTTTATTTGTGCTATGGCTCGAAGGCATAAGCCTGCTTGGGCTGTCTACAGACACTCATTTGCTGCCTTCTCTATGATGAGGATTTCAGTGCAGACTAAAACAGGCAGTAGTGCTGCTGACTTCTTGTTATCAACCTTAGAAGATTCACATAAGCTTCAGGGAGTTGTGACTTGGGTCCATCTGCCTCAGCCCAAATCTGCTACATACCCTTGTCTCAGGAGTCTTCCTGGTCGTCAACAGCTTAAACACTCCTACCTGCAGCATCCGTCCCCAAGAATGGGCTCTTTCTCTCATTTGATCTTGGGGCCCCTTCCCACCTTTCTAACCACCAGGACCATGTACTGGGTTCGGAAGTGTCAAATACATACCCAAGATTCCCCTAAGCGCCTTACCTTTACCTTCCATCCATAGTCTACATCGGTCCCAGCAGATTTCCACCCAGCTGGCTGATACAATGCAGGAATCAGCTGGGACTTACAACTCATTTCCCTAGCCTCAGGGGTCCGACAAAACTGAAAGACCCTCTACTTGCTGCCCAGGAGACACTTGTCTCTTCCTCAGTGAAGAATGCTGTTAACTGTGTAAGTTGATCTGACCAGGTAGAAGAAACGAGTAAAAATGGACAGGGACTAATACACAGAGTCCAACCCATGGGAGCTGACGCTCTGTGATGTTTCTGACCAACATCCCTCAGGTCTCCTATTGTCACTTGATGATTTAAGCCCCTGCTTTGTGCCAACATTCCAGACACCCCTTTTCCAATGTCCCTACTCAACTGGAAGTAGCCAGAGGATCACCAATCCCCTGTCATACACAAAAGCTCAAAGCAGGTTCCAAAGTGGCAGTGCTGGGGCAAGGGCTTGACTCTCACCTGAGCTGGGGTTTGCTAGGAAACAGAAATCTAAGGCCTTTCTCAGACACCCTTAAAGGCTGGCTAGATGGCCTAATTGCAGCAGTCTGGAAAAGTCCCCAGGCTAACCTCCTGACTGATGCAGCTTCTACACTGCCTTCCCTGGCCTCCACCCACATAAAATCCAGCAAGAGATTTTGCAGCTGGGAGTGGTTCTCCACTGTCCGAGGTAGTTTGCTTGTTTTGCCTTTTGGTTTGGAATTACACTGTTCTTCTCTCCATGGAGAGTGGCTGTATTCAGTGATGTCCTAGAACCTGATCTGGCTTTCCGTGATGACACCTGCCTCTACTCGTTTTAGTGACTCTTGGCTCCCCAGCACCGTAACTCCCTGAAGGTGACAAGCAAGTTGATGAACTTGGATTTTAACTTTGTTTTTTTTTTCTTTTTTGATGAAAGAGTAAAACCTGTCTTCTTTCCATTTTTCTGCATTCCTCCCTAGAAACATAGAAACTCATAGAGGGAAGCAGTGAGATATGGTTCAGCAGGTAAAGGCACTTCCTACTTGTTATGTGACACTAATCCTCTCCAGGTCCCATAAGGCATCCCTTGACTTTATGTTTCTGAAGATTTTCCTGGTCTAGATATCGCATGATGATGAAACATTATGCTTATCCATTTGTGTCTTGCCTGTTCCCTATAGCATAATGTATTCAGGATTTATTATAGTTGTAGTGTGACAAACAACTTCTGCGTGTTTAAGGTTCACTAATGTTTTACTGTTCACTTGGTCATTCATTTATCCATTGTTCATTCATTCATTTATCCATTATTTGAGGACACATGGTTGTCCCCATGATTCGGTTATTATGAATAAGGCTGCTGTGGTTATTGGGGAACAAGCATCAACTATGTCCTTGCATTCAGTTCCTTATGGTTCTGTACCCCAGAAGTGAGATAACAGGGTCTCATGATAAGTCTGTGTTGAACTTTTGAGGAATTAATTCTTTTTGGGCAGCTGCACCCCCTAACATCCCCACCAGAATGCCCGGAGGGTTTAGTTTCTCTGCACCCTTCTCAGCATCCGGGGTCCACTCTGGCAGCCGTTTGTGCAGTTGAAGTGGGAGGATGACTTTTTTGATTCCCAGGGTGTCTCTGCTCTCCTCGGATCTCATATGGTGTCATGGCAAGTTATGGCAAAGAGCTTCACCGCCAGTTCGATTTGCAAATCTTTTCTTTCGGGGAACTTACATCTGGGAAAATGTCACTTCTCGGAGAATCTTGAAGTCCAAACACACCCAGATTCTCCAGGTTATAAACCATCCCTGAGCAGCTGGCATGGCAAGGAGAAAACACTGAGAAATCATCTTACACACATCCCACTGATGAACTGTCAGCTGTCTTGCCTGCGAGCTGGGTGTCTTCCCTGTGCATTTAGTTGGGTGTGACTTTGTGTAGCTGCTCATACTTTTGATTCCTCATGAGAAACAGTGTTATGGTGTGTTTGCATCATAGCAATGGCATGACGATTGCATGATTTGGTTTATGTGGTTTCTTAAAACCCTGCTGTGCACCCAGCAAGTGCACACATTGTATCTGCTAGGGTTTCTCTTTTATTAGTGAAAATATGGTAATAACTGTAGTCAATATTAGAAGTCTAAAAACCAGCCTGTTAAGGATGTTGGAAATGGAAGAATGTCAACTTGAGTTGGGGCTCTCATTTACAATTTTGTCTTTCAGGAGAAAGAGTCATTTTCCAGAGTCGATGTAGGCTCAGTGGGTGCAGGCAGAGCACATCTGCCTTAATTGAAGAAGAGAGTTTTATTTTTTCCTATTCTGAAGAATTTAGACAATAACACTGACAGTGTTTGACTGCGGAGAGGCTGCTGTGATGTGTGTGTCAAAGGTGATGTTCTAAATCCACAGTTGCGTAGTGACTGAGGAGGAATAAAATGACTCATGCAGATGATTTCCTGTAACATCCCACGGTCTCTGATGGCTCAGAGCGTCAAGAAACAAAAGAAGAAACACTTGATTCCTTGTTAATAGTAGTTTTTTTTACGATGTAAGCGTCGTGTGTATGTGTGTGTATACATGTATATACATATACATAAAGTGTATATAAGCCTTTCATTCTATTCCTTAGTTCAATGGTAATTTTCATAGTGACTTGACAGTTCACAGTTCAGTCTTAGCTAGAATGGCATCAGATGTTGAATTTGTTGCCCGTTTCATGTTTCATATTTCTACCTGCTTAGCAGCGTTCCCAAGCACACCTGTCAGGTGTCCAGCCAGAAATGAATGCCACTGAAATTAGCATAATTTGGAGCATGGTTTAATAATCAGACTATTAAAAAACATCTGGGGGCTAGAAACCCCAGAATACTGAGGGCCATCTGCTTGTGACAGAGGGCAGCAGTGGGGAGGAAGGGGAGAAGATTCTGGAATGCTAAAGGAGCCAGCACCAAGAGGGTTATTTTGGGAGAAGCGGCCTTAGCAAAGTGAGGGAAGAAGTGAGTGAATGATACCTTCCCAGTGGCTGACGCTAGGGAAAGCGGAGTCTGAGCCAGTCCACAGGAGTGGTCCTATGGGTTAGCTGTGGTGATAGAGTCAGATTACAGCGCATGCAAGAATTATCTTTAGCTTCTTGTCTCCTTCCTTCCCACATCAGAAGGAAGACTGTTGTGCTTATCTTTGCAGCCACCATTCTTTCTTGTGTCATAGATCTCTTCTCTACTACTGCTTCCTTCCAGTCACTGGGTAATTATCTCTCTCTCTCTCTCTCTCTCTCTCTCTGCAAAAATCATCTAGGCATTTCTTCTTCTGTGTCACATATTCTTTAGCTTCCTGAAAAAATGGTTAAGACCCCGTGAGCTGAGAACGTGCTGGCCAGGTGAGCCGGCTTCAGCAGCTGGAATAAGCAGAGCTCAGTGTGGGCAAAGCCTCCTGTGGTAGCTGGAGGCACACCCAATAGTAGAGGCTAGAGAAGCTAACCGAATGGCGAGGAGCCAGGTTCCGTCCCGGTGGGAAGCTCGTCTGTTTATTGTATTTCAAATTATCCCAAAATTTAGTGACAGAAGAAAAACCATTTTGTTTTTACTCAAAAGTTTGATTGTTAGTAATTCAGGAAGCAACTGGCTATCAGTTTTCATTTATAGTCTTCTATGTGATTGTTCCCCTGACTATGCCCCATGGACCTGGGGATATAGTCGGGGGCATTAAAGATGTGTCTCTTACGACTGGCGGGAGAAGCTAGGTCTCAGCTGAGAGTGTTCACTGCGGTCCCTGTGTGTGGCTTTCTAGAACAGTGCTCTCATGACAGTTGAGCTTTCCTAGGCTTCCACCAGAAGCACCCGTTTAAAAAAAAAATAGCTGGCAGCTTGGTGACCCCGCCTGTTAGTTATTTGAGAATTTTGCCAGTATATTTTGATTGTGCTAGCCTCTCCTTCCACTCCTCCCAGTTCCGTCTTCATTTCCAAATCCTCCAAGCTGTGCCCTGCACCTCCTCCTTTAGAAACGCATCGAGCCCCATTTGTGTTGCCTGTGGACTCTCGGATGTGTGATAGTCACTGGAGGGTGATTCTTCTCCCAGGGACCACAGCCGTAAAGAACAGGCTCTTCTCCTAGAAGCTGTCAATTTCTTCTTGGCCAAGGTGGGGACTTCGTTTTGCTCCCTTTTCCGTGCTGTGATTTTATATAGGTTGACTCAACCATATGCGAGTGCATGCGTGCAGCTGTCCTGATGTGTTCTGAAGATACTGTTTCCTTGCCATATGCCACTTCTGACTCTTAAAACTTTACATCCCTTCTTCCACAACAATCCCTGAGCCTCGGGGAGGGTGTGTGACAGAGATGTCCCATTTAGGGAGGAGCATCCTGCAGTCTTTCCTCTTCACCTGACCAGTTGTGCATGTTGGTATTCATCATCATCTATTCCAAAAAGAAGATTTCCAAGGAGGGTTGAGAGATGCACTGATTCATGGGTATGCCATGAGGAGTCAGTTTAATACTGTCTCTATTTATAGTAAAGGAATGCTCTCCCCAGCCCTCACTGAATATAGTTCTATAAATTGTATGTAGGGCAATAAGACATGGGAATGCAAATAGGAAAAGAAGTAGTCCAAGTATCGTTATCCTCAGACGATCTGATTCTTTACATAAAAGACACCAAAGGGCCCAGCAGAAATCTCCTACAGTTGATACATGCGAAAGAGTATCAGGATACAAATTAATACAGGAAAACCAGTAGCCTTCCTAAATATAAGTAACAAGCATAATGAGAAAGAAGTCAGGGAAATAATTCCATTCACTAAAATTATCTCGTCAAATCTCAGAAGTAGAAAATTTGTACAATGAGAACTTCAGACGTTGGTGGCTCTTTTCAGCTGAGCCCTGTAAGCCACACTTTGTCATTTCCACTGCCAGTCATTGATTAATTAGAAGTGGGTCACAGGGGTAGCCCCAGTTCAAGGAGAATGGAGTTTACTTTTGGTTGGGAAGAATTGGGTCACATATTGTTTTAGGGTACCAGACTTTTTCTTTTGGGTCACCAACCAGTTCCCAAATCATGAGGTGGAAACTTCTTGTTAGTTGTGAATGCTCGGTCTAGTTTCAGCTCATTACTGGCTAGCTTTTTTCTTTAACTCAAATTAACCTGTTTCTCTTTATCTACCTTTTGCCTCAGGGACTTTTACTTTTCTGTCCTTCAGCATATCTTATTTTTACTGCCTTTTGTGTCTGTCTGGCTACTGCCTAGCTTCCTGACCGGGTGTGTCTCTCTCTTTCTCCCTTGTTCTCTCCTCTCTTCTTTTTCCTCGTTCTTCTTCTGAGCCTAGATTCTTCCCCTATTTATTCTCTCTGCCTGCCAGCCCCGCCTATCCCTCTCCTGCCTAGCTATAGTCTGTTCAGCTTTTTATTAGGTAGGCAAGGTGAAAAAATGTAATGCATCTTTACATATTAAACACACATCCTTACATCATTAGGCAAATGCAGCATAAACAAATGTAACACATCTTTACATAGTTAAAATAACATTCTACAACCGTTTAGTTTGTTGGTATGGCTGTAACAGAATGGCCAAACTTAATAAAATAAAATAAATAACAGAGATTTATAACCTCATCATTACGGAAGCTGAGAAGTCCAAGATTTAATTGCTGCCCTTCAGTAAGTGTTTTAAAAAGACACCTCCCATTATTGAGTATGTGTTGTGTGTGTGTGTGTGTGTGTGTGTGTGTGTGTGTGGCAGAAGAGAGGCTATGGTAGGTGTGTGGATGTCTGAGGAAAACTTGAGGTATTAGTTCTCTTCTTTAACTCTGTGAGTTTTGGGGATTGGACTCAGGTCATGACACTTGGTGTCAAGTGCCTTTACCCACTGATCTATCTTGTCAGCCACCAAGGATGTATTTCTGATGTCTATTCACAAAATGGAAGACAAAAGGCTAAGAGAGAATGAACCCACACCCCGCCCCCAGGGTAGTATTAATGCATGCATGAAGATAGTCCTCATGGCCGAAAATTTCTCATGAGGCCCATTTCCTAGGCCACTTGGACCAAATTTCTAACACATGAATTTGAGGAGCAATACATTCAAACCTCAGCATATGTGGCAAATGCACATAAACCTGTGCCTTTCAAGAAAATGCTGTCGCTCAATCTATCAATGATCTCGCACAAATGCTAATGTGAATTAACTTGTGTTTGACAAATATCACTATGATTGCTCCTCACACCGTGAAAACGTGCTGTAGAAGCCCAGGGGTAGTGCAGGTGTGAGACAGTGCTCTCTCAGTGGAGAGTGCCTCAGGAAGGGAGAAGTGAGCAAGACTGAATTACCAGTAAATTCTGTTGCCAGGGTATGGTGAGGGCTGCATGTGGAATGTGACGGAGGGGGCATGCCAAGTGCTCCAGGCTTTGGGGTGTGAGGCTGATAGACAATTGCAGATGCTACTTATGGCATCTGAACAGTCAGGAAGAAGGGGAAAATCCAGATTTTGGTTTAAGATAAATCTGTATTGGGTTAGGGACATCCAAGTGACCTTGTTGGGAACACTGGTAACCTGGATCCCAGTTTCCAGTTGAAATGGCTAAAAATTTAATGTTGTTTTACTAGAAGATATACATTCACATACATATATATTAATTTTTACATATTATATTATTATTATTACTACATATATTGCATATGATTTCTATCCCACATAGGTTAATATAAATATCTGACTGAATTACTACTACAAAAGTTCCATGCTCCGCAGGTGCCTTTCATACTTCACAGCCGAAGAGGCACCATCGGATACTCTGGTTTCTGTGAATGGGGTATCTGTTTTAAACAAGTAAACATCCCAAGTGTTGTCAGAGATGGTGCTCTCTGCCTATTCCCAGACGACTTACTTAGCATATCATGTTCTTATTTAGAAAGTACGAGTCTATAATTCACTTTAGAAAGGGAGCATCACATCCCTTTGCTCGGGGTACTTTATGTGGCTTCCTGTGAGAACAGCTATTCTGAGGTGAATGTGTTGAGAACCAGAAGACGGTGTTTGCTTATGACCTGCACATCTCTTCTGTGCTAGCCGCAAACATCACTACATTATGTGTGGTAGATAAAAGTTTGCAAATGGTCAGAAATAGTTGTATTGCTTCATTGGGGACATGATTGTCTCCTCAATACGTGCGTGTTGTCTGTGAATAGTTTCAACCAACCATGGATGGAAACTACTTTAGAAGATTATGTCTCTGTAACTACCTACAGTAGTGTGTTTCCTTAGGACTTTTTCAAAAAGCTTAATAATGTTACCCCTGCTCCTATTTCCTCCTCTGCCCTGATCCCCCATTTTATTTTAACTGTTCCATTAGAACATTTGCCCCCTTCAATTCTACATGTACATTCTATCTTTCTTCTTTCTTCTCTATAGACCCTTACTAATTTCTTGACCTCCATCAATATTACATATGAAGCACACATTACTAAAGATTCAAAGTCACCATTCATGTATGAGAAAAACAAGTGATGTCTTTCTGGGCCGGGGTTACCTCACTTAAGACGATTTACTAGTGAATTTCATATTTTCATTTGTTTTACAGTAACTGAATAACATTCCGCGGTGCAAATGTATCACATTTTTACTGTCAATCAGTTG
Organism: Neodon shergylaensis; assembly: GCA_025134845.1. Classification (NCBI taxonomy): domain Eukaryota; kingdom Metazoa; phylum Chordata; class Mammalia; order Rodentia; family Cricetidae; genus Neodon; species Neodon shergylaensis. Next base: position 37,622,456 of record JABTXL010000002.1, on the reverse strand, counting down.
AAGGGTAAATAAACTGGTTCCATTTCCTGGCTCTTGTGAATACAGCAGCAATAGATATGGGTGAGCAATTATCTCAGTAGTAAGATACTGATTATTTGAATGTATCCTCAAGCCGTTATTCTTAGTTACCCTCTGAAACTTGAGGAAAAGACCCTATTGCTGAAAATACCACATACTCATGTCTTAAAACATGGACAAATCAAGCAGGAAGTTTCAACCTGACTGTCTACCTTTCACGGCGTTGTTAAGTGTTATGCGTACTGCCATAGAGAAAAAGCAATCATTGCTCTTGCCCATCAGCAAACCCTATGAGCCACAACAATGGCTGTCCTGAACAGACATGCCCACTGGTGTCATAGCCGCATGACTGCTAGCAGAGTCAGCAACTGCTTTCTGTTTGGGCTGAAACAGTTCACGTGATAGAATCCGAATCTGGCACCATTATCTGGGCCAAAAGCTTGTGTATAGATTGCTCATAAGCCCAAGGGGAGAACTTATTACTACTATTCTGCTAAATGCATATAGTATAAAGATATTTCCTAATAACATATTGCTATATCAGTAGATTAGTGAAGCTCATAGCCTTCATCAGAGAAATTCATTTTAGTAGTAGATAGCGGTTAACTAAGAGATCCACACCTGGTCAAATGCAGAGACTGAGCAGTATTAAACCCTGAATAGAATGTGTGTTTTACATCCTTTCCACAAGACCTCAGGGATCGTTGTGGCAGAGGGGACAGAAAGTCTGTAAGAGCCGGAGTAGTAGCTGACACCAAGGCGACTGTGTTTGGCGAATACCACAGGACAGCTGCACATGTGAACGCGTAATGATTTTGATCTTGTGTATAAGACCTGCAAAAGCTCAGGGCAGGTAATAAACTCCCTGCCTAGAAACGAGAAGGTGGGCATGAAGTCCCACCCATAGCTGAGGAGCTACTGGCATTGGTAGCCATTAGGGAAGGAAGTGCCGGTTTTCTTTAAGGATGAGGTCTTTGGTTTAGGACCGGTGCTCAAGAGTATATGGGCAGTGCAAATTGGACTGTATGGGTTTAAAGAAGAGAATGAACATGAAGTTGGGTGGGTGGGGTAGGAGAAGTGTGGGTGGATCTGGAATGAGTTGGAGGCGTGAATGCAGTCAAAATACATTCTTTGAAATTCTGAAAGAGTTAACAAAAGCATTATTAACAAAATTGTATTATGTGTATTATTATTATCTGTACTAAATTCATGTAGACTTATGGTCACCTCAGGAAGCTGGTTTATGCCACCTTAGGCCAAATCAAGTCAACAAATATGTATTACCCTTTTAACTAATATAGGACAGCAATTATTTATATTATTTGAATTGTATCAGGCACTGTATGCCACCCAGAGATGAATTAAAGTATGTGGAAGGATATGTATAATTATATACATGCAATTTTCTTTATAGAAAGGACTTAGAATCTGTATAATTTAGTACCTGCAGGGGTTCCTGGAGCCAATTCCCAATAGATGATAAGAGGCTATAACAACAAGAAAAAAAAGTCTATGTATCTTTTACATAATTACATTTTTTTCTAATAGTTTTGATTCACTGTTGGGTAAATCTGCAGATGTGGAATGCATAGATATAGAGAGCTGGCAAAAATTGTGTTAACACATATATTTAAATATCCACAACACACCTACATGTGTACTTGTGTTGAAAGTATATAAGCATGCACTTGCACACTCACATGTGTACACATGCATGTGCATATATGTAGTAAGGAGGCCGCTCAGCCCCAAAATAATCACACAGAAACTGTATTAATTAAATCACTGCTTGGCCTATTAACTCTAGCTTCTTATTGCTAACTCTTACATATTAATTTAACCCATTTTTTATTAATCTATGTATCACCACGTGGCAGTGGCTTACCAGCTAAAGTTCCTTCTGGCTCCAGCGGGGCTACATGGCTTCTCTCTCTGACTCCGCCCTTCTTTCTCCCAGCTAGGCCAAGCAAGTTTTCTTTATTCATTAATGGTAATCACAGCATGCAGAGGGAATCTCACATCACATATACATTTATTAAATGAGTGCATTAAACAAGTTTCTAAGAGTACTATAAATCAATAAAATAAGGAGGAATTCTTTAGGTTACACTAATGCTCAATTATAATGCTTCTTTCTTCCAGCCACAAAAACTAATTTTTAAATTATTCTGAACTCCTGTAACATTATTTTTAATAGTAAGCCACCTCTCTCCAGGGGAGCTTTCCTAGGTAAAAAGCAACATCATGGCTTTGCTCCCATTGTACAGATTTCCTAAAAGTCTGCTTCCTAGTTGTTATCACTTAGACCTGCAGTCCGAGTCACCTCATGTGTTTGCATGCAGCTTATTTCAGAGGAAGTCACTTCCTGAAACTGAGTGTTTTAAGGACAAATATTGGCTTATGCGATACCCAATGTCTACTGACATTTGCCGGTATAGATGGCTGGATCGCTAGGTGAGTTTCAGAATTCTGCACACTACGTTTTAAGTCTTAGTTTGGATTGGTGTTATAGGGGGACAGTAGGTGACATATTTTACAACATAACTGCATTTTAAAAACAATGAAAGAGTCGCATGCAGAAGCAATGAGACTTGCCTAAATTGCCTCTAACCTGGAGGAAGAATCAGCTTTTTGACCTTACATTTTCCTGTCCTTATGATTGAGTGCTCATTTGAGGTCATTGGAGATGTGTCTTCCCAACATCTCCCCAAGGCTTTAAAGCAGGGATGATCCAGGAGCAGGAGGACAGAGTTGCTTAAAGGAAATGGCCGGGAGTGACTTCCAGTCTTGGTCCCCAACTCACAAATAAACTTGTGAAGAAGTGTGGTGTGGAAGACACTGTGACTTGAAACCGAAGATGCTTAAAGCCGAGTGATTTTTGAGATCACCAAGACACAAATAACTATCGGTAACGAGCACAGCAGTCAGTCCCTCGTGGAGATCAGTGATGTCCATCTGCCGCTCAAACCGCCCTGGATACTGGAGATGTCTCAGAAGAAACAACGTGTTGAGATTTCAATTCCTCTTATCAGATTTCCCAGAACTACTGATTATTTTTAATCTTAAACGATGTCACAGATTTTCCTAAATTTAGCTGTGACTTGGTACCCTTAACCTAAACAGGATTCAGTTCCAGAACAATGGAAGAGCAGCTTATAGCATCACGGAAATCTGTCTTATGCCACTTTAGCCCAAAGTTAAGACACATCAATTGCCATCTTGCCAACAATGCTCTGTGACAACTGCCCTGAGAGGACCAGTGAGAAAAGCAACTTTTATTTCCTGGTTTGTATTGGGAATGAATTAATTGGGAGTTGGGTATTGCTTGGCCCATAGTCAAACCAAATAGGACTAAGAAAACCTATCTCACCACAGACTTACCATTCCTCTTTGGTTTTAGAATTAAATATCATCAATCCTAAGAAACTAGAAAAAGATGCTCAAATGAAACCAAAGCATAAAATCAAAACAAAAAGAAGCAATTTAAATTTGTATAAAGATCAAATTATCTGAGACCAAAAGCTTGTCATGACATAGATATTATATGGGCATTAGAGGCAATATTGACTAATAAAAGGTAGACATATAGAGAGTAGGTAGCTATTGACTAATAAACCTGGCAATTTGAATGGAATAGAGATTCTTTACAAGACTAGCTCTCATAGTTTGAGAAGAAACAGCTAACCTGAGTAACTATCTGAAGTACAGATTTATTTCATGTATATCCATACAAATTACAGACCTCAGTTTCTTCACTGGCAAATTGTACCCTATGTTTAATGAAAAATATCACTCTTTCAATAAACTGAAGAAGTGAGGACATTACCAGATTATCTTAGAGGGCTGCATTATCCTGACATCAAAGACTGGAAGTGCCTACGAGGAAAGGAAACCATAGAACAATGTTGCTCACGCACAAAGAGTAGAAAGCCTGGAAGGTGGTTCAGAAAAACGCATTCAGTTTATGTTAGAAAGCGTTTATCTTGACTTGGTGGGGTTTGTGCCACAAATTCATTAAAAAGTCAGTCACTGTAATCCAACATATTAACAAACAAAAAGAAAACTGCACAATTTTTCAATAATTTCAATAAACAGTAAAGCATTGGAAAAAGTCCAACAGATATATATATATATCTCTTTCAGCAGAGTAAGACAAAGGGAGATTTAGCTTGCCAAAAGCTTCTAGGAAAAACCTAAAGTTACCGCATAGAAAGACAGGATACTTCCCCCTAAAATCAGAAAGGAAAGGCAGGTGTCTACTTCATGTTAAATGTGAGTTTAGCCCCGAATTAGGCAATAACACCCATATCAGAAAGGAAAGGGCAAATAGGTATTGGTGAACAATGATCATCAATGTAGAGATTTGATAGAATCCATGAAAAATATACAAACCTTTTGATCTACAGTGGCTGTAAGATCTTACATGCCTGTAAGATGCATGAGTCCAGTAGTAGCAGAAAGCTTACGGGAGTAATGGACCAGTATCTGATGGGGTTAAAGGCTCCCTGCATGAGCTGGAACCCATCCCAAACACTGATTGGGTAGCCAAGAACCTGAGACTAAAGAGTGCAGGGACCCAGGGGGAAACCAAATACTTCTGTCCTACTGATAGAACATAGTAATAAAATGACTCCTAATGACATTCCGCTATACTCATAGATCAGTGCCTTGCTCAGTCATCCTCAAAAAAAGCTTCCTCCTACAGTAGGTGGGAGCAAATACAGAGCCCCACAGCCAGTCAATGTACAGAGAGTGAGAGACCTTGGAACACTCAGTCCTAAATGGGACATCTCATCAATCTCTCCCCTCAGGGCTCAGGGAAGTCTGTGAAAGAGGAGGTGGAAAGAATGTAAGAGCCAGAAGGGCTGGAGGACACCAAGGCAATAAGGCTGTCTGAAGGCAGTAAGACCAATGTACATGCGTCCTCAGAGTCTGGAGCAGCAAGCATAGGGCCTGCAGGGTTGTGAGCCAAATGGGATCCCAGTGCTGAGAGGGGAAGTGGACGCATGGCCCTGTTCTTAAACCAGAAGCTATTTCCAACTGATAACCACTTGTAAATGAAAATTTAGTTTTCCCCAAGGGAGTCTTGCTACGTATGCAGACCACTCTTAATGCCCAGCAATGAATGTCCAAGCCAATTTAAATGGAACTCAGTGACGTTTTTGGAGGTTCTTTGTCTTCTAATGCTTTGCCAGGGAATTAAAAAAAAAAGCTTTATAGATATTTTGTAGATTCATTATGGTTTTGGGTTTTTTTTTAAATGAGATTTCTGTATGCATGAATATCTGCATCTGTATGTGTGTCTTCGGCTTGGTTTTTTTCTTTTTCCTGTTTTTTTTTTTTTTGTTTTTTGTACAATTCTGATTTGTTTGTTTTGTTTTATCTCATTTTTATTATTTTTAGATGTCTGTTTATTTTCTAATGAGAGAGAGAGAGAGAGAGAGAGTAGATTCAGATGGGAGGGGATGTGGGGAAGATCTGGTATGAGTTGGGGAAGAATAAGCTGTAATTAGAATATATTGAATGGAAGAAATCTATTTTCAATAGAAGAAAAACAGGAAGAATAATGGAAAAATCTTACCAAGGTCAATGATATAAGCTTATTCTATAAAAGTTATATATGGTTTATAAACTATCAGCATCAATCAAAACACTGCATAAATAATGACACTTTCTAATATGAGGCACGAAACAGTGACAAACCTAGCAAAATAGGTATAGAATTTGTATATAGAAAAAGTATAAAAGTTTTCTGACAAATAAGAGACTATATAAATAAATGGAGAGATATACTATATTTATGTCAATATTAAGGTATTGATTTCATTCAAAATAACTTTTAGGATCAATGTAACTTCTAAAATAAGAAATTAATGATGCTTTCTTCTTGAAGGTAAGAGATTCTAGAATCCACGTGGAAATAAAAGTGCTTTTAGTAGCCAAAGGAATTTTGAAGAGGATGAACACAACTGGGTTGATACTACTTTATGTCAAGGCTAACCATGGATTTGCAGAAATAGTTATTGTATTTATAGTAGATTTTAAAAAATCGAGGTCAGGCATAGCGGCAGACGCTTTCAATCCCAGCACTCAGAAGGCAGAGACAGGTGGATATTTCTTAAATTTGAGGCAGTTTGGTCTACACAGCGAGTTTCAGGCCAGCCAGAACTACACAATGAGACCTTGTCTAAAACAAAAAAAGTATTGAACATAAAGGTGCAAATAGATCCATAAGTTTATGAAAAATTGATATTTGATCAAGCAACAAAGGCAACTGGTGGAGAGAAGAGAAGTTTTCTCAAATGAATAGCCATATGGAAAACTCCAAAACAAATAAAAGCAAGGGCCATTTTTCTTCATACATGGAAACTTGGCATTTATAAAATATAAAATTTATAAGAATCTGCCATTCATAAAACGTAACCACAAGAGGGTCATACAAGATGCATGTCTAAAAGTGAATTCCAAACTTCAAAATTCTTCAAAAGTGAAGGAAGGAGAGAATTTCTGTGATACTGCCAGACAAATGTTCTTTGAAATGACACCAAAGGAATGCTCTGAAAATGAAAGCAATGATAAATTATTCATCAGAATTAAACATTTCTCTCCAAAGACACTGTGGCAAGATTGAAAAGACCCACGCTAAAAAGCATTTGACAATCAAATTAGATGTAGGACTGGAAGTCACTATATACAGATGTGCTGGCAGCCAAACTTGGTACTGTGTAAGTTTCCCAGGTGGTTCTGGTTTTGAAGGCTCGGAGGGGTCACAAAGAGCAGGTGAGGCTTGGTAATGTGAGAGGCTTGGAGAAGCCATTGGTGAAGTTGTAGTCAGAGCAGCAGTGAAGACTGCAGGCTTGAAGGAGTCATGTGGAAAAGTTGAGACTTGGCACCATGAAGAGAGCCCAGGAGAGGCTATTGGTAAAAGTGCATCCCAGCTGCAAAAAGACCCCAGCATTTTGAAGAGGCCAGCACCATGGTCTGACCACCAAGAAGAGGAGCACCAGAGAAGTGGAGCTAGCTGAAGTCTAAACTACAAGCTGTGTATGCAGCAGAGGGCAGAGATGGAGAAGTGACCCAAGCTTCTTGAATGGCAAGTGAATACCAGATATAGGACACTGAGTTATTTACATTGTTGGAGTTTGGTTTTGCTTTGTTCAGACTGGGAATGTAAGAAAGTGTTTAACTTGCTTTTGGTTTTGTAGGAGCTCACAGTTGAGAGACTTGGATTTTTTAAAAAAGATTTTGGATTTTTAAAAGAGACTTTGAATTTTTACAGAGATTGAACTTTTTTTTGTATGTAAGAATTATTTATTTATTTATTATTTATTTATTAATTAAAGATTTCTGTCTCCTCCCCACCACTGCCTCCCATTTCCCTCCCTCTCCCCCAATCAACTCCCCCTCTCTCATCAGCCCAAAGAGCAGTCAGGGTTCCCTGGCCTATGGGGAGTCCAAGGACCTCCCACCTCCTTCCAGGTCTAGTAAGGTGAACATCCAAACAGCCTAGGCTCCCACAAAGCCAGTACGTGTAGTAGGATCAAAACCCAGTGCCATTGTGGAAATAGAAAACACTATCCTGAGTGAGGTAAGCCAGACCCAAAAAGAGGAACATGGGATGCACTCACTCATAATTGGTTTCTAGCCATAAATAAAGGACATTGAGCCTATAATTCGTGATCCTAGAGAAGCTAAATAAGAAGGTGAACCCAAAGAAAAACATATAGTCATCCTCCTGGATATTAACCTTCATCAGGCGATGAAAGGAGACAGAGACAGAGTCCCACATTGGAGCACCGACTGAAACCCCAAGGTTCAAATCAGGAGCAGAAGGAGAGAGAGCACGAGCAAGGAACTCAGGACCGCGAGGGGTGCACCCACACACTGAGACAATGGGGATGTTCTATCGGGAACTCACCAAGGCCAGCTGGACTGGGTCTGAAAAAGCATGGGATAAAACCAGACTCGCTGAATATAGCGGACAATGGAGATTGAACTTTTAAAGTGTTTGAATTAGTAAAGACTATAGGATTTTATTTTGTAATATATTTTATATTCATGGTATTTATTAGTTTGAATCTTGTGGATAAACAACAAAAAAGGAAGGGTTATGTCTTTCTTCAAAAGTGGTGTGCTGGTATGCACCTTTAATCCCAATACTCAGGAGGAAGAGGCAGTCTGAGCTCTGTGCATTTGAGGCCAGCCTGGTTTACAAGAACTAGTTCCAGGACATCTCCAAAGCTACAGAGAAACCCCACCTCGAAAAACAAAACAAAACAAAACAAAAGTGTTCTGGTTCAAGTTGACAAGAGGTCAGTTGCCCTGGTTAGTTTTATGTCAATTTGATGGAAGCTAGAGCCATCTGAGAAGAGGGAATCTCAACTGAGAAAATGTCTCCCTAAGATTGGACTGTAGGCATTCCTGTAGACAATTTTCTTAGTGATTGATTGGGGAGGACCCAGTCTATTGTGGATGGGGCCATCCTGGGCTGAGTGAGGGTCCTGGGTTCTACAATAAAAAGGCTGAGCAAACCACAATGAGCAAGCCAGTAAGCAGCACCCCTTCATGGCTTCTGCATCATCTCCTGCCTCTGGAATTCTGCCTTGTTTGAGTTACTTCCTAATTTCCTTCTGTGGTGAACAACTATGTGGAAGTGTAGGGCAAATAAACCTTTTCCCCCACCTTCTCCAACTTCCCCATCATGACTACAATGAATGCTTCATTATGCTAATAACCCAAACTAAGACTGCTGTGAACTTTCAAAAATTAATATTCATAAATCAAACAATAAGAAAGTGGGAAAATCTGAGCAGATATTTTATTAAAATACACAGTCAGTCTCCTACAATCCGTGCCCCTCTTCCGAAGGATCTCTCAACCTAATGCTTGGCTGTGGGTCCCTGCACCTGCTTCCGTCTCTTGGAATCCTCTCTGGTGATGAGTATGCTAGGCTCCAGTCTACAAGTATAACCGAGTACCATTAGGAACCATTTCATTGGCTCTTTTTTGTTTCCTTTTAAACATGGGTCTTACGTTGATCTAGTCATTGGTTGGCCACGCCCACAAGTTCTGCACCACCTGTACCCCAGCACATCTTGCAGCAGGACAAATTGTAGGTTGTAAGTTTTGTGATTGGGTTGAGATCCCTACCCCTCCACTGGTTACAGATGATGGCCAGTTCAGGCTCCTCCTCCCCTAACATTAGAATTCTTTGCTAGGGTCACCTTCATAGACTTACTGGGAGTTTCCATTGCACCAGGTTTCTACCTCAACCCCCAAATGCCCTCCGATTCCAGTTGTCTCTCTCAATACTCCCTTCCTTTATCCCTCCAAGGATATCCAAAGACTCATTAGGCCATTCTTCAAAACCCTGCAGTCCACAAAATTGGAAAAATCTAAAATAAATGGACAATTTTCTTGATAGATCTAAAGTAGCTTTAATTTAATAAAGTTAAATCAAGATCAGAGACTTGTAACTTTTATGAAGAGGAGCCTCATTGGAGGAGGTAGGCCACGGAGGGTAAGCCTTGGACTTTTATAGCCCAGTCCCACTTACTGTCTCTCTTTAATTTCATCTCTGACTGCTTTGTGATTCATCCAGATGTGAGTAATAGATCAAGTTGTTTGGTGAAGGAAATTTCAAGACACTGTAACATTCAGGATGTGTAATGGTTATTGGTCACATCACTTACCCTGATTTATAGTGAGGGGAAGAGTGGAACAGAGAGACATTCAACATGTGCAATTCAGTGAGGAAAGAATCTTAAACCCAGTTAAATCTGAGGATCCTCCTGGTGTGGATGAAATGGCTGTAATTGCTAAAGAAAAACATTAAATTTTGCACTGAGACATCAAGGCTGAACTTCCTTCGGGGCAAGACCCCACAGATCGAGAGCTCCAGAGTGTGGCCATGCAAATTTATTTGAAAACCTTCATTGGATTGTTCGTTTGTATTTGTCTTTTGACACAAGGTCCCATGTACCCACAGCAAGCTCAAACCTGCTTTGTGGCTATATACTTGGGTCACAGGTGGTATCGAACTCAGGGCTTTGTGTATGACAGCCAGACTTTCTACCAACTGAGCTACCTCTCCGGCCCCAGAACTTTCATTTGTAAAGACAATGATTGGGCAAAGAGAAGCTTAAGTTGATCCTGGAGCAAAGTTGCCTTGGGACTTGTTTTCCCAGGCTTAGCCTCAAATGCACACTATTATCTGTGATCAGACGTTTCGGATTGGCAGAACATGGTATAGTCTGTATGATATGAGTGTCACAGGCGTGCAAGATACAGGAGTGAGGGAGAATATGAAGGCACACATTAACATTTTGAATTGCTGAGGCCAGGCAACCAATAGCAGGTCAGATTTCCTGCTAAGGTGAAGTTCAAGTCTCAGAGGAGATCTAAGATAACTGGACATGTATGAAACATGGATATTCACCAGGATAGCTGCAGTCACCAAGTTCATGCAGCCCAAGAGAGAGACCACAGGTATAAGACAATAGGGTTTGAGGGGCAGGGCTAGCTAAGCCCTTTGGAACTCATCATGCGCTCTGAAAGTATACATGGGACGGCAGTGTCTGATGCTTTTCCCAAAGTTCTCATTTTGTAATGAGAATATTTCTTCTGTACCATTTTTTTATGTTGGAAATACATAACTTGCCTTTTGATTTTACAAGGACTCACAGTCAGACACGCCTTAAGTTTCACCACAGACTGTATTTTGAACAGTGTTGAAACTGTTAACCAAAGACTTTTGTAGGTGGAATAGAGACATTCTGCATTATGAAATATTACGTGTAAGAACCGAGGGTGAACTATTGTGGTTTGGCTGGGAAATGCTCCCCAAAAGACTCACGTGTTTGGACATTTCTCCACCTGGTGACACTGTTTAGGGAGGCTGTGAAAAGGTTAGGAAGTGTTGATTTGGTGGAGGGATAGGCTCCTGGGGACCAGCCTAGTCATAGCCCAGACCCACTTCCTTTTTGTTTAGGGCTTCCAGATCCAACCAGATCAGGACAACCTTCATGTTTTGACCTTTATGGTCAAGGGCTGCTTCCACCACCAGGCCTCTCCTGATATGATAGGCTGTACCTCTGAGACTCTTCTCCCCATAATTGATTCTTATAAGGTATTTGGCCACAGAAATAAGAAAGAAATAACTATTACATAAATACACAAACTGAAGTATTCTTGTATAGTGGAAACTTATAGTCAGACTGTATTTGAAATTCATTATTTGAGCCAAAAGAAAGCATATAAATAATGACCCATTGTGTCACTCTGGTTTCATAAAATTCTAAAAAATAAAAACTCACCTTGTGATAGAAAAGAGATGAATAGTTGCCTGGGAATGGTGGAGGGCTCCCTGGAAGGGAGGCAGGAAGAGATGCGTAAGGCAGGGGCAACTTCTGGGGTGGTAAAATATATACACACATATAAGTAACGGTCTAAATTGTGGGGATTATTTCATGAGTATATGCTTCAACTGTCAACTTGTAATATTTAAATATTTTGTGCTAATTAAAGCTCAAACCTATTAAAACTCAAAAAGCAGATTTATAAAGGGATGCTGGGTAAGGCAAAAGAAGAGCTTATCTGAGTATTTTTCATGGATAAAAGTACAAACTAGAATATGAGAAATATAGAAATACCAAGAAAGAAAGAAAAGCGCTTGTAAGAATTAGAAGATTCCACATTTAAGACTTTAAACTCTTTAACTGCTTAAGGAAATCCTTGTACAAGAATATTTCCAATCACGTCAGTTATTACTATTCAGCTCTGCTAAATTTTGCTATCCATCCTGCTCAGTGCCACCTCTCAAGGGTCTGTCAGATGCCAGGTGCTACAATTATGTAAAATCTGCTTTCTTCCTTCAGAGAAGGAAGACTCCGGAAACAAGTGATTTTCAAATACTGAGTGGCTGTCTTCTCGGTGCGGGAACTTTCTGTCCTTAATGTACAATGAACCAGGAAGCTGCTCTGACTGCATCCCCCACATCCATCCTTAGAGAGGACAAGAACTCCCAGATGAAATCAGCACTGGGGAGGAGAAAGAAGGCATGAGCGAGTCAAGAATACATTGTCTTATTTCAGAGATTATTTATAGAAAATGACAAGTAGGCGTTTTTATAAATTATTGATAATCATCAGACTAGAGTAAAGCATTGAATATCTGTCTCCCAAGTCAGTAGGAGAGGAGAAAAGATGAAAGGAAAGGATGATAAATAGGAACGACAAATATGGTAAACAAATATTCATACCATAGCATTTTTGATACATTAATCTGGAATATGATCACCAGTGAATACAAGCTTTTAATCTGCTTGGTAATCTAAATGTTCAACAAGCAAGATCTAGGGAAATGCTCTCTGTAGAAAGTACAACAAATAAATTAGAGAATGAAAGGATTTTGGTAATGATATATTTCTACCATAAAAACAGTGAAAAAAAACTTTGTGGAAATTTATTATTTTTGTAAAATTTATAGAAGGCAAAATGACAGAGAGACAAAGAGGTACGTGATAGTGATAAAAGTAGAAGACAGAGAGATCCTTGCAGTCCCCAGGCATATTCTCCTAAGGTTAGGAAGTATCACAATTTATTTGTAGATAAGAAAATGGAATTATGATTGATGTTAGTAGCACTTATTTTTATGTATTCATTTTGGAAATGGAAAAATAATGCAAATAAAAGTAAGCTAGATTTGACCTGTAATATAAAACATTCTTCTAAAGAATTAGTTTTTAGTTCTTTTGAAACAGTCTTTTCATGTAGCTCTACTGGTCTGGAACTCACCATGTAGAGCGTGGTAGCCTTGAACTTGCATTTGCTATGATCTTCCTGTTTTAAACCCACTCTCAGGGCTGGGATTATAGATATACTCCACCATGTCTGGTTTAACCACAATGATATATGTAAAATTTTATAAGCCATATTATTTCTAAGAAACACACACATATACATGCATAGTAAACACACACACAGAGTTCTGATCCATCTAGATCAGAACAATATATTTCTAAGAAATATATATATATATATACACACACATGTATGTTTATATATAAAATGTTTAAAGATACATATTGGGGTACAAAAAATTATCAGTTTTAAGTCACTGGCAATACACAAATAATACTGTTTGTATACAAAGCACAAGATCACAAGTCAATAGTAACAAGGTAGTTTAAAAAACCCACCATCATAGCCTTGAAAATATCAGTAAATTATTTTATTATGCAGAAAAAGGTTATGAGAAAATCAGAACTAGATAAGGAAGTAGTTCAGGTCAGTACTATGGAATGGAGTTTATGATTATTTGGAACGTTGTTATACTCTTCAATAAGAAGAAGGAAACTATACAATCTTAGTATTCAAGAATCTAGTAAAGGCTTGGAAGTATATCTAAAGCAGCAAGGGGCATCAACGGTGAAGTCAGAAGTTAATGAATTTATAATAGTATCCTTCACAAAAGTTACACAGAGGCTGAATAAATTAAAAGTAAATTAATCAGTTAAGAATAGTCAAAATAAGTTTGCTAAAACTCTAACAGAGGTATCAAGAATTACAAAGGGGTAAATGTAGTTATAGTAATTATTTTATGTTCATAATATTTTGAGAACAAATACCTGTAGGAGTTGGAGAAATAACTCAGATGACTTGCTGTTCTGTACAAGATATGTTCAAAAAAATCCTACCTCACCTAAGGTCATTACAACTTTATAATAAAGTTGAAAACAATTCAAGATGATGTAATTTTAAGTTTATAATTTTTAGAAACTACTTTGAAAAATTTAAAGAAAAATAATGCCTGTCTAAATTAGATACTCTTTATATTAGCATTTTGTAAAGTAAGCTGTCTTTGTGAATACAAGGATGGTTGAATAGTATCATAACCTAGCAACGTGTTCCAGTATGTTAGTAGAGCAACAGAAAGAAAAGGAGGAAATCACTTACAGGTTTTCTGCTCACATCACTGTGATGAATTTCGCTGAGTATGAAGGGGAAAGAGCTTTAGTTCAGGACCAAGGCTCCACCAAATTCTATCACGCATAATACTTATTTGATAACCTTTAGATTTTATCTCTAATTTCAATAAATATAACCTGTTACTACTATGAGGCATGCATCTTGATACGCTTGTTGTCTTAGGTAATTATGTAAGAAAGTAAAAAAGCCACAATACTTAGAAATCTCAGAAAAAATATAACTTATATGTCCTATCTTAATATATTGACATATGAAACTCAAAGGAATTGCAGAAAGGACAACTGTAATAAGAAACTTAAGACTTTTAGATACAACATCAAGGTATAAAGTGAGTAGTATTCCCCTAAACTAGCAAGAACCAAACAGAAGTATTGGTAAAATAAGATGCCCCATGCCAGGCAGTGGTGGCACATGACTTTAATCCCAACACGCAGGAAGCAGACACAGGCAGATCTCTGTGAGTTTGAGGCCAGCCTGGTCTACAGAGTGAGTTCCAGAACAGCCAAGGCTACACAGAGAAACCCTGTCTTGAAACAACAACAACAAAAAATGCCATTCACAATAAGAATACCAACAGTTACCACACCCCAGATAGCAGGCCATCTTAGCATGTGGTCTAACCTGTGGCCAGTAAACTTGCTTAAAACATTGAGGATTTAAATTTTTTTTCTTATAACTCTATTGCATGGTTCTTGAGCATGGACCTTGTCATTAGCATTATTGTACTTCAGTGTCAACAGCAAGACACATAGGAAAGTGTCCAGAAATTATCAAAGAATAAATTCAGAAATTTCTTTTAGGGTATACATATTCAGACATTGATCAAAGAACATTATGCATCAACTTGAAAAGAACAGAGCAACAGATCACATTTTAAGACACTCTTCCTCCCCAAATTAAACTACCAGGCACCAGCTACCTATCTGGGGAGCCGCAAGGTCCAGCCATAAGTCTGTGGATCAGGTTTTGTCAGAACACAGCTTGCACACAGTGCCTCTGGTTCTTTCAGTCTACAGTAACCTCGATGAGCTGCTGCAAAAGAGACTGGCTGACTTTAAGACCCTACACGATTTTTACACAAAGCCCCAATGTGGACAGTGTAGTAATTATCATAAGGTTAGAGATTTGGTGGATTTATTTATATATACAAGATTTTGTTAAAGTGAGCTATAGAGATAGTTAATGAATTTCTAATAAGCTACAGTAAAATCTGTAGTCAATGGTGTATTTTTGGCCAGGATAATTACAAACAATATCAGGAAGCCTGCAAGAAAGAAAAAAGTGTGGGAATAAAGGATGACATACACCAGGTGAAAATTTTAGAGGGGGAAAACTGAAACCATGTCATGCATGAAAGATGTTCATTTTTGACTAGAAATTAGAGAATTCAAACTCAATTGACAGTTGGATTCTTTTCACACTACAGTTTGTAGAAGTTATTTGTGTTGGATAAGAACAAATACCGCCAGGGTTAAGACAAGAGGAGTCATCACACTGCTGGTGGGTCAGTAATTCATGCATCCTTTTAAAAGGACCATGGAGCTATTCTCAGTGAATTTCTGGATATGACATGCTAGAATTGTTACCTTACTTTAGGGCTACCACTCTAGAGAAATTCTCGACCACACATAGAAGAGACATTTGGAAAGCTCTTCTCTGATTCTTCGTGATTGCGAAAGTTGAAGGGCCATCAGTGGAGGAAAAAATACAATGAAATCTTTTTTTTTCTCTAGAGGATGGAGATTATGCAACTTCTCTGGTTAAACAGACCAATTCTGCATTTACTGACATGGGTAGAATGCCTACAGGTTTAGAGTCAGTGACAGTGCTGAATCATTTGTGAAAAATTAAATAATTCCCTCTAAAATTAATAATACATTTCCAAGAAGAACTTACTTGCAAATAAAAGGCGATATTTATTTGCAATTGGGAGATAGATAGCCTGGAAAGATACACACGCAAACCCCGGGAGGACGTTTAGAACCAGAGGAGTAACTGCAGGGTGGAGGAGGGAGAGGAAAAATTGCAGCTTTGTGTAGTTGAATGATAATTTTCTGTGAACTAAAATAATCAGGAAGAGCCCCACACAACCCCCATGAGTGAAGTGCAGCTTTCTCAGGTCAGAGACATGAGAGGGCCTGGTGGTTTCTGACACCGAATACAATTGACAAAGTGGGCCTGCAGGAACCATTTGTGAAAACTGCGTCTGCAGCTTCAGAATACGGACCAAAAGTCAGAAGCACTCCTGTCAGATTTGTAAACAAGACGGGAAATTTGTAAATAAGCCTGGCTCTGTTAAATGATTCAACTGAGGAACGCGGCCCACAGGCTAATGTAGTCATAGCTCACATTTTGATTTTTTGGGGGGAGCAGATCTTACTGAGAACAGTTCTTCACAGCCTCTGGTTACATTTGGAGGAGTACACAGAGGCACACTTTTCTTCTTCCTGAACTGTTTCTTAGTTTCTTCCATACTTTTGGAAATGGAAAAGTCATGCTTCGAATACACAGGACTCTCATGGCACCCTTGTCCGTTTGAGCCTGAATGTGGAATCTGATACAAGCCAAATAAACCAAGTGTGAATCGTGGGCCCATTTTGCTTTGGGGGCTTCTAGCTGTGGGGTTTCTCACTGATGAAGGCCGGCAGAACCAGGAGATCTTTGGAGTTGATTGGTCTCACCTCCCTGCCAATCAGCACCATTTGTGGTCCTCTATTCAGAACTACTAATTGCTGAAACATGAATACAAACCAAAGGGCTTGTCTAACAGTTTTAATTCAGTATTTGGATAAACTATCTTTAAACAATTTTAATTATTTTAATACGATATTTGTATCAGAAATTCATTAGGAAAGTTTCTTCGAGACTGCTTTTAGAGTTCTAACCTACTATAACATTTCAAATATAATCTAAATATTATCAGTTTGAGTCCAGTATTAAAACTTTTCATGTATTGCTTCTTTTTTTTTATTTGCTGCAAATAGATTTTTTTCTATATAATACACACTGATTACAGTTTCCCCTCCCTTTAACTACTTCCAGTTTTTCCTACCTCTGCTTCCATCCTGATCTATCCCTTTCTGTCTTTCCCTAGAAAACATTCAGGCATCTAAGAGAATATAATATAATATAATATAGTATATAATAAAATAAAACCAGGCTGGAATAGGGCATAAACAAATGGAAGAAAAAGAGCCTAAGAAAAGATACAGGGAACAGATACAGACACAGAGACCAGTTCATTCACACATTAAAATCCCATAAAACAATACTGTAAACATATATATATATATATATATATATATATATACACACACAAAAAAAAACCTCATTGAATAAAATAAAACAGATAATATAAAAATTAAAAATTAAATGCCCTAACATGACATTATGAGACAAGGAACCTTCAAACATGCCATTGAGTTTGTTTTTTCTTGGCCCTCTTCAACTGGGCATGCAGCCTACCCTTAAGAATAGTTTAATTTCCAGTGAGCTTCTTTTAGAGAAAACGCAATTTTCATTTGCAAGTGTTCATCAGTTGGAGACTGCTTCTGGGCTAGGGATGAG
Organism: Neodon shergylaensis; assembly: GCA_025134845.1. Classification (NCBI taxonomy): domain Eukaryota; kingdom Metazoa; phylum Chordata; class Mammalia; order Rodentia; family Cricetidae; genus Neodon; species Neodon shergylaensis. Next base: position 37,604,883 of record JABTXL010000002.1, on the reverse strand, counting down.
CACCTTTGTCCATGCCTCATTTCAGCTCTGGGACCCCATCTTGTGCAGACCCATGCAGACCCTGTGGATGTTAACTTAGACTCTGTGAGTTCATGGGTTCATCGGTTCTGCTGTGTTTAGAAGGCCTTGTTTCCTTGGTTTCCTCCATCCCCTCCAATTCTTAGACTCTTCCAGACTCATCTTTTGCACGGTTCCCTGAGCCCCGAGGAGTAAAATTTGATAGAACTGTCCCATTTAGGACTGAGTGTTCCAAGGTCTCTTAGTCTTTTAGTGTTGTCTGACTGACTTTTAGTGTTGTCTGACTGTAGGTCTCTGTATTTGTTTTCATCTACTACAGAAGGAAGCTTCTCTGTTTATGACTAAGCAATACTTTTTTCTATAATAGAATTATTAGGAATCAGTTTATTGAAAGTTCCTTTAGTAGAACAGTAGTATTTGGTTTTCCCCCTAGGTCCCTGGGTATCTAGTTTCAGGTTCTTGGTCACCCAAGCAGTGTAAGGTGTGGGTTCTATCTCATGGAGTGTGCCTTAAGTCAAATCAGATATTGGTTGATAACTCATAAAAGCTTTGTGCCTCTATTGCCCTAGCCTATCTTTCAGGTAGACACCATTGTGGATAGAGGGTTTCTGGTTGGGTTGGCGTTTATGTTTCTCTGTTAATAGCATGTAGAGTACCTTTTGGTAGGAACACTAGAATGTAGAGATGAAGGCTCTAAGTAGATGCCAACCCAACTTCTCCATATTCAATGTATTGGTTGTATTGGTGTTGTCTTCAGTAACCAATTTCTGATACTGAAAGAGATTTCGTTGGGGCTGTGTCTCCCCCATAATTTTGGTGGCTTCATTTTGATCACCTTTAAAATCTGTTTATTTTAGGAAGCTGCTACAGCATTAGCTTTTCATATGACCACTCACATGGCTCTTGTTTTAGCTGTCTCTCCATTACCCTGTGAGTTCACAGACTTCTAAGTGAAGCTTGTTATAACCCTATTTCAGAGCTTGTGCGAGATTAGGGAGGGGAATAAAACATATAGGTAGCAAAGCTTAAAAGATCGAATCACAATTATTAGGCACACAATTTGGGTTCACATCTTGACTCCTTTACCATTTAACTGTGGGCAATTTCCTGAATTTCTATAAGTCTTTCTGATATTTTTTTATCTGTAAAATGAAGATGATGAGCATTGCCATTTATTTGTGCCAACAGGAAGAGATAGGGAGCAAGAACTTCATGAAGAGTTTGTAGTCTTTAGAAGAGAATGCGAGCTGTTCAAACATATGTCCGTGTTGTATGTTCAGATCTTCCTTGGCTGGGAGAGGCCATGTGACTTGTCCTGGCAAATGCATTGAGAGTTGAAATCAAGGCTATCATGGGACTCCCCAAAGACTCATCCCCACCTTTGCCATAGAAATTGAGATTCAAGGTGAGCTATCCAGGAGCAGAAACTCGTTGCTTACCTGTGTGGGCCAGTAGTATATGAGATAGTTATAAAACTCTAAGAAGCTACAGAAATCTTTGATGGTCCTAGTTACTTTAACAGCAGCTGCTGCTTCCAGATATTACAGGATGTGCTTGGTAGAACTTCTGGCACCCAGCAAGTAGTAAAAATAATGTAGTTATTAAAATGAAGAATCTTATTATGATTCCATTAGGCATAGTCTCTAAAAATCTTTTGTTTCAATGTCTTATCACTAGTGAGAAAGGAATACAAAGGGATGAATAAAAATGTATGAGTATCTGTGGAATTTGAGTTTTCTGTTTTATAGTCATTAATTTCAGGTCTTGATGAATAAGCGTACAGGCAGATCGTTACTGCACATGTAATTATCTTAGAAAACTCTAGAAGTTGAGACAAATAATTGATTACACGGAAAGTTTGATGCAAACGCATAATAATAAATATATGCCACTCGATCTCTATAATTAATACCCATGGTCATTCTTAGCTGGCTTATAGCTCTGGACAACATCGTGACTATTATATCAAGCCCTATTATAAAGATAATAGGACAGAAAATGAGAAAAAATTCCTATTAGGTTTTTCAAGGTAACATTCACACTTCTTTGTGACCTTCAAATGCCAGTTACAAGAACCACTAAGCACACTAGGAGGACAGCTCAGGGGGCAAAATCCTTATTTGACCAGCAAGATGACCCAAGTTAAGGTCCCACACCCATGTAAAGAGCAGAGCATGGTGACATGTGTTTGTAATTCCTTTATTGTGAGGTGAAGAGAAGAGGATTTGGAGCTTTTGTTGGCCAGTCAGTGTAGACAATTCTTGAGTGTCAAGTCAACCAAGGATAGATCCTGTCTCAAAAATTTAGGTGTAAAGTGATGAGAAATATCAAGACATTGACCTCTCACCTCCACAGGTGTATATACAGGAGCATGCACCTGCACACACATGCATCTACATGGTTTACTCAAGGACCGGAACAAAAAGTCTTTATATTTTGACATAAATTTTAAATCTGCAAAAATATTGTAACAATACATGGAACTCTACACTTTATTAAGATTTAATAGTTTTTAGTATTTCTTCCATATTTGTCTCCTCTCTTTTAGATAAAGATCCTCATTAAGGTTATCACAATATAGCTCTCAAGTTATAAGAATTTAAATTTGGTGCACTATCTAGTGCTTAGTTCCTATTTCATTCTGCTCTGTTGTTTCTCTAATACCCTACAGCTTCCTCTCTATCTCCTCTTGCCCAAGACCCAGTCCAGAATTGTGCGGCATTTAATTTTCATGTTTTAGTCTTTTTTGATCTAGAATATTTTCTCAGCCTTTCTTTATCCTTTGTTGTGTTTATACTTTTGAAAAACACAGACCAAACTGGGTGTTTCACAATATTTGGATTCAGGCTATGTATTTCTTGGGTAAATTTTACAAAAAGAAAAAAAAAGATGTGTACTTGGAGCTGTTTAATTGCCCATATGCCTCGCTGATGCTGTTAATTGTAATTACCCAGGAAAGGTTTTATCTGCTTTCTGCACTGGACACTGTTTTTTTTTTCTCTTAAAAAATAATAAGTCATTTGTGAAGACTTTAAAGACATTTACATGATTTAGACATACCCTCAAGTTGAAGAAACATTATTGTAGATCATAAAAGAAAAGAATAACCAACTCTATTGTTACCATTGAACCAGAAAACAAAAACAAAAGCAAAAAACAAACAAACAAACCAACAACATTGAGAACAGCAACATGAGTAGTTTTGGGGCAAGGGAAGTAAGTTTGTTTTTATTTACTGAATGCTGTCAGAAACCAAGCCTTCAAAAACAGGCTGCTCAGTAAGGTGACCCACAAAACATTGGGAGATCTATCTAAACCAACACTTGTGCAAATCTCCACAGAAAAAGCACAAAGCACAAGAAGCTTGAAAAGGGAAGGACTAATGAATCCTTCATAAGACCATAATTCCTTACTACTGATCTCAAATATACTGAAAGGTAAGATGCCAGAGGATGATTTAAATTTCTTTTTCTAGTAAATATGATCAGTGACTCGAAAGAGGACAGAAGCAAACAGACAAACTCAATCTGAGACTCAAAAAGGAAAGTTAGCAACATAAAGGAGAGGACCTTCAAAGGGTGAAAAAGGCAGAAAAATGAAAACAAAAGCACAACTTACCAACCTCAAGGATACAGCCAAGGCAGTTCTAACAGGAAACGGTGATAACATAGACAAACCAGAGAGATCGCAAATAAATAGCTGAATGATACATTTAAATATTATAGAAAAAGAGCAAGAATCCAAACCCCAAAGCAACAGGTGGCAAGAAATAGTAATAATCACACAGAAATTAATGATAGAGTAAAAGAGCAAAAACATTGGCCTACAGTTAGTTCATCGTAAGAAGTAAGATTGCCAAATGAGAGAAAGAATACTTAAGCAGGTGTTTATCGCTCTGATTCTGGTTTGAAGTTTCTGGATTATGCTGTACCACTGACCCTGGGTGCTCACTGTGACTCTACCTGGACAACCTGTTGCTGCCCTGTGTCATGGAGATCTTGCAGCCCTGCGTCCACAGGTCTGACGACTCCATGCTCCTGCAGATCACAGATGGAGTGGGTGTTGGGGTGGGCCAACAGATAACCCTGGTTCTAGGACTGGGTAGTTGCAGGATTAGTCAGTCTGCCAGCTCTCCTCTGTCTTTACCACCAGAGTGGGCTCTCCAGCATTGCCCTGGTTAGTTTGCCCCCTGCAGTGATGAGCAAGGGGCAGTGCCAGTCCCTCCCCTAGTAACGGTGCTGGGCCTACTCTCCCAAGTGTTGTAGTTGGTTGGGGGCAGGGACACTCCTCTTATCTGCCTCAGACCTTGATGGATGGGAGTATTCCCCCTTGCCCATGTTGCTACTGGACAGATGAGTGGTGGGGACAGCTCTCCCGTGCTCACAATTTCTGAACTGGCTTACCCATATCTCTGCCAATAGGGTTGGCTCTTTGTACCTTCCAGGTGGGGTGTAGGACCTGCTTTCCTGAGTGTTACAGCTGTTGGGGGGCAGGGACAGCTCTCCTGCTCTATGATCTCAGGGCCAGAAATCGAGTACTTTTCAAACACTGAAAATCCTGGGGAAAATGGTTGAACTCTTAGACACATACGACTCAAAGTTGAGTAAGAAGGTAATACCAACAAAAGCAGGTCCTATAGCATGCAGCCCCATGGGAACAGTGATAAATGTTGTGACAAAGGAGAGCCTGGGAATGGCTTCTCCAGCTTCAGGGCTTCAGCTTCAGATTTTCAGAGAAGACTGCCACTAATATTCTCCAGCTCTTCTGGAGAATAGAAAAGAAAGGAACACCACCAAATTCTTTTTTTTTTAAACATTGTTGTCTGTTTGTTTTTAATGTTTATTTGAGACACAGTCTTGCATAGCCCAATCTGTTTTCCAACTTGCCATAGAGCTTAGGATAATGTTTTTAAGTATATTACTATTTTTAAAAATTTTTATCCAATATATTTTGATCATATCCACCTAATCCTCTATGATGTACCTTCTCCTCCCTGTCCTCTAGTTCATGCCCTCTTTTCTTGAAATTAAAATATAATTACATCACTTCCTCCCTCTCCATTCTTCCCCTCAACTCTTCCCATGTCCCCTCCCCTCCAACTCATGCCTTATCCCACCTACTTCCTCTCAAATTAATGTCATCCTTTTTATTATTATTGTTATATGTATGCTTAAACTTATGCATACAATGCTGATTCCCTTTACTATGGCTTGTGTGAAAATTATTATAGGACTGATCACTTTGTATGGATAAATATTTGGGAGACTCATCCTTAGAAGAGGATAATTTCCTTTCTCAGAAGTCACCTTCTTTTTTGCAGAAGACATTGTCTCACTGTAGATGTCCTGGGCCTCTGTATCTTACAATTTTCCCATCTTTTCTTCCACCTTCCCTGAGCCTGAGCTGTAGGGGGCTTTGTTGCAGTTGTATCAAATGAGGACAAACACCTTATGGTCAGTGTTCTCTACATTTTGACCAGTTGAGGTTTTCTGTAATGGTGTCTGCTACAAAAAGAAGTTGCTTTGATGAAGGATGATAGCTATGCTTATCTGTGTTTATAAAATTAAGTATTTAGAATGTGTAGGTTAGGGACAATTTTGAATCCTGACTTCTCTTCCTGCCATCTCCTGGGTGCTAGGATTACATGTGTGATCCTCATGTTTGACTGCTACAAACTCATTCTATGAAACTATTACCTTGATATCAAAACCTTATTAAGGACACAACAAAAATATCTATTGTCCTGATGATAATAGATGTAAAAATTCTGAATAAATAATTGCAAATTAAATTCAAGAGCATAGTAAGAGTACATGCTGTGACCAAGTTGTTTCCTTTTAGGATTCAAAGTTTGTTTAACATATGCAAATCTGTAATTATAACTCGGCATACAAACAGGAATAATAAGATTATTTCAACTGATGCAGAAATAGCCTTAAGCAATATTTCATAACTCTTCAGGAGATTATCTCTAAAGAAAATGGGAATAGAAGGCATATACCTCAACCTAATAAAAGCTATATGAAATTAACCTATATCCAACATTATATTAAGAAAAGGAAAAGCTGAAAGCATTTTTTCCAAACTCTGGAAAAAGTTAAGAATAAGAATTTCGTGCTGGAGAGATGGCTCAGAGGTTAAGAGCATTGCTTGCTCTTCCAAAGGTCCTGAGTTCAATTTTCAGCAACCACATGGTGGCTCACAACTATCTGTAATGGGATCTGGTGCCCTCTGCTGGCCTGCAGGCATACACACAGACAGAATATTGTGTATTTAACAAATAAATAAATATTAAAAAAAAGTGTTTATATTCAGATTTAAAAAAAGAATAAGAATTTCTTCTCTCTCTCTCCACTCTCATTTAATACATTGCTTAAAGTCTTAACTAGAACATTAAGATCAGAAAGAAATAGAAGAGTATGAACAAGGAAGGAAGTCAACTTTTTCCTAATTGCAATGATCCTATATTTAAAACCCTAAAGACTTCTACGGAAAAGTCTTACAACTGAGAAACATACTCATCAGTATATCAAGACACAAAATCAAAACACAAAAATCAGTAGCTTTTCCTATGTATCAATAATGAACTTGTCCAGAAACAAATCAAGAAAAAAAGAAATAAATCAAGAAAAAAATTTCTTTCACCATAGCTTAATAATAAGCAAAATACCAAGGAATAAACTTAATAAATCAGGGCAAATCCTTCTACAGGGAAAACTCCAAAAACAATGAAAAAAATGAAGAAAGCAATAGAAGATGGAAAGACCCTCCATGCCCACGGATTGGGAGAATTAATATTATGGAAATTACTATATTGTTGAAAGTAATCTACAGATTCAATGGAATCTCAATCACTGACACAATATTAGTCTTCACATAGTGGAAAAACGTATAAAGTCACATAGAAACACAAAAGATCCTGAATAGCCAAGGCATTATTTCACATATATACAATGCTAGAGGAATCAAATGCCTGATCTCAGATTATGGAGCATAGTAACAAAAGCAACATGGCACTTGTACAAAAACAGAGAGAGCAGGATTAGAACAGAAGACCCAAGAATAAATCCACAGCAATACATCCACCAAATCTCTAAGGAAGGAAAAAGACACATATTAGTGAAAAGATGGCCTTTTAAAGAACCATTTCTGGGTAATCTAGATAACATTACATAGAAGAAGCTAGATCCATATATCTCCCCCTGTGCAAAAATCAAATAAACGCAAAGGGGAACAATGGCCTCAGTATAACATTTGAAAATTTTACAGTTCTAGAGAAAACATTGGCAGAACATACACACACACGCACACACACACACACACACAGCTCCCAAATAACAGCATGGAGACTTCTTATTAGTTATGAAAACTTGGCCTTAGCTTAGACTTTTCCCACTAGCTCTTATAACTTAAATTGACCCATATATATTAATCTATGTTTTGGCTCCTGTTTTTTTTTTTTAAAACCTTTCTTTTATTCTGTATGTCCAAATCCCTCAAGGTCTTGCTGGCATCTCTCTGCATCTCAATTATCTCTTCCTATTTCCTTTGTCTATGCTCAGAAGTCCCACCTATACCTTCTGCCTAGGTATTGGCCATTCATCTTTTTATTACACCAATCCCAGCAGCACATTTTCACATCATGTACAAATATTCCAAAATTAAAGGCTTTATGGAAAGGACTATAGTAGCAAACGGAAGAATCCCAAGATTGAGAAATGGGCTTACATGAGATTGAAAAGCATCTTCACAGGAAAGGAAACAACCACTAAAATGAAGAGACAGACAACAGAACTGGAAAAATCCTGTTCCAGCTACAGACCAGATAGAGGATCCATGTGTAGAATTTATGAAGAACCAAAATTATCCAGTTAACAAATGGGCCACTGAATTGATTAAATAGCTCTTAAAAGAAGAAACACCAGTGGTTAACACATACCTGATAAGGAATTCCGCATCCTTAGCCATCACAAAATGCAAATTTGAAGCTGACCCAGAATTACACTTCATTCTCGTTAAATGACTCTCACTAAGAAACAAATGACAATGCCTGCCAAAGATCTGCTGGAAGAGCCCTTGTTTGCTGCTGGGTTATGTTATGGAAACTACTGCACCATGGAATTCAGTATGGATGCTTCTCAGAACACTAAAGGGAGAACTTACATGCCACAATGCTGTGTTGTTCTTGGGTGTATGCCTAAGGGACTTGAAATCAGTATCCCACAGAGATATTTGCTCATCCACATTTATTACTGCATTCTTCACAATTGCCAGGAAAAGGAACCAGCCAAAAAGTTCATCAACAGAAGAATGTGAGACACGTACATAATGGAATACTTTGTTCAGCTATAAAGTAAAATGACATTTGCAAGAAATTAGATGGACATGGAAATCAACTAAGATAAGCGAAATAAATACTGTGTGCTCTCTCCTCGGTTGGAACTTAAATATGTATGTTTGTGTGTAAGCTTAAACTGGACAGGGAATCATGAGAAGATATACTACAGAGTGAAGGGGGAATAAGAGGGTCCTGGAGAACGCATGGGACACAAGCATCATTGTGCATCTGGGGAGCTATCTAGAGGGAGGAAGGAAACCAACCAGAGGTAGGCAGGGATCTTGGAGGAGGACCTTGGGCACGGGGGACCAATTAGAACAAAGTATAATGAAATATGTGTGAACATCCTGTACAGAAATCCATCATTTTGTATGGCAACTCCTAGAATTAATAAAAGAGGCCATGTACATATCCTATGGCCTGCAACATTGCAAGTCATATATAACAACCTTCTTCACCTAGCTTAAGGCTAACCCCGGGTCCTGCTCTTTGTACTCACATGTGCCAGTACAGCCACCTGTCACCATGTCGTCTTATTTTGCTCTCTTTCTGTGTGACAGTATAGGAACATAGATTCATATTTTATTCACTGGGAAATAATCTGAAACTGGCATCTATTTTAATATTCAAACTATCCCTACTTGGCCAGGTGCAGCCCCTTCAGACTAAAGCCTGTGTCTCTTTACATGCCTCCTGTGTGACTGCGTCAGGAGCAGAGGTAGTAAATTTCTTTTACATTTCTGAGTTGTAAGATAGTCTAGCTCATATTATATCTGTCCTTCCCCAGGTCCAGATTTTCAGATCCCAAGTCTAAGGTGACTGAGTTAAATGCTGGGGAGTACAGCTAGAACTCTGTTTTTTAAAATCAAATATCCCAAGTGGTCCCAGTGTGTGTAGGCAGCTATACAAAGTGCTGGGCTATTAAATCAGGATGTTTAGAAAAGGTCTCAGCAGGTTAACAATCAGGTTTCACGACCCTATCATGGATAATTGATTCCTTCAAGGCTCTGTTTTACAATTGTAGAGGAACTGTATGACAACCAATTATCCTATAGAAATGTCACACTGCTCTCTGGTCAGATTGTGACAGGGTGCCTTTTTCCTTTACTACTTCCCTTCTAGATGGTTTTAATTCTGTCTTAATGACACAACTTAAATCTGCACATTTCTTATCTCTTTTTTCTCTTTCTTCTTCTCAATTTATTATTCCGTAGCAGAAGGGACTTAACACAAAGGACATGTATTAAGTTATCAGATTATGTGAGGGGAAGCAATTATAGAATATTTGTTTAACTCTACAAAGATGTGTGGTATTTGTTTATGTTATGGAATATTTGTTTAACTATGTAAAGATGTATTACCTTGACTACCTATGGCACCTGATTGGTCTAATAAAAAGCTGAATGGCCAATAGCAAGGGAGGAGGTATAGGTGGGACTTCCAGGCAAAGAGAGTGAATAGGAGGAGCTTAGGCTCAGAGAAGAAAGAAAAGAGATGCCAGGAGCAAGCCAGCCAGACACAGAGGAAGCAGGAAGGTAGGATATGCAGAATGAAAGAAAGGTAAAAAGCCTTGAGGCAAAACATAGATGAATAGAAACAAGTTTGGCAATGTTCCTTCTATATATTTTGTGTGGATCAATTTGAGGAGTATTGGTATTAGTTCTTCTTTGAAATTATGTGCTGAAACCGTCTATCCCTGGGCTGGTTTTGGTTAGAAGACTTTTGATGACTGCTTCTGTTTCCTTAGGGCTTTTAGTTCTATTTAAATTGTTTATGTGGTCTTGATTTAATTTTGTATGTGGTACCTATCGAGAAAATTGCCCATTTCCTTTATATTATCCAATATTGTGGAGTACAGGTTTTTGAAGTGTGACCTGATGATTCTCTGGATTTCCTCTGTGTCTGTTGTTATGTCCCCTTTTCATTCTGATTCTGTTAATTTGGATATTCTCGCTCTGTCTTTTGGTTAGTTTGGATAAATGTTCCTCTATCTTGTTGATTTTCTCAAAGAACCAACACTTTATCTCATTGTTTTCTTTGCTTCTATTTTATTGTTTTCAGTTCTCAATTTGATTATTTCCTGACTTCTACTCCTCCTGGGTGAGTAGAACTTTCAGGTGTGCTGTGAAGTAGCAGTATGAGATTCTTCCGGGTTCTTTATATAGGCACTTAGTGCTATGAATTTTCCTTTTAACACTGCTTTCAAAGTGTCCCATAAGTTTGGGTATGTTGTGTGTTCATCTTCATTGAATTCTAGAAAATCTTTAATTTCTTTATTTCTTCCTTGACCCGGGGTGATCCAGTTGAGCCTTGTTCAATTTCCATGAGTTTGTGGGCTTTCTGCAGTTAGTGTTGTCGAATTCTAACTTTAAGCCATGGTGATCTGATCAGATACAGGGGGTTATTACAAATTTTTGAATCTGTTCAGGTTTGCTTTGTTACTGAGTATGTGGTCAATTTTAGAGAAGGTTCCATGAGGTCCTGAGAAGAAGGTATTTTTTTGGGGTGGTGGGGTGGGGTGGTGGGGGGTAGAATGTTCTATACATGTCTGTTAAACCCATTTGAGTCATAACTTCTGTTAGTTCTTTTATTTCTTTGTTAAGTTTCTTTCTGGCAGTTCTGTCCAGTGGTTAGAGTGGGTTGTTGAAGTCTCCCACAATTAGTATGTGAGGATTTTATGTGCGATTTAAGATTTAGTAATGTTTCTTTTACAAAAGTGGGTATCCTTGTATTTGGGACATACTTATTCAAAATTGAGACTTCATGTTGATAAAATTTTCCTGTGATGAATATGAAATGTCCTTCTTTATCTCTTTTTAATTAATTTTCGTTTGAAGTCTATTTTGTTGGATATTAGGATAGCTAGACCAGTTTGTTTCTTAGGTCCATTTGATTGAAAAAATCTTTTCCCAACCCTTTACTCTGAGATAATGTCTGTCTTTGAAGTTGAGGTTTGTTTCTTGTATGCAACAGAAGGATGGATTCTGTTTTTTATACATTCTGTTAGCCTGTGTCTTTTTATAGGCAAACTGAGACCATTGATATTAAGAGTTATTAATAACCAGTGATTGTTAGTTCCTATTATTTTTTGTTTTGTTGTTATTGGCTGTATTGTGTGCTTATTTCCCTTCTTTGGGTTTTGCTGGTATGGGATTATCTATTGCTTGTGCTTTTGTGATGTAACTTACTTCCTTGGGTTGGAGTTTTCCTTCTAGTACTTTCTATAGGGCTGGATTTATGAAAGGTATTGTTTAAATCTGATTTTGTCATAGAATATCTTGTTTTCTATGTCTATGGTGATTGAAATCTTTGTTGGGTCTAGTAATCTGTGGTCTCCTAGTGTCTGAAAAATGTCTGTCCAGGACTGTCTGTATTTCAGAGTTTCCATTAAGAGGTCAGGTATAATTCTGATAGGCCTTTTTAAAAATGTTACTTGGCCTTTTCCCTTTGCAGCACTTAATATTCTTTCTTTATTATGTATGTTTTATGTTTTGATTATTATGTGTCATGGGACTTTTTTTTGGTCCAGTCTATTTGTTGTTCTGTAAGCTTCTTAGTTTTATAGGCATATCTTTCTTCAGGTTGGGAAGTTTTCTCCTGTGATTTTGTTGAATGTATTTTCTGTGCCTTTCAGCTGGATTTCTTCTCCTTCTTCTATCTCTATTATTCTTAAGTTTGGTCTTTTATTCTTAAGTTGTCATTTAGCAGATTCTGAGGTTTGAGATATTTACTGCATTCCTGCCACAATGATGCAAGTTTGTTGTTCGCAAAGCAAACCAGCAAATAGTTGGTGGATCATCTTTCAATGAATGATAGAATCCCTTAGGATGGATGAAAGAAACGCACCCTATGAAAGAGCTGTACAGAATTACCTACCGGTGTTTGGACAGCCGGAGGGATCGATGTGTTCTTAATCAGAGTGCACAGGGTTCAGCGGCCTCAGAGAGGAAGCTTTACTTCCCTGTTTTGCTGACTTGCATAGTTCCCCACAAGAGAAACAACAGGGAAAGAACAGATCAGCTGGTCAAGGCCTCAGCAAATAGCAGTGCGGGAGGATGATGTTGCTCTTGACTCTTTGTTACAAGTGTATCCTTTCTCTCTGGAACCTGTTTGTGGACTCCTGTCTCTCAAGTATGGCGGCTACTCCATACCTAGATGTGTTTCTCAGGGTCCTTTGAAGGTGTTGTCTGAGTCTCCTGTCAGTAGCCTCTACTATGGGATATAGAAGGATATGGTGGTTTGAGTGGAAATGGCAGTAGTGCTCTTAGGAGGTGTGGCCTTGTTGGAGTAGGTGGCCTCATTGGAGGAAATGTGTCACTGGGGTGGGCACTGAGGTTTCAGAAGTGCAAGCCAGGCCCTGTGTCATCTCTCTCTTCAGAAATAGATGTAAAACTCTCAGCTCCTCTCCGACATGATAATGGACTAAATCTCTGAACTGTAAGCCGCCCCAGTTCAATGTCTTCCTTTATAAGATTTGCCATAGTCACGGCGTCTATTCACAGCAATAAAACCCTAACAGAAGCAAGCAAGGACAAGCTTTATTTTTCCTCTAAGTTTTCTAGTAATTGTGACATTTCTAATAATTGTGCATGAATACACAGGGACTTGGGCAAATAGGGTTTAGAATCATGTATTAGATTTCCTAGACCATTGATATTTAATATTAGCATTTAAATGTTTTTCTTCTCTGTTCCCAAATCACTACCCTTTGTTGGTAAAATGAATGAGGATGAGTCCTCAACAAGAAGAGGATGCAGACGCTTGCTGGGACATGATGCAAAAGGAATGAGAACCAGAGGAGAAGTAACAGAAGGATAGTCTTGACAGGAGATTGAAAAGCAGCAAGAGTGATGCTTCTGCCTGCATTCTGCCCAAGTGACGGTAGTTATGAACGTGGATCTAACCATCTCCCAAAATTTGTTGCAATGTTCTTTGGCTATTCAGTCTTTGAATAGCTGTCTCTGGGGTGGGGGACAAGAAAAAACAATAGCTACATTATCATTCGTGCTTAAACGCATAATCAATTTTACATGGAAGAATAGAATGCTGAAAGAAATGGTTTGATTTTTTTTTCCCTCTGGAGTTGGTCCTCAGCAAAAGATGAAGTGGAAAACAGGGAGCTGTAGAATTTCAGAAGGGGGAGAAATACTAGAACATTAAACATAGTAGTTTTCAAACCCAATTGCATATTTTTGGGGGGATTTAAAGTTATTATCTGTTACTTATTCAAAACCACAACTATTTTTTGTAGGGCTGGAAAAACATGGAAAATATCAGTTAGAGAAAGTACCACTGCAAGCTATATAGAAATCTTTTGACTTTATTTATACTCTATTATCATTTATTTCATCTATATATATGTGAGTTTATGCTTCGTCTTGAGATAGACAAGAGTACTATTTATTTACTTCTATTTATTTTATATGTGTTTATGTATATATGACTACACGTGTGTGTGTGTGTCTGTGTTTGTGTGTGTGTATGTGTGTGTCTGTATTGAAGGCCAGAAGACAGCCTTGGGTAAGGTTCCCCAGATGAAGTTCATCGTTTTTTTTTTTTTTTCTTAAAGAGAATCTCTCATTGGTCTGAAATTTGCCAGTTAGGCTAGGCTGCCTAAGCAGAAAGCCTCAAGGCTCATGACTGTCTTACTCCTCCTCCCTACCACTGGGACTAAAAGTCATCAGCATGTCTGATCTTTTTACACATTCCAGATTGTGATGACTGAGCTCCAAGTCAATATGTATATATTTTTCTGAGTTCAATTTAGTGCTGCCCATTTTAATGCACTCAGTTTATTGCATCTTTTCGGTGTGGGGCTGACCATTTGAGCACAGGCAATCTGTTAGGGGGCTCATCCCTGAAAGAAGATGGACTCTGCCTCCCTCACTCAACAGTCACTGGCTGCCTGTAGCTCTTCAACTAGCGCTGGGGTATTGTGTGCTTTTCCCCTATCCATGCTGGCATGTTGGCTGGTGTGTTCTTGTGAAGGTCTTATGTAGGCAACCATATTATTGGGAGTTCATGGATGCAGCATCTTTGTCATGTCCAGAAGATAGTATGTCACAGCCATCCTTCATGTCTGCTAGTTATTACAAACTTTATACTCCTGCTTCCACAATGGTCCTTGAGCTTTGAGTGTAGGAGCATTGTTATACATGCCCAGTTTGAATCTAGACACCCTGGAGCCACTCATTCTCTGCACTTTTACCATTTATAGAATATTTATATAATTTATATAATACACTATATATAGTACAATATATTATCCTCTGCTGCAAAAAGCAGCCTCTTTGCTGAGGGCAGCGAGCTGCACAAACCTATGATATAAAGATATGTATTTAAAAGGCAGTTGGCTACTATATCAGTTTAGAAAAACAGTGGTGGATTTTCCTGCAGGGTGTATGACCTCTCCAGAATTGAGTTCTTGGCTGAGTTTACAGTACCAGACATGACTTCCCTTCTATTGAGTATGTCTTAACTTTGTTCAGAAAGTTGTTGTAAATATACCATTGGGCTTGGCGTTCTCGGTATGTCATTGTCATTCGCTGGAATTGAAGTTTTGGAAGACTGCTGATAACTTTCCTCCTCTGCATTGGTTTACTTAGCACCTTTGGACACAATAAGACTTGACATCAAGGAGGAGGTTTCCAGGTTTTTATCAGCTTGGTTCCTCCAAGTCCTGTTATGAAAATAAGTCTTCAGCAATAGTGTCCTATCCTCAAGTTCAAGGAGGCAATAAAGAATAATGGGGAGTTTGGGGGGTTTCTTAGACTCCCTTAACTTTTTATAACAAATGTTTCACAATACGCTCATGTTAGTGAAATTTCTGTTACTACAATAAAGTACCTGAAAGAATTCACAAAGTGAGCAGGTTAAGTCTGTTGCCATTTTGTTAGTTTCCGTCTATAATTGGGTAATGGGGTTGACTGTGATGATCTGTGACCTGTGGTGGGGCTAAGCATCTCTGTGGAGATATGTTCTCTACAGGCTTGTTCACTTCATGGCCAGATGTGTTGCAGAGTCACAGTTCATTTTGAGAGCATGTATCCAATGATGTAAAGACTCCTCATGAGGTTCCACCTCCTACAGCTTCACTCTTGTCTGTGTGTGTCTCTGCAAACACCACAACCATCAGAGTAATGATCCATGTGAGGCAATAAAGAAGTCCAGTTCAATATGACTCAGTAGCTGGTGTTGGTTCAAACTTATAGAATATGACACCAGGCAGTTTATTTTAGGCATATTTCAGTGCAGCACAATTTGGAGTAAGTTTTTGGGTTGATAATGAACTCAGTTGTATGTGTACAATAAAGTATAAGCCATGACTACATTGAAATGCTTTGTAAAGTACATGTAAACACTCCCATAAAGATGGGTTCTATAGATTGACTACTTATGACATCTTCAGGGTCTGCAGGAGGATCTGGTATGGTCTCAGTCATACAGATAGTGCAAAAATCACCAGGCTACTAGCCACACCTATTCACAGATTTCTGAGTGGAAAACAGGTTGTACCTCACTTCTCTTGAAGAGACATTCCTGTGTGTTTAACATTCCTGGTTTCGCCAGTACTTATCTGTGAATACAAAGACCTCATGCCCTCTGTATACCCTGAAGACCAAGCTTTTAATACATGGTCTTTGAGGAATATTCTACCTCTAAACTATAGAGACTTGCACATTAACCTAAAGTTCACAAATAAGTAATTTATATGTAAACAGAACTAAAATGTCCTAACTGTAAGTGAAAAGCAGTAAGTTTATGATAATATATAATTCAAATACAACTCCATAGGTTTGAAATTCTGCTTTGGAAGACATGTTGCATCAGTCAGAGGCATGCGTTACATAAAATAAATAAGTTTACATTTGAAAGAACAGGACCTATTCTGACCAAGCAAACAGAATGTACAAAGCAGAGGTACAGTGGACGTCAGAACAGAAGCTAGGAGGACCAGCTGCACATTAGAACCAGAACTGCTTTGCTTTGATGTCAAATGGAATTAGATTCCAGACTCTCTGATGAGAAGGGTTTTCACCTATTCCAGTATCAGAGGAGTGTTAGGATGGAGGTTAGAGGACAAGTTCTGCGTGTGTTGGATTGCTATCAGCACTTCAGGACTTCCCACATCCCTGACTCAACCTGTGAAAAGCTATCCACTCTGCCCAGTCACTTGTTTTGAAGCTAAAATCTCCCCTAGGGCTGATGTGGAGAACCATTAGTTTGACTAAATCCCATTAAAAATTATTTTAAGCTGATATTTATTGATAGTATAAAGTTATGTGCTGTTGTTTGGGTATATGTGTACATTAAGTAATAATCACTATAAAGAGCCTAATGAGCCAAGAACAAAGCATGTGTTTTTACCTTTTCTAAATGTGTTTTCTAAATAATTTTATGTTGTATTTAATGTCTTTATAGAGCATTTAAGATGATACATGGTATTTTGAATAACACATTATTGTTAACTATAGTGACCCTATTGTATTTAGAATGTGAGAGCTTCCTCCTATCTGTTTCTACTTTTAAACCTGCTGATAAGACTTTTCCTTCTTGCCTCTACTCTCCTGCCCTCCACTCCCTAGTCTGGAAACTGCTTTTCTGCCATCTACTTCTGTTAAATGTATTTTGGATCCATAATGGGTAGTCTCCTACAGTTCTTTTTAGTCACTTTTTTGCATTGCAGTGACAAAATGCTTGACAAAAATTCAGAGAAGAAAACATTTATTATGGCTCATGGTTTCAAAGGTCTTACTCCATCCTCACCTGTGCTTGGGCAGAATATCATGGTGGCTGGAGCGAGCAGTGGAAGAAGCTGTCACTTCATGGTGGACAGGAATCAGAGATTATGACAGGAAGGAGTCAGGGATATAACGTCCCTGAAGACACACCTCTGTGACCCCATTCTCTCATAGCTAGACCATGCCCATTAAAGTCTCCAGACCCTTCCCAAGTAATGTCACATTGTGAATATCAGGTCTACAACATCTGAGTCTGTGGCGGGCATGTTGTGCTTATTTTGGCTAATAGAAAAATCTTTCAGGTCCATCCGTATTGTTATACATGACAAGTTTTTATCATTTTTATCACTAAATAGTATGCCTAACTACCGTCTCTCACTTTTAAGCACACTCTGAGCTGTGATTCTATCTGTCCTTTCGTCATCATTTCTGCCTTAGCAAAGCTCTGAGTTATGCTGCTTTTCTCTCCCCTGCTGTGTAAGAAGCCAAATATGAGTGCTAATTACTGTCTCTCTGATATTAGTATTAATAGGCCCTTTCTTACTGCCTGCTGGTAATTTGATATGGGTTATATTTTTCAGTTAAACACAGCTCTCAGTAAAATTGTAGTCCCACATCCACTCTGTGACAGACAGTAATGTGGGTCATTTCCCAATCTGTTTTATTGTTCTTGTAACATTAGAGTAGGGGCTGTTCACCCCAATTAGAAAACCAAGGAACATCTAAAGGGATTAGAGGAGGGGAGAGGAGAACACTTAGAAAGTTAACAGTGTCTGCAGAGATGCAGACACCATGATGTGGAACCCAATTTCACCAACACCTAAAGAATTTATGGATGAGTTGGAGGTGTGCTTCTATCTCTTGGTGAACCTGATTTTAACCTCATTTCTCCCCTCTTTCCGTTGAACTATTTATCCCCAAAGAGGAGCCACGCGCCATATTTTCAGGATTAAACCTCTTACACGATGTCATCACACCTTAATACTTGGCTGGTGTCAGTGCTGGGAAAGACTCCAGTTACTATCACGCCTCCGGGGTTTCTGGACAGACTTGGGTTCTTGACACAGATGGTGAAAGATGGTGGCCACGCTCCTTAACAATAAATCTCTCATAGCTTCCACTTCTGCTTGTCACTCCTTCAGTTTTCTCTCATCTTCTATGTTCTTCCTGTCATCACAAACAAGCAATCATTTCTTGCAGCTACAGATATCTCCCTAGAGAGCTACTTCACATAATGTAGCTTACTGATAACTCACATAGACTATGTTTCATGAAGGATTTGAGACACCTGGTGTGTTTTTCTTCTTGGCTGTGATTTTGGTCATACTGTCATTTTGAAGTGGGTAAGAATGAAGCGTATCTCATTTCCCCCCAGTAAATAAACTCTTTCACTTGATGTTTTTCTTTTTCAGAAAGGGAATCATTGTTTTGGCCTCCTATTAGTTTTAATGCTTTTTCTCCTCATGTTCATTTAATGATTGATTTTGTCTTTCTGGAATCTCTTGTGTTTATCTGTGTTCCATCCTGTGTTCCCCTTGGTTAGTGCAGCTCTCACCATCTCTTTTTATTTCACCTTCTGCCTCCTCTCTGCCTCCTTGTGCCAGGCTCTGCAGTGATCATTGTTGTATCCTATAAACCCACTGTGGCCATCATCTCATCTGTTACATTGAGTTGGCTGATACTTTGATGTACTAGGTAGTTCCCCCTCCACACCCCCCCCGCCACAATTTCTTCTTCTTTCTCATTCCATCAGTTAGCAGGCCTCCCCCTCACCTCCCCCTTATCATAGAGTAAGGATGGCACATTCCTGAAAACAGAAATCAATAAGGATCTTTCTTATTTTTTTTTAATTTTTTTATTGAGAAAAAGAAAAAAAAAGTTTCCGCCTCCTCCCAGCCTCCCATTTCCCTCCCCCTCCTCCCACCCTTCTCCCCCTTCCCCCACTCCTCTCCCGCTCCCTCTCCAGTCCAAAGAGCAGTCAGGGTTCCCTGCCCTGTGGAAAGTCCAAGGTCCTCCCCCCTCCGTCCATGTCTAGGAAGGTGAACATCCAAACTTGCTAGGCTCCCACAAAGCCAGAACTTGAAGTAGGATCAAAACCCAGGGCCATTGTCCTTGGCTTCTCATCACCCCCCATTGTTCGCCATGTTCAGAGAGTCCGGTTTTATCCTGTGCTTCTTCCGTCACAGTCCAGCTGGCCTTGGTGAGCTCCCAATAGATCAGCCACATTGTCTCAGTGGTTGGGTGCACCCCTCATGGTCCTGACTTCCTAGCTCATGTTCTCCCTCCTTCCGCTCCTCATTGGGAACTTGGGAGCTCAGTCCGGTGCTCCAGTGTGGGTCTCTGTGACTATCTCCATCCATCACCAGATGCAGGTTCTATGGTGATATGCAAGATATTCGTCAGCATTGCTATAGGATAGGGTCATTTCAGGTTCCCTATCCTCAGCTGCCCAAGGAACTAACTGGGGACCTCGCCTTGGGCTCCTGGGAGCCACTCTAGGTTCAAGTCTCTTGCCAACCCTAGCCATAAATAATGGTCACGGAGTATATAATTGGTGAACCTAAAGAAGCTAAATAAGAAGGTGAACCCAAGGAAAAACATATAATTATCCTCTTGGCTATGGGAAGTAGACAAAATTGCCGGGGAGAAAATTTGGGATCTTGGGGGTGGGGTGGGATGGGGGTAATGGGGATGGGGAGAGAAAAGTGAGAAGGGGAGGATGAGGGAAACTTGGGGAAACAGGATGATTGGGATAAAGGAAGGTTGGATAGGGGAACACAGAAGGATCTTTCTTAAATGCTGGAAATCTAAGCCTCAGAGCAGTAGAGAATGTGAAATTATTACTGAATGCACTGTGTGTGTGTGTGTGTGTGTGTGTGTGTGTGTGTGTGTGTGTGTGAAAACATGTAAGAATAACGGCTGTTCAAGATATATGTCATCCTTGGACAGAGGAAAGGGAAGAGTGAGAGGGCTCTCGAGTCTGTCGTGGGGTGGCAGAGATGGTGGTGACAATGGTGGTGGTGTGGAAAGCATTGTTTTTTTCTAAGCATGCTGCAGGTAGAGAAGACTCTTAAGATTCTGATGCTCTGAAAGGAGGAAACTGTATTGAGACTTAGTCCATTCACAATTCCCTCCTCACGGTTTTCTTTGCTTCTGCTTTTGGCATTTTGCTGGCCCTATCTCCTATCAGGTACTGACCAGTCTTAGCACATCTTAGTTTCTGAGATTGGGTGAAATCAGGTGCATTCTGGGTAGCGTGACTAGAGTCTGACGCTTCTCTCCATGTCCAGAAATCCCTCCTCCACTTTCTCTTCATCAAAATCCACTCCAGCTTTTCCATACCACCCTAAATGCCATCTGTGTCATGAACTGTCCCTATTGTTTCCTTTATATCAGTTCAGAAATATTGACACATATAGCCCTTGGCCTAAGGGATAAGGAAGGCTGGACAAAGTATTTACACTCAGCTAAGATGTGGATCAAGTGACTCTAAGATTGTATGTGCTCATCCCAACAATGTACAGATGTCTTATGTCACACTCTTCCGCCTTTGATAAGTAATGGTAGAGAAGAAGACTTGATGAGTTATGGTCGGAGCCATTTTCAGCAGCCATTTGAGTAGGGATCTTGGCCAACTTAGTGGGGAGCTTGAACACTCTTGTATAACCCAAAGTGCAGTCATGGCCCAAGGACAGTGATGTACTTTTATGTCATACTCTAAGTCACCATATTCATAGTCTCAGGAAGTCTTTATTAATAAAGTCTGCGTCTCAGTTTCCCTCAGCATTTACTGGTCTGAGTTCTCTCAAAGTTCTGGGAAATTGTAAAAACAGCAGCAACATTCTTCCTCCAAATCTGTTTGGAAAGGCAGTTACCCAAATGGGGGAATCTCCGTTCATGCTTACATTTGTCTGCTGGCATGGTGAGTGGAGCACACCTCATATTGTCTTTGTTCAGGTAGGAACTGATAGAGGGTCAAGTCTATTTGCAAAATATAGTATCCTTCTTATAGTTGGCTTGTAGGCAAATTGTCAATAAATATTTATTGAGTTGGTTCACTCACAGAACTTATTCGTTCTAATAAATCTTTCCATGAATTGTTCACCTTTTAAAAATTCACCTTAAAAACAGCTGAGACATTATTAACACATAATAATAGGGATCATCTCAGGCACGCAGTGTTCTTTTCAGTCATAGAATTTATATTTTCACATAATCAAGTTAATGATTCAAAGAATAAATTAAATGATATATATTAATCTTTGTACTTGAAAATATAGTTACCAGTATTTACTGGTATTTAGTAATGTTAGTTGATTCTAATCGATTGTATTTATGAAATGTATGCTTTTTAATAGAAGCAGATTAGATAAAGTTCTCATTTTCCATGAGAAGTGAGCTCAAGTGAAGGATGCTGGTGCATTATCTTCTGTGGGAATGAGTTCCTGTTGGATGCAATATGCTTCTGATTGGTGCTCATTCTGTTGTAAATTTCAGTCTGAAAACGGCCTCCTCATTTCTCCCTGGCTTAGCAGGGGAATGACATAATTCATTTCAGACACTGTTAGGTGTGTGAATGCTGCTTGGCTCAAGAGGGAAAAATAATCAATCCACAGGAATAAATGCTAATGAGAGATGCTTGTGATCTTTCTGAACTACCCCATCCAAGTAACCTATGAGCTGTTGAGTCTGCAGTTTTTAAACATGCTCAGTTTTGGGAGTTCATGGTGTTATCAAGCGATGATATAGACTAAGATGTGACTGGCCTTTTAGTCTGTGTTCAAGACATAGATAGAAATACAATGTGCTTCCTCTAAGAATGAACCAAACTGCTACTTTGAAATCTTTTTACATTTCATTATATTTTTTGTGTGTATGCACGTACAAATGAGTATATGCTATAACACTTGACATATATGTAAGTCTTAAAGGACAAGCTGCAGTAGACAGTTTTCTCCCTTCATCATGTAGGTCCCAGGAATTAAACTCAATTCATCAGGCTTGGTGGAAAGTACATTATCCTTTGAGCTATTTTATGTGCCTTGAATTACTTCTTTACTAATATTTCACATCACATTTGAAGCACTGGTAATGTTGTGGGGTATCTGAGGCATTTTGCAGCAAGCATCAGCTCCTCCAGATCATTTGTGTATAAGTCTATTGGGAAGAAGGGACAAATAAGGTGACCACATACTAATGTGGCTCATTTAATTTTGCAAATGTCTAAGAAACTGAGGTATCTGTACTTTAATGAGAGCAGGGCTTGGGCTCATATTATTTGTGCTTTCTTCTATGCTCTCCAAAGGTCAAAGGATTGAGGGAGGCAATTTACTAGATGAAAAATGTAAAGGAAGAAAGAAAGGAAGGAAAAACGAAGGAAGGAAGGAATGGGGAATGAATGAAGAAAGAAAAAGAAAAGAAAGAAAAGAAAAGGAAAGAAAGAAAAAGAAAGGATCAGGCTTTATCTGGATCAAAGATCTCTTAAAATTGTGAGTAGATCACAGGTTTAAGAAAGATTTGAAAAAGGTCACTGCTTCTGTCTTAGTTGGGGTTTCTGTTGCTATGAAGAGACACTAAGACCGTAGCAACTCTTATGAAGGAAAACATTTAATTAGGTCTGGCTTGCAGTTTCAGAGGTTTAGTCCATTATCATCATGGCAGGACACAAGGTAGCACACAGACAGACATGGTTCTGGAGAGGTAGGTGAGAGTTCTACGTCTTGATCTGCAGACAACAGCAAGTGAACTGTCCTATTGGGCATGGACTGAACATATATGAGACCTTAACACATTTCTCCACAGTAACACATTTCCTCCAACAAGGCCACACCTACTCCTCCTTATAGTGCCACTACCTATGCTTAAATGTTTTAACACATGAGTCTATGGGGGATACCTATTCCAACCACCATAAATTGTTAACTTTGATGACTGATACACCACTAACTGGGCCAGAGGCTGCTCAGATATTTGCTCAAACAGTATTCTACATGTTTGTTTGTGAAAGAGTTTTGGGATTCAATTAACATTTTAATTGGTGTCTTTTTTTCCTGTGTAAGATGGTCTAACTCCATTAATCAGAGAAAAACAACAGCAAAATCTACCCTTGTCTTAGTACACAGCAATTCTTCACCTGCAGAGTTGGAATTGAATTTATACCATTGACTCTTTTGGGTCTCCAGTTTGCTTATCTGTAGAGTTCAATTAGTCTTACCAGTCGTTGAATTCCTTATATCAACTCTCTGTCTCTCTTTCTCTGTGTGTGTGTGTGCGCATGTGCGTGTACAAGCACATGGCTGTGTGTCTGTCTGTCTCTTTGTATGTGTTTATCTAGTCTCCCTAAAGCTCGTCTCTTATCTCTAAAAATGAAAAGAAGAGATAATACTGCTTCCCATAATTGGTATTATATGTTATTGCAACCAGGAATTAGATGCGTAAAATTAAGATGAAGTTCTAAATCATTGATCACAGTAATTTGTTTAGCCCTTACAACCATCCAGAGAGATAATATCCCCACTATAAATAAGCCAAAGGAAGCACAAAGGGTGTTCAGAAACCTGGGCTGCGTTGGACAACGCTATGTATTTACTGAAACCCATAACCACTTTTTTGAGTACAGTAGAAGGGGAAATTCTGGCTTATGCTGTGGTTAAATAGGGGATTTTTGATTGATTTCAGGCTAATGAACTATGTGTAGAAATGACGATTCTTGTTTCATGTCTGGCTACTAATCACATTCACAAAATGCCACACTCCCACTTTCTCTCCTTTTGGTGAATTTGAGGTCATTGATTGAGAATGGCAGAGCTGGGAGGTTGGAACAGCCTGAATCTCCCAGATAAGACTTGGACAATTGGAAACAGACCCACATCGATCATGTGCTTTGGAGCAGCTGAACAATAATTTGTCACTATTTCAAATCATTGGGGTTTTACAATTTATTGGTCTCTGCAACAGAATTAAACTTAGGCTGTTTAGCAGTGGGGTACAGTTGGGGCAAAGGCTTTATGCAGTAACCAGCTCGACCTCTTCACGTTCAGTGATCTCTGTGGATGCTGTTCTCTGCAATGGCGCCCACTGTCAGCTTGAGGAGACCAACCCTCTGTCCTAGTGTCTGCCTGGGCTGTTTTGGAATCTCCACAAGCACTGTTGATTTCCAACTCAACTGATTACCCAATTCTGCCCCTGGAAGCCTTGCCTTGATCCAAGAGGTGGCAAGTTGAGACTCTGTGTCCCTGATTACTAGGAGTACTCATTAGAATCACCCTCATAGATTCTAGGAAGTTTCCACTGTACTAGGTTTCCACTCTGCCCAGGGAGATCCATGTGTACCCCCTAAAGCCCATCTCTTTACCTAACGTTTCTGGGTCTATGGATTGCAGCTTGGTTATCATTTGCTTAATGGCTAATATTCACTTTTAAGTGAACACATACCACATATGTCTTTCGGGGTCTGGATTACCTCATTCAGAATGATTTTCTTCCCATCTATTTGCCTGAAAATTTCCTGATGTCATTGTTTTTTAACAGTTGAATAATACTCCATTGTGTAAATGTACCATTTTCTTTAGCTATTCTTCTGTTCAGGGACATAAAGGTTATTTTTTTGGGGGGGGCATAAAGGTTATTTCCAGCTTCTGGCTATTATGAATAAAGCCACAATGAATAGAGTTGAGCAAGCGTCCTTGTGGTAGGATGGAGTGCCTTTTGGGTATTTCCCGATAATAGTATAGCTGGGCCTTCAGGTAGTTTGATTCCCATTGTTCTGAGGAACCTCTATATTGATTTCCATAGTGCTTGTACAAGTTTGCACTCCTACTGGCAGTAGAAGTGTATTCCCCTTGCTCCACATCCTCACTAGCATGAGCTGTCACTTGTGTTTTTGATCTCAGACATTCTGGCAGGAGGGTGCCAATCACAATTTACTTTTGTGTATATTTGCCACACGATTTCCAGACCTCATAGCTTATATCCTTATTATCACGAAGGAAGACTTAGACGACATGGATGCAAGCAATAATCAGAAAGCCAAAAATGGATGCTTAAAGAAAACAATTAAACTCACCATGATATATTCCTGTAATCATACATTGGGGGCTGAGGCAGGAGGAGCATGGGATCGAGGCTAGCTTGAGACTCATTGTAAGACCCTGTCTCAACTAAACAACAACAACAACGAAAAAAACTCCTAAAAATCATACTGAAGAAGCGGAAGACTGGAATCAGGATAAACATGTATCAAGCAAGGACAAATCAAACACAGTGCTTTAAGGCAGAGTTTAGGAGAGCAGTCAAATGAACACAGGTGAACTGGAGGATGAGTGTGGTCTTCTAGGAGTAAGACAGGTGTCAGGGACATTCAGATGGGTCTTACTGATGGTGCACCATATAGGCTTTCATCTAAACTATAAAATTAAGAGATATTACATCCACAACGATTTTAAAGCTGTACGCGTACTGAAAACAAGTTGGGAGAAAAAGATCATTGAAAGTCAATGACTTTTAAACTGGGGTTCCAGAACCCTAACTCTGAAGAGTGTGTTTAGAATCGTCTGTAAGAATTTTCAGGTACTATGTTTTCACCACTACTTTTTTTTCCATTCTTCCAGCCAGGGGCTATTCTAGATTATTTGTATGGGCGTGTTATTTATGGTCACATAATGGGATGGCGACATGATGGAATATTCCCACTTACAAGCCTGCGGTCGAGGAGAAAGCAGGAAGATCAGGCATGAAAGTGAAATATCATGTCAAGTGAGGTGTGGGCAATGCCGCGATGAGCTGAAGTTTCATCAGATGGATCTGGAGGAAGAATTGAGTACTTCAGAAAATGGCAATGCTTCTTAAGATTTTTAAAATGGGAATTCTTTTTGTTCATTCTGCTTCAGTAAGGATGCTGGAAGAATTCTATCTCTTCCTGCCAAACTAATTTATGGACAGAAAATACAAGAGGTGGAAACATTTGAATGCATTTTAAGGATATTGTAGTGGGTCTCTGATGTTTACTCCAGGGTTAGTATCTTGTGGAGTCCTCGTTCTGGGGTTATGGGTTTGTCTGGGAAGATGGGGTTGTTGAGAGGATAGTGGGGATGCCTGGCATGACCACAATGCTAGTGTGCTAGGAACTGGAAGATGTTCCATGGAGAGGAAGGGAGGGTGTTTTTCACAGTAACTGGAACATTTTGATGATGTGATTCTCCTGGAGAACTGGTGTACATGGAAGGCCTGGAGACTGGATACTTTCTTCCTTTGTCCAAATACTCTTCCTTCTCCTCACCCACACTTTTTGGAGGCATCTAAGAGTCTCAAAACACAAGTGAAATTACGGAGAGAAGCATCACAAGCTCTGAACTGACTATCTACTGCTTTGGAAGATGCATCTAAAAGGATAAATTCAGTGGAGTATTGAAATAATGACAATAATGACTTTCAGATATACTGGAGATTATGGACAATGGTGCCTGTCACTACAATATTTATTCTTGGAATAGCAACTCAAGAGAACATAGGCAGTAACAGCTGACTACTTATTTTTAATGTAAGCAACTGATTTTTGGTTTCCATCAAACCAAGATTATGTCACATTAAATTAATATTAGTTAGTATTTTATTGATGTTGTTTTCTTTCCAATTTAATTTCAATTTAATTTTATTTTGCTTTTGCAATCACTTAGAGCTACCAAAATTATAGTCAACTTTTTTGTGTACATATTGTATATGTATAACAACGATTATATGACACAACAATAATATACCATGCAACGATAAGAATAGTGTAATAATGACAATTTATTTAAACATAGAAATGATTAGGATATTTATCTTTAAGATGGAATCTAGATTTTTTTAAAAAATTAAAAAGCCTTTAAATGTGGGGACAAAGGTGATAAAATAAGAAAGAAAATACTCATCCATATTTCTGTTTTCTGTCTGTGAGTAAAAGCGATCTCAGATGACAGATATTTGGAAATGGTAGGTCGCTGCTCATGTGACTGTGTGCTCAGTTCTGTGCACGTACTTGCAGGTGTATCTCTTTTGTGCCATGACTCCTCATGCCACACTACCGTTGGCACAGCATTATATTATTCTAGGCATAATAATAAAATAGAAAGACAATGCAGCAGGCGTGGTAGAATGCTCCTAGCTTATACAAATGCTATGTCCATTTTGTGCAAATGGCCTGGACACTGGCAAACTTTGCCCTCTGAGAGGACTCCTATGAATTTTTCATGGCTACCAAGTGACAATCTCCTTTACCATTGGTAATCGTATCTCATCAGAAACTGTTCACTACTAACCATGAACGCAATCTCAGTTTATTCTAGGAGACATCCCTGGGTGGCAAAGCTCATCCATTTGTTTTCAGTCAACAGTAAGCGTGCTCTGAGCAGTATGTAGCTATCAGACTTTGTGCTAAGAGACCAGAGAATACAATGATCAACAAAACATGGCTCTTCCATTCAAATGGGAGTGCTGACTCCTTTGTCGACGGTGTATTTATAAGTGGCCTTTCACATTTGCTGTGTCAGAATTCCTGAGAGAAAGAGCTTACTGGAGGAAGATGTTGTTCTGATGCGTGGTTCAGGGAATACAGTCCGTCACTGCGGCTGGTGTGGTTGAATCTGTGACTGGGGGCATCTCATGGGAATCCTGCTGACATGCCGAGACAGGACCAGAAACAGCTGTTCTATAGCCCTCAAAGGTCCATTTCCTGGGACACACCTTCGCCAGCCAGGTACGGCAATTTTCAAAATAGTGCTCAAAGCTGGGAAGCAGGTGTTCAAACAGGAGCCTGTAGGGGACATGTCATATTCAAGTGTATATACACATAAATTAATAACAGAGTAGTAGTGAAGGCAGCGAAGAGGACAGGGTGGTTTCAGACAGCGGAAGAAGCCCTGTCCAAAGGCACAAAGCCTGCCCCATGCTGTCCTGAGAACTGCTCGTCCTACTCCTGAAGAAGAATGAAGACAGCCAAGGCCAAGGCGCTTCAATTCCCTATTCCTGATAGGCCAAGGCGCTTCAATTCCCTATTCCTGATAGGCCAAGGCACTTCAATTCCCTATTCCTGATTCCCCATCCTCAACTCCCCAGTGGTTCAGGTGTAGACAGAGTCTCTGCTAGATGCCATCTGTACAAACCAACCTGTCCAAGCTGCTGCACAGACTGAAGCTGCAAGCCCTGGGGAAGGAGCCTGTCTTGAATAAGCTTGGCTAGGGGGGACTAACGAAATTCATGGCATCTGGCTGCAGTGGGGGTGACTCGGGTGGCCCTTAAGGCTGATTTTCAGTGGGATGGAGGGGGCTTTCTCCCACCAGGAAACAAACATCCTCAGAGCAGATAAAGCTCAATCTCCACCAGTGTTTGCAGTGTGCATGTTACAGGCTTCCCTGAGCAATCTGAGCCTGTGTCCCAGCTAAGCGCAGACCGTGACCTCTTGCTGACCGTGAAGGTGTGTGTTATTTTTCATCCACAGGAGACGGAGTTTATTTCTTACTTCTTGATAGTCCTCCAAGTCTCTCTAAGCAGTATCAAGCGTCTGAGAGTGATGCTGCTGGCTTTATTAGAGCTTATGTAACACATGGTAGGAACATCCTGAACACGGGCGCTGTTGATTGACTGGCACTAGCCCCTGCATTCCACCCATGCGACAGTATTGTGAAGAATAGATTCTAGTTGCTGATTAAATGAATGGGATAAGTGGACATAGAAAGATCGCTGCCAATGGGAAAGCTCATTTCCTCTTCTTCCCTCCGTCACGCGAGGGGAAAGAACTGCCCGGTAAGAAGAAGAAAGCACAGCGGGACCCATTGGAGACCAGTACCGGCATCAGTCTTTCCTAACTACAGAACCGCAAGAACTAAATTTCTGTGCCTTGGAAAATTAGCTAGCCTCGGGGCTTTTGCCACAGAATCACAAATGGAAGAAAATACAGTGGCTTTAAAATAAGCATCAATTCTTTGAAGAATGAGGGCAACTAGCAGAATTATTAGAGGAAAGCTGAGAAAAAAACTCTATTCGAATGGGACAACAATCGTGTAAAAGCAGCGTGTTCTCTTGAAAAGGCAAAGCACAACAAATGAAGGAGAAAACACTTTACAAACTGGCTGTGCTGCTTCCCTTCTCGCTGGCTGTGCACAGTTTTAACATGCAGGTCCATGCTTCCTCCTTTCCTACTGATGCATTGGGTTCAACCGCAGCATTTAAGATCATGCATGTCCTTCTGCCTTCTCTCACACTGTGAGGAGAAAACCCTCCCCTAGGGCAGCATTGCTGATGATGCATCTCTCCTACCACCAGCACCTCTGCTGCAGCCCACACCTCAACACCCCCTACACGCTGGTTTTTGGAGTTCCAGCTCTTGCACTAAGAGCTGACCATGGGATACTGGACATCACTGGACATACACTATGCCAAGTGTCACGTTATTTTTTTCTGTAACCAAGCCCTGAATTTTGCCATGCATAAGTGTATGTGTGTGTGGTGGGGGGCAGATATTCTTTGCTACTTTGCATGGCCCTACCTTTGGGGCAGGACAGAGAAAATATGAACAACTTTCCTGAACCAACAGTACCACCAGTCTCCTCCTATCGCTTCTTCTCCCTCGCTACAGCTGCTCCTCAGATCCCCGGGGAGGCAAGTTTTGTTTCTATGTTGGGAAGAAGTTCAGTTCACTCCTATGTATTTACTTCCCCGATCAACAATTAACCTCTTGGGTATTTTATTTCAACCCCTTTTTTCGTTTGTTTGTTTATTTATTTTTACAATATCCAATTTTGTGCTTTTTGTCTATTTCTTAAACCAAACCTCAGATTTGCTATCTTTTCTTTTGGTTCTGCATTTTGAAAACCATTTTGGAATATGAGTTATTTATTCATTGCTATGAACTATAGTTAAGTCTTAGCACATGCCCTGAGAAACCACTAGGGTTTTAAATATCCTAGATAATGGCCCGTCTGTCTAGAATCTCCCAGGTAAGGGGTGTGGATTTTGACATCCTCTGTGGTCAGCATGGTACTCCAAATACACATTTAGTAAATTGTCACTTAAATTCTTTGTATCTGTTTTCTCTAATCTGTAAAATGATATCAATAATTAGGCCAACCTCATGTGTTTGTGACAAATCACATTACTAAATGAAAAGTACACAGAGCAGTGGGTGTGCCATGTCCATATGAGATGATGTGAGTTTTAGTTCAATTCACATCTCCCTAGACTGAGAGCCCGAATAAGACAGAATAGGACACTGTAGATGGGGAACACCCAAATGAGACTGTGTGAGCAGCTCCATCTCCTTCTATGCTGATCTCCTCTGTGCATAATTTTGTCAACTCCGATAGCTTGGTATCTTTATATTCTGACTTCATTGCTTTGGTTTTGGGAATCCAATTCCTGAGTCTCCCGTGCCTCTATTGTGGCTGTCAGTCTGACAAGTAGTCAGCTAAGTCTTAATAAGGTCACTGTGTTGTTCCAATCTTCAGCAATCAGCACCATTCACTGCCTGACGTCCATTTTCTTGGAACCCACTGCTTTGTGTAATTCATGTGTTTGGGGCGTTGATTCGGTAGGTCCTGGAAATCACTCAGAAGTAGAAATTCCAAAATACTTTTAATCTATAGCACATCAGTTATATTGTCCTGTCTTTACTGAAGATTCATTTTAGAGTGATTTGGAGCCTTAGGGGAAATGGAATCCTTACTTTAAAATGTGGAAACAGAGGGTCAGGAGATTGAGTTGTGCACCCAGGGCCACACAACTTCTATTACAGAAACAGACCATGGAGCCTTGTACAAGGGCAGATTCTACCAGGGGAAACTCATAATAGGATATTATTAATTATTCTCACTGGTTGAATCTGAATTCAACTTTGACTGTCTTTGATTTTAAGGAAAATAATATCTAATTTTTAATTGGCCTAATACAATACCAGAATGTACAAAAATTTTTATTTAGTAGATTTTAAAAAATCATTCTTTGTGATAAAAGGCTGTTATGGGATACTTGATCACACTGTGAGCCCCAAGATTGTGTTATTTACTGGACAAACCTGTTTCTGGTTGTGGTGTGGCTCAGTCCTAGCACACAACTTTACCCAAGAGCTTTCTGCTTGAATATTGTAAACAGGCTTAAATAAAGTCAGCCATAGGTTAAAAGATGGAGCAAGCAATCAGTTGACAGAAGAAAAAAAAACATAGAGAGTAAGAGAGAGATGGGAGGATGGGTAGAGAGATGCCCAGGAAGTAGAAGGGAGGGACGTTCAATGTGAGGAGTTCTGTTTGAGACGGTGGAGGAGAAAGCTCTTTCTTGGATGTCAGTGGAGGAGGAAGATCAGTCAGATCCGTTCTCACCTCTCTGAGCTTGCAGGTTTTCACCCCAGCATCTGACTCCCGAGTCGTCATTGGTAAAATCGAATGATTGAGATTTTGTTAAAAACAACAAGAGTGAAACTGTAAGAAAACAAGAAATTACGTGCGTGCACGCACGCGCACGCACACACACACACACACACACACACACTACGTTGCAGGCTTTGTCCTGGGGCCAGCGCACATGCAACTTGACAGTCTACACACTCAGCTGGCTGTAATGAGAACTGGTTTTTCAGAGTCATTAAGAACAACCTCAACTTCCTGTGAGGGACTGCCTAGGTCAGCTGGACTGTGGGCATGTCTGTAAGGGATCTTTGCTAATTGGATTAACTGAAGATAGAAGACCCTCCCTGCATGTGGGCAGCACCATTTCATAGGCAGGACCCTAAAGTGTAAAATAGTGGGAAAATACAGCTGAGCAAGTAGATTTTATGCTGTGTGCATTCGTTTCTCTCAGCTTTTGACTGTGGATGTGCTGTAACTAGCTGTTTGAGTTCCTACCTTGGCTCACCACTATGATGGTCTATAACTTGGAAGTGTAAATCAAGTAAACCCTTTCTCTCCTAAGCTGTTTTGTGTCAGTATAATTTAACCACAGGAACAGAAATAAAATTAGGTACTTTCTCATATAGCTATATTACAGTTGTTTTCATACCTATGCAGAAAAATGAGCTAATGAATTTATGATGAGTGTTTCTCTTTTAGGTTTGAGTACATGGATTCTTCTTAATGTCCAATGGAACTACATATTCATAAGCCCATTGTAAACTGGAAATACATACAGTAAATCAAAAACACAGTTAATGTCTCTAACCCACTGAACATAAAGCTTAGTGTGGCCTACCTCCAGCATGCTCCGGATACTTCTATTAGCTGGGCAAAATCATCTATTTTATTAATAAGTCTATTCTGATAAAGTGTTGAATCTCTTGTTTAACTTACTAACTGTTATCCTTACGGGGAAAAATGCTATTGTTTTGTATGGGCTTGCTTTCCTATTGTAAAGTCTAATTAAGTCAAACTATTTTAAGTTGGGGACTGTTTATGTCCCTCAGGAACAGCTGACAGGAAGCAGTGTTCCACTCAACGTTTTCCACACTCTGCTTTTAGTTCTGCTAATTCCTATGACTCAAATTTATAGAATTGTCATCAGCTGGTTAAATAGTAGTAATAGTAATAGATACACATTGATTAAGATTCTTATTGTCTTTCTTTCCTCAGAGAAGCCAATACTTAGAGTACTAAGTTGAGAACCTTAAGCTGATTTTATCAGGGATGCCAGTGTAATACTAGGGAAATATGTAACGAGGATTAGATAGTTAGAATCCTAGTGTTGCAAGGAGGCAAAGAGAACATGGGAAGTCATTGAGAACAGTCTTAACTTCGCTGCTCTTGGTATGAATTATATTTCAAAATATGAACTCAGTAGAGCATGTGCTCAGCATGCATGAAGCCCAAGTGCAGTTCTTCATACAGAAACAAACAGAACCCAGAAGTTAGAACAGACTCCACACATGTGGGGCAGCATTGGGCTGGGGTCAAGTCTGATGCTTTTACGTTTCCAGTCTGTGTGACCCACACTCAAGCACCGAACAGTATTGTTTAGATGCCTTTGCTGTGCCTCTGTTAGCATTTCCACGTGCTGTTTCTAAAAGCAGAGTTGTTCAGGTGTGCTATATTCCTTAGGAGACCTGGACCTTTGATTAGCCATCAAATGTGAAATACAATACCGTGATTCTGTAGATACTAGACTTACATTTCATCTGTGTAGACACAGCGTGTGTGTGTGCTCATTGCGCGTGTGTCATGCATACATGTGGTGGTCAGAGGACAACTTTGGGGAGTTTTTTCTTTTGTTTCTTCCATCTTGATGAGACGGTATCTCTCTAGTTTTCTGTTTCTGCACACTGTACTCCAGGCCAGCTGGCCTGTGAGCTTTCAACAGAGTCCCCAGTCTTTGCCCCTCATCTCACCATGTGACTGCTGGGAATATGGACACAAGCCAACACATCTGGCTTTTGGCATGGATTCCAGGGATCCCAGTCAGGTTGTCAGCCTTGGCTCAAAACTTTTATCACAGGGACATCTCCCCAGCCTTCTCGACTTTTAGATATTTCCATAACACAATTGCGTAGACTCAAGTGAAGAGTAGTTATTAGTGTCACCATGCAGTAATTATGCCATTAAGTTTTCTCAGGCATCTCTAGGGCATATACCATATTTGCCATTTAACGTTTGACAGAACATTCTCAGCAAAGATTTAAGTAGGGGAAGGAATCTACAAAACTAAATAGGTTTTGTTACTCTGTGGACTTAAGGCATTTAAAGTGAATTTAAAGCCCGACATCCACTAGCTGAACTCTTTAGTGTCCCGAGGCATCTCCGTGAAGACTTTTCTTTCTCTCCTCAAGACGTGGAAGAACCAAAGAATTTTTGGAGGATATTTTTTAACCATGGTAAACCCTCTTCACTTTAGCAGCTAACTCTCTGGATAACAGAAGAATATGATGGATTTGGGAGCATCGCTGTACAGTGGAACAGCGTGAACATCAGAATACTCTGCTCCTTGGGAACCCTCAGAAATAACAGCTTCGGACTCACAGGTAGCGGAACGCACTGTGGCAGGAGCTTTTGACGCTTCAGCCGGGCAAGTGCTTTGCATGGCGGCTTTGAGTCCCCCGACGGGCAATGACTTTTAAGCAGGCGATAGCTTTGCTTTAATTGCACAAACCAAACTGTGTCTTTAATGTTCACCAAAAGAGTGCTAATTGACAAAAAGTTATAGCAGACCAAGTATGGAATATGTACCGAAAGCATTGAAGTGCTCATTGTTCCTCTGCTTTGTCTCTGAGTCAGCAAACGTAGTGTTGGGTCTGCTCAGCTAAAAACCTGTGGTCTCGTGGAGACCGTGCACTCTGCATAGGCAACTCGACTCCCGTATTCAACTTATTGAATTTCCGTCCTGTACAAACACAGGACTGGACCATCCACATTGGGACTGAGATTGAGTTGTATTTGGAGTTTTTCAGTGGTTATTTTCTTTCTATTACTTTAAATAACGAGACTTGCAAGAGACGCAAAGCTTTAGGAGCAACAAGAAGTAAGTGAACATCCTCCTCATTTTTTGTCATTTTGTCCAGAAAAATGCCCATGGAAGCCTGTCAAGACCTCTCTTCTCATGGCGACCCACCAACCTAAACTGCTGCCTTGGACCCACTGAACTTTCTTGGTGGTGGTCTCAATGTCTTCTACAGAGGCAGGAGAAGAAAAGAAAGCTTTTGTTTGAAGCTTTGAACTAAACTGATTGAGTGTCTAGTTCAGTTAAGGGGAAAGAGCCCTTTCAAACAGAGTGAGTCAAAGGTATTTCCCCGGGACTCTATTCAGAGCTAAGAACAAACTGTTGTTAGGGCTTTGAACATTTAATGAAGTAACTAAACAGTGTGTTTAAGACAAGCAATGGCCAATGAATGAAAACACGGCCAACGATGAAATGCCTACTAATGTTTTTTTACAATATTCATTTCTGTCACCACACAGGTGGGATGCAAATCAGTCATGGCCATGAGCTTGCTTTGGGATAAACTTTGTGCATCTCTTGCAGCATGAAACATTAGTCTCTAGTGTAGATTCAGAGAGACCCCCTTCCTGATGTAGCCTGAGCGAGAAAGGAGCCTCTATGGCGACTGATTTCAACCAGCCCGTCTCTACCAACCAGACTTCTGTAGCAATCAGAAGCACGCACACTGAAACAGCAGTAGATCCCATTCCGGTATTTACAGAGGTTTGAAAGGCATTTAGTAATTTTTTTCTCACTGAAGTAAGACATAGGACGTGCTGATGGTAGCTAATTATACATGCATTCAGACTTTTAAAAAGAATGAGGAGAAAATTGAAAAGCTTTGAGAGCATTGTCTATAGACTCCAGTAATAAGCTGTCTGTTTGCCTGAATTGTAAGTTCTGTTTCACCGTTTTTGCATTGTCCTCTTCTTACCTGAACCTATGGTTCATTTGCTTTCTGAAGGAGGAGGAGGAAATCTTGCTTATGTTGACGTCAAGGTCATTTCTTTGTAAACAGTCTGTTTTATTCTTTGTGCCATTACTTCTAACTGTTGGTGTGTTTTGCAGGTTGTCTTTCCTTTTGAATATAAACAACAGTATGTTCTGTTTGGCTTCATTGATTTCAGTTCATGTGTGTGTGTGTGTGCATTTTTTTTTTGGTTGGGAGTGAAACAAGGTTTCACTATGTAGACCTGGGTAACCTACAGTTTTCTAGGTAGACCAGGCTGAACACACCTACTTGCCTCTGCCCCCCAAGTGCTGGGATTAAATGTGTGTGTGACACCAAGCCCAGAAGGATTTATTTATTCTTACAGTTTTGCTTAGGGATAAATGAATCATATCACTTGGCTGCCTCTCTCAATTCTCTCTTTCCCACTTTGGAACTTCTGCAGAATGTTTTCCTTTCTCATTCTTTACTCCATGTATTCTTTTCTACTTTTTACCTTTGTTTATTCATTCTGCTTTCTGGATAATTCCTTCCAGCTTCCTAATTTCTTAGCTGGCTACGTCCAACAAGCCAGTTCACCTTGTTATCAAGTTTTGAATCAAGTGATCATGTTTTTTATTATTATTTCTAAGATATCTATTAGGATTATAATTTTGATTTTTATAGTAGTTGGCTCTTTAAGATTTTTATTTTTTTCCCCCACATCTTTACAACTTTTGTTTTATTTATTCTATAGTTCACTCAGGATCAATCCATTTGATAATATTTACTGGAAATGTGCTATATTAAAATCATTGCTCCTGACACTAGGGTTATAGCAATGAAAAATGGCCGAAATTTTATACTTTCTAGTTTAAACAAACACATAAAATATACACTGTGTCAGATGGTTTTATTAGTTACTAGGATGTGATAAAATGCCATGACCAAGGCACTCAGAGGAGGAATGGTTTATTTGGCTTATGCTTCCAGAGAGATAAGAGTCTGTTATGGTGGGCAAACATGGCAGCATACAGCAGACACGGTGGCTGAAGCAAGAGACTGAGAGATCACATCTCAGACCAAAAGCAGAGAGAGTAAAATTGAAATGGCCCAAGTCTTCAAGCTCTCAGCACCCACCCCCAGTGACATTCTTCGTCTAGCAAGACCACACCTCCTAAACCTACCCATGCAACTCTACCAACCGGGCACAAAGAATTCAAATGTGGAGAGTACAGGGCACATCTCATTTAATGTACTACAATGGTGACCATTGCTATGGGAAACAGTAAGACAAAGGGTGTGTGGTGGAATTGTAGAGAGATCAGGCAAGCCCTTGGCGAGATACGAACTTGGAGATTTGAAGGTGGTAAGCAAGCAAGGCATGTGGGCAATCACATAAGCCACAGAGAAATATCTGATATGGGAAACACAACGTTATAGGAACAAGAGGGTCATTGTGGCTGATGCCAGGTAGGTTAGCAGGCAACGCTGGAAACCAAGGCAAACAAGTTTTACTGCCACAGTAACATAGGGTGAAGGCCCAATATAGGAGGCTAGTTGTGTGTGTGTGTTGTTGTTGTTGTTGTTGTTGTTATTTTCCTATGAAGGAAGCAGGAAGTATTTGTAATATTTGGACTGAGAAACAGTGTGCACCACCATGCAAGAGGACCACTCTCTCCGCTGCTGTGCTAAGAGGAAAGAGAGAAGGAAAGTTGAGAGGTTATTAGAGAGCCCATTGCTCTGTTCAGGCTGGAAGTTGGATACGTGGAGAGAGGTGAATGGATTCACTGTTTTCTAATAGCAAGACCCTTCAGTGTGGCATACAAGGAGCGCCTGTGCTTGTTACTGGTGTCCTAAAAGCTGTGTGCTACACCAATGCTGGGGACACAAAGAAGTTAAAGAGTCAGGTAAATGTATTTGTTTGTTTAGTTTCTACTTTGTGAAGCTATAATTTCCAATAAGTTCTTATTTGCAATGAAATCCATACCATAATATGAATATAAAAACAGTAATTCTTAAGAGAAAAATAAATTGCAGCACGAAATTTGAATGCTGTCTTTGAGCGATCCGTTAGGGATTGGGTTGTTTATTGATGCTTTTACCTGGGATCTTTAAATAATGAAAGTTCATGTCTAAAGGAAATCAACAACTAACCATTTTCAAGAGAATTCAGATAGAAAAATAATCAATATTGTAACTTGGCATTGCTCTGGGACTTGAAATAAATGATTCTGACCATAAGGAAATTTAAAAACCTATTTATCATTTCTCTGGGTAAATATGAAGAGTCAAGACGTTGGAAGAGAACTATTGATTCAGGCTTGGGTAGCTTTGTAGGTCAATATATCTTTCTTTGTGAAACGAGAGGGTTGAATGAACGAGCTCTTTCAGTTCTAAAATGCACTTGTCTCATTGTCTTTCACAGACCACCACTCTCTAATCTGAAGTGTGCATTCATGCTCACTTGTCTGTCCTCACCCGGTCTGGAAATTCCGCACAAGTGGTTTGGTAGAAAATCTTTCAATATCGCTTCTCAATGGCTCTTTAAAGTTCAAAGTCTAACGAGAGTTGTAGGAAAGTGCAGAAGTGTCCATCTACATAAGACCCACAGGGGTTTCAAATGGAGTCTGCAGACTAGGGTAAAATTTCCATTTTTGTAACACAGGTGACATACTGGTTCAGAAATTATTAAATTGGTGCAGTATATTAAAGGAGAAAAAAATAGTTCCCAACTTTAATTTTAGTTTTAGGATAGGCAGTATTTGCCCTTTCTTCCTCGAAAAAGAATGTGGTAAAGAGCTGGGCGATGGTGGCACATGTCTTTAATCCCAGCACTCAGGAGGCAGAGGCAAGCAGATCTCTGTGAGTTCGAGGCCAGCCTGGTCCACAAAAGCTAGTTCCAGGACAGGCTCCAAAGCTACAGAGAAACCCCATCTCAAAATAATAATAATAGGCCGGGCGGTGGTGGCGCACGCCTTTAATCCCAGTGCTTGGGAGGCAGAGGCAGGAGAATCTCTGTGAGTTCGAGGCCAGCCTGATCTAGAAGAGCTAGTTCCAGGACAGGAACCAAAAGCCACGGAGAAACCTTGTCTCGAAAAATCCAAATAATAATAATAATAATAATAACTATAATAATAATAATAGAATGTGGTAAAGTAAATTTAATTAATTTCTTAACTTATTGCAAAATTCAAGTGAATGTAGGAGCTACTGGCCTCTCTGTCTTCTATGTGGATAAATTTCTGGAAAGCAGAGACAGGTATTTTCTAGAAATTTTGGTTAGCTTTAAGTAATTCATTTTCTTTAACTGCAGAAATTTCAGGTACTGGTTGCTGCAGGTGAGATTCTCTTTCTTTTTCTTTAGACATAAATTCTGTGTTCTCCTTACACCTTTCAGTGGGGAATGTGGAAGGCTTGTTTGTGGACAGTGACAACACCCTGAAAGATCCCGAATAGCACCAAGTCTCAGCTTTCTCAGATGTCCTTCCTAATGCAATTGTCCTAGAAGTTGTAATGACTCATTTTAGTAGCCAAGGTGTCCCCATTTTCCCCAGCTGACATCTGCTACTTCTAGGAGGACCATATTGTTCTACCTGCCCCAGACATGACGAGTTTGGGGAGTTTGTTCCTTGGATGTAACTAAGACTCCTGCAGGGGCCAACTTCATCCATGCTGTCTCTTCAACTCCCAGATGACTTCAAGCTGCTTTCGGTGACATCTCTCACTCTCAGATCAGCATTAGCAAGGTCATGGTTTATTTTCTGATTGGTGGGAATCTAGGATTATGTCACTGTTTTTGAGACCCCTGTCATAATGTGTATCTCTGGAAAACCTTTAGAGCCAGGCTCTAAAAGATAGATAAAGGCTGGGTCAATAGTTCAGTTTGTAAGGTATTGGACAGGCAAGCATGAGGACCTCAGTTCCATCTTATATAAAAGCAAGGCACAGGAGCACATGCCTCTAATCCCAGCACAGGGGAGGCATAGGAAGAGGACTCCAGAGGCTGGCCAGTCTAACTGAATCTATCAGCTACAGGTTTAATGAGAGACCCTGTCTCAAAAACTAAGGTGTATGGAAGAAAATGCCTGACACAGACCTTGGCACTCCATAGAGGGATAGACACGTGTATGCATACCTACAGGCACACATTCATGTCACACTCACACACATGCAAATAAATGAATAACACACACAATACTGACAGATGATAGACTAGTAGACAATAGATTATAAATAAATATATAGAGACAGGCGATCGATAATGAGTGATTGGTCAATGGTTAGATGACAGGCAGGAAAACAGACAATTATGAAGTGAAAGCTGATACATCAGTAAATTCTTTCCAAAATGTGATAAACCAAGATCCAACGAGCAATACACTGTCTTGTAATAAGATAGAAATATATCTCATATATACTTCCTGGGAACCACGTTGTAGACTAACTGTAGCATGATGAAAAAAAAACACAGGCAACTGGACCATATGGTGATTTAGAACAGCAAATAAAATTGGAGTGCTACTATTTACCTCATTACTACTGGAACTTTGGTTTGGGTGCATACAGACCACCTCCCCTGCTACAGGATGTAGAGATCTGGCTGGATAACAGTCTGCTCCTAATCTGCTTTTGAAGTTTGCCCTGCAATCTCTGTATTTTTACTGTATCATGTAGTGCTTGCTGTTCTTATTCATGCCCCTTTTAAAATAATAATTCTTAGTTTTGGATAAGGGAACCTTTTATAAATATGTCCGTTATCATCGCTGGGCATTGACTCATTTGTCTGAAGCAATAATAAACCAAAGGACCATACCTATGCAATTACAAGCTCTCTAAGTTATTCCTATTATTAAAAATTTAAGCATAGAATTTATAATAATGCAAATCTCTTATTATACAAACCAAGATCACCACATTTAAGTTGGCTTTTTCTTAAGGGACCACTGATATTATCTGATATTATAGCAGTTGTGAATGATTGAAGAGTCTTGGAAATCAATTATTGTCTCCTCTTGGACAATTTGATTTAGTGACTAGACAATTTCAGCGTTCTATAAAGATTTGCCAAATTCTTTAATTCTGTTATATTTGACCTTTCTCTATTTCCCCATCATTTATCTTACTTTATTATGGTAACATTTCTATTAGTTTAAATTCCCAACTCATTTTTTGCCATTTATAAACATTATATTCATTTTATTAACCACCACCTCCCCAGGATTCCTAGTTGTCTTTCTAGTCTCAAAAGCTTTGTACATTTAAGATGCTTTTGGTGGCAAGTAACAATCCCCTCCTCTACCACCACCAGCCTCGCTAACTGAAACTATACTCAGCTTTTTAATTTTGTGTACGGTGATGTCCGTAGGCATGACAACCTGTGGATGGGTCAGTTGGAACCCACAGAGCGTGTCAGGGATATTGAAGCTTTCCATTCCTCTCTGTCCTGCCGTAGTCTATCGGCTTTGTGCTGAAGGTGTCGTCTCCTGTGGCTGCGGATGGCTGCTGCTCTCCCTTGCCGTATCTGAAGACAATGTCCTGAAAGAAGGGAAACCTTCTCTTCTCCTCTGTCTTTTTCTTGCCAACCATTTCCTTCTAAGAATCCCTCAGGGACTAATTGTAGGTCCCAGTGGAAAGAATTGTAGGCCATAGCAGTTCTAAAACTGATTGTTAGCTATTGGAATGGGATGAACGCTACTGACTCGAGAGATGAAATTTTATCCTAATGAAAAGCAACCTAAACTTACAGGGAGCCCTATAGCAAGCAATGCAGTGGTCAGGGTTGGAAACAGAGTCAGATGCTGGGACACCAGCCTAAGCAGAGCAAGCCATTTTCTGGGTTCTTAGTTTGTCCCTTCGTGTTTAGATGTGAATGTGTTTCTTTGGGCTTAGGTTTAGATTCTGTCTCTGCTGATCGTTACTTTGTAACGTGGGTAATTAACTCATACCTAATTAATTAATTCCTTCTTTGATCCTAGGGATAAAATAACACCAAGTCTTGAAACCGCTTTGAATTTAGGATGGTATTGACATGTGGAAGATAATATATTGAACAAGTTCAAACATTACATTTATTGAATCAAAAACAAAACAAAACAAAACAAAACCCAGGAATCAATATGCTACCAAGGTGTTATTGCATTAGCACTGAATTTGCATTTAGAACTCCTTTGTCTGGGGGTCCAGTTCCATAGAGAGGACTCTGACATCCATCTGTAGGATGTGCTCTCTAGGAAGTGGTATAGGAGAACAGGTCCACGGGGTGCTAATGGAAGCAGGGCTGGGCAGAGGAGAAGCTGGGTAGCAATACAATTGCCTTGAGGTTTCTGTGATCCCATAGGGGCTGCAGGGCTGAGATAGGCCTTCTGGGTCATCCATGATCGAGGTAAAGGGACTGGACCTTTGCACCCCTCACAGTGCCCAGTCATTCACACAGATGTCCGACAGAATCTCTCTGGTAAGGCAGCTTGCTTTGGCAAGGAAATTCTGTGAGAAGGCTACAGCAGTGAATCATCACTCTCTGTTTCAGGGGCTTCAAAAAGCATCTCAGATCTTAACATCGTAATTTGGCATGGAGTGCCACATCAGCTATGGGCCCTCCTGCCAGCCCTGGCTGTTGTTCCGGGTGGGTAGCAGGGAAGATGACAGCACAGAATGAGTGCACAAAGGGCCCGGTTTCTAATGCTGGAGCTCCCAGCTGCAGTGAAAATTCTGCCACAGTCAGCAAAGGCTCCGTGAGCTTCTGCGCTGAGAGGTTTGCTGAGAACACCCAACGTCTACCTGCCGGGTACGTAACTCAGGACAGGAAACCTTAAGAGAGTCAGAATGGTTTGGAGAAAAGGAAACCTTAATTGTAGAAAGCCGCAGCCTGCCCAAAGAGACTATACATGAAAAGATGCCAGAGTGTAGGACACATAAATTGAAAACTTAGATGATTACTTTGTGGTTCACTGTGGACATTAGCATGCTTCTGAGCTTGAATGCTTAAACATGACCTTTTAAAAATTCATTTTTAATCATTTCTTGCATGTGTGCAAAGCATTGTAATCTTTTTTACCTCTTTATCCCCTCTGGCTCCTGCCCACACCCTTCTTCTGCCAGACGATTCCCCTCTGACTTCCATGTCTTTTTTGTGGGTACACATCTTGTGTCCATGGCCTCCACTACCGTGTGTTGAACAGATTTTAATCCAAATCCCCATTCCTGCTCAGTTCTCAGAGAACTTCTATCTGCTGCATAATAGAAGCACTGTGCACATGAGTGAGGTAGATTGAATCCACAAAGGTGTTCTCTCCATGTTGATAAATACATCCAATTTGGTCGGTGCACCACAGATGGCCTCCATTGAGGAGGTGATAAATACTCGCAGTAGGAAAGGAAAGTGGCGGGGAACGGCACCTTTGTGCCTCCAGTGATGCAGAAGTGACTGCGGAGCTGATTAGGAGACAGCCACACACAAAACAAATAGGCCGAACTCAAGGCTGACACTGCGCTCACCGTTTTCACTTAATTCCTGGTTTCCCCTATTGAGAGTTGGAGAAGTTGCTGGTAGGATGATCACGAGAAGGAGAAATGGAAGATAATTTCTTCTGTTGTAGTCAAACCAATGAAAAGGAATGAAAACTGGTTTCTGGGGAGGTGAGGCAAAGAAGGGAAGGAGGGACATGCTTAGACTTTTGTGAATTCCCCTCCTTTGCAAATTAGAAGAAAGGATACGGTGTGGGGAGAAAGACTGCGTATATTGCTAGAAAACATGGAGTCCACTGGTCTGCTAGTAATGTGAGCTTGAGTAAATAATGTTCTTTGAAATCATGAATTAGCAATGAAGTGACTAAGTAGGCTTGCTCATTCACTTAGATGTCTTCCTTTGCATAGCCATGTGCCCTAGTGAGAGGATCAAATGGCCAAATATCAGAGGGTTTCTCTGGGTGCGGGTTCTCTGCTTGAGTTACAGCTTTTCTCTGATAGATGCCCCCTGGGTAGAGAGCGGTTCTGGCTCCTTTAGACTACTCAGTATTTTTAGTAAGAAATATACCAATAAAT
This sequence comes from Neodon shergylaensis, assembly GCA_025134845.1. Taxonomy (NCBI): domain Eukaryota; kingdom Metazoa; phylum Chordata; class Mammalia; order Rodentia; family Cricetidae; genus Neodon; species Neodon shergylaensis. The sequence continues at coordinate 37,561,388 of JABTXL010000002.1, read as the reverse complement.
TGTGATATTCTTTGGAAAATCTAGAGACACGAAAGACTTAAATACATAATTAAATGTTTCAAAAAATCATTGATTAAAAATGCACCCGATAGCATTTAGACACAGTCCTCACATAGTATTTTCACAGGCAGGTGTAAAGAGCACTTTTATTTCTCTGTACAAAGGATGCCAAGTGGAGTCAAAGCAAATTAATGTGTGGGGTGTTAACATGCTTGAGTTGTTTCTGAGGACCAGGAGGTAGTGTGGGCTTTCTAGGTAAATAGTTTGCCTGAGAGAGTAAGGTGCTTTATGGGAAAGAATTGAACCATAAAGAAATTTAATTAATTAATTAAATGCAACTAATTTAATTAAAGACATTAAATTAGTTCTGCCCAGAAAGTGAAAAGTTAGAGGGATCAAGAACGTGAAATTTAGATTGACTTCCTTGTATAATTTGAATTCTGGTGGATGACAGAGAGGCTAATAGTTAAATAAAACCCAAACAACTTAAAGTGTGGGATACAGAGCACCAGGTTTTCTCACAACAGAAAGATGGGAAGAAGGGCACAAGCAATCTGTCCCAGGAGGCAGGTGCTCCCTTGAATGTAGGCAGAGGCTGCCTTTTCATTTCCTGGCTGCCCAGACTCAAAATAATCACATAGAAACTGTATTATTACAACACTGCCTTGCCTACTAGCTTGCACTTCTTATTGACTAGCTCTTATATCTTAAATCAACCCATTTCTATTAATCTGTGTAGGCCACTTGGTTGTGGCCTTCTCAGTAAGTTTCTGTTTAGAATCTGGCATCTGTCTTCTGTAACAGCTACATGGCTTCTCTTTGACTCCACCTACTCCCTTCTCTATCTGCTTGGAATTCCTGCCTTGCCCTACTCTGTGCTGCAGTAAGTCAAAAGCAGCTTCTTAATTAACCAATGGTATTCACAGCATAGAGAGAGGAATCTCACATCACTTGAGGGTCTCACGGCAGCTTGAATGTGCACTGAAAATGTGGAACAGACAAATGATCACTAAAGGAATACATGCCAAAGAAAGCAAGGCAGATTTGGAATCTCAGAAAGAAATGAGTAAGGCGCTTCTAAGTTCACAGTAGTAAGAGAGCATGGAAAAGCCCAAGAATCAGAGGCCTACTCATTCACACACTCAGGAATCCCAAAAAATGCTAAGCTGAATGCAATAATATATATGCATGGGACCTGGTGCAGACCCGTGCAGGCCCCGTGCTTGCTGCTTCAGTCTGTGAGCTCAGATGAATTACGCTCGGTTGATTTAGAGGAACTTACTCTCCTGCTGTCCTCCATCCCTTCTGGCTCTTCTAGTCTTTTTATATCCTCTTCCACGGGGATCCCTGAGCTCTCAGAAGCCTGTTCTTTTCCAATGAGAGACAGCAAGGGAGTGAATTCAGACGGGAGGGTAGGTAGGGTGGAGCTGGGCTAGGTAGAGGAAAGGGAAACTGTAATCAGGATATACTGTATGAAAAAAAAGGACCTGTTTTCAATAGAGGGGGGGGAAGATGGAATTGAAACAAAGCGACTTTGTTACCACTAAAGCCTCTCCATCCATATTAGTTCAACGGTGGCAGAATCTGCCATACGTTCCCCACACCAAACAATGTTTTCTGTCTTCTTGGAGACATAACTATCAATACTTCCTATTCGCCTTTGCATTTTGATGTGGCCACAGAACTGAGTTCTGACTAGGAATGAGCAGAGGTTATGTGTGCTGTGCCTACTGCTGGCCTCCTCCTCCTTGGGTGCATCTTGTAGAAGCACTCACAAGGAACATACTGTTACATAGTAACAGCTCATGCCCTTTTAGAACCAAGGAAATAAGGCATTATGTCAAACTATAATACCAGTTACTTGTAAGTATTATTATTTTGCTTTTGAAAATTTATATTTTAGGTGAGTGATTTTTTAACTTTTAGGGAGTGCCAAAAGAAATGAGTTGGTTCATAAACTTATCAGCATCCCCACTCCCTTTTGTATGCTTAGTTCAAATGGTAATGAAATGTTACTTAGATACATTGTCAACACACACAAATAAATATAGACATTTTCTTTATAGAGAATAATCTATAATCTCACCAAAGACCTTATTGTATTATGAGATAAACAGTGGTGATCTTTGTTGGAAATGCCTTTCTTCCTAGGGATTCTTACCAATGGTTTTTTGTTTCTTTGTTATTATTTTTTTCTGCTTTACCAGATCCCTCACAGTGATGCAGAACCAGTTTTATTCTGATTTTTGACAAGTGTTAGAATAGGAATTATTACAAAAAAAATCATGAAACCTTGCATATTTTTGAATTTTAGCTTAGGATCTAGCACTTGATAGAGATTTACCATCTTCCTGGGCATTTTCTTTAGAATTTAAAAAAAGTACAATACTGACTTATTGACCATCAACCTTGATGTCAGCTGTTTCCTGAGGTGAGTATGACCTGTAGTTAGTCTTGATTTTTCTTCTATTTTTATAAAACTCCAGAACTTTAAGCATTTCCACTTCAGAAAACAAAACAAAACAAAACGTATTAGACCTGAACACATAAATCTGGAGCAACAAGGAGTTTCTTCCAGACTTCTCCATCTGGGTATTGATGTTTCTTTACAGATTCCTCCTACATTTATGTTGAGGAGCCTGCATCCTAGATTGTTAGTGAAACTTTGGTACCTTAAATCTGTTGGTGAAAATGAGCTATAATCTGGACAAAATCAGGAAAAATGTTCCAGGTCACAAAGCTGTAGTCAAAATCTTTTCAGTCACTAAGGTGCAGATGGTGTTGACTTTTGGGCAGAAGGAATGTGTTCTGAGGGCTCAGCAACTGAGGAAATAGGACCATAGCTCTGTGTTTTAGGATTTCTATTGTTGTGATAAAACTGACCAAAAGTATCTTTGGGAGGCAGATAGAAAGCTCGCTGGATTACCACGGGATACTTGAAATGTTCATGCAGGTGGTCCACATGTTCAAACATCCCAGCTGCTTACTGTTTTCTTCCATGTTACAGAGCCAGAGGGCCAGACTAAGCCAGCACAGGGAGTTTGGGAGGACACTTGACATAGACCTGAACATAAACATGCTTGAGTCTGAGACCAGATAATCCTGGTCCTTAGAGTCGGTTCTCAACAAGCACAAACAACATATGGCAACTGACCAAGATTATTTACATTACATCACATGTGTATGAATACATGCACATACATATTTACGTACTTCTCCACTTACACAAACATATTCAGCTATCCTGAAAACAACAACAACAAAGTGGTGCAAAATCCCAGAGTAATTCTTATCTGCTTTGTGCTGCTATAACACAATAGCTGAAGCTGGGGGAGTAACAGAGAAGTAATTTAGTTCTTATGGTTTTGAGTGTTAAGAAGTCCACTATCAAAGACCCTCCATGTGGCAACAGCGTTAGAGCTGCAGCTCTTCCTAGTGGAAGGTGGAGGGGCAAAGAGCAGGAAGGCCACTTTTCTGGCCTTAACCACGTTTTATAATTGGCGTTCATCCATTCATGAGAGTTGAGACATGATGACATAAACATCTTCCATTAGACCACATCTCTCAATACTATTGGACTAGCGTTTAGCTTTCTGACACATTCGTCTGGGGAAACGTACGCAAACCATAGCAGTTTTCTAACACTGGAAGGCAGTGCTATGCAGGTTCCACAGAAACCACACCTACTGTCTCCTCTCCCCATATCACCATGGCCAACCCATCATTCTCATTCATGTTCTCTGACAAAATTCAGGAGCCTTTACGATTTGTTAACTCTTGTCATTAAGAATTTACTTAAATATTTGAAGAAGTGTCTTGGTTTGATTCTTTCAATGACACTTCAAATGTCACCTAAGCTCTGCATGACAAGACATCTTTCTCTTCCTTCCTGTGCTTACATTTTAGCCTTTGCCGGACTCGTGGAACAGAAGATAGGCACTCCATCCAAATCTGAAACTCTCCTAGCCTCTTCTCTGGTCTTCTGCACAAAGGGTTTATAATCTAGAATATCCACAGTGCAGCATCCCTGCTGAGTTCCTTCTCATCCCTCTGAAGCCCACACGTCTGAGCCATTGTTCTGCTCTAGAGCATGCAAGGGAGGGAGTGTAAAACCAACTGCGCCAGCAAGAGTTGTAACTAGCTCTCCATTGAGAGATGTGCAACTGTCAATAACTCTAGGCCCCGCTATGCTAACACTGGGAGAGCTGCAATGAAGCCGTGATGAGAGGGCAGAGACCAAGTGTGCTGTCCTTAACTTGACACACATAGGTCAGACCAGGACATGGAGAAGCTCTCCTTTAGGAATGACTGACATAGCGAAGGGTATTTGTTTAAGGACTTTTTTCTTTTTTGGGGTGAGGAAAATAAAGCCTCTCTTCAAGAGAAGCACTTGAAGTGTTTAGAGTTAAGGTTATATAAGCAATATGCTTTATAGTGTCAGCTCATGGGAACAACAGAATATCCATTATGAACTAAGAAATCTGAGGAAACGGTTTAACTTCAATTATTATCATGTCTGCTTAATTTTTAGAGTCATAAAATGCTGAACCTTTTCCGCATAGCTCTCTTTTAATGACTTTATTCAAATCTAAGTTTTTCTCCCCCCAGAGTCTAAATGAATGAATCAGACTCACATTAAGTCAGGGCCAGCAAGAGAAATGGGCTCTATTTAATGAAAGTAATTGCAAATTCCAGAAAAACCTCGCTTGTGGTTTTCCATTTTCTTTTAGCATGCTAATCCCTAGGTGGCTTCGGGAATTGCACCCACCTTCCTGATGACCTTTCTTCATCTACACCCAGGGTCACGTTCTCGACTCCATTTGGCTTTGTAACTCCTCTCTGCTACCCATCTAGCTGGTCTACTCTCCTGTGAGCAGTATTGCAGTTCACATCCTTTTCTTTGTAACTGGCTGTGCAATTCAAAGTTAAGAAGTCTGCAGCCCAGGAGCCTGGTTCTGGCAAGGGTCTTATATCCATGTCATCTCCCAGTTGAAGGTGGAGGGACCACAGAGCATCAAAGAGCAAGAGGTCTGTCTATGCCAACCTCAAGACCCTTTATAGTTGACATTAATCCAATCATGAGAGTGGAGACTCGGGGACATAGACATCCCTCATTAGATACCATCTCTCAACAGGATTGGACGAGAGTTTAAGTTTCTGACACGTACTGATGGGAGGACATGTTCAGATCATAACAGTTTCTTTACCCTGATAGTCAGAATGTGGCAGGTTGGCCAGGGGGTCACATCTATTCATGTGTTCTGTGGGAGCCCACGTGAGACTCAGTTTCCATCTGGAGTCATTTCTGACATAAAGAAGTCATTTGAGTTCAAGCTTGTCTGCTCTACTTTTTTCTATAACCTTGAGGGCTATGAGAGAGTTCTGATTTAGCTTGTGAGAAAAGAACACTCTATTTAGTAGACAGTATACTGCTGACAAACCTCAGGAACATCAAGATAGGAAGTAAGACTGCTCCCGAGCAGCAAGCGCCTGTTGGAGAGGAGGCTGCTCACCCAAGGACAGGAATGGTCTTGTGGTTAGATTCCGACTGACTGTCTGTGCTGTGCTTTGTTCTGCTTTTGTATATAAGCAAGTTCTGAAACAAACGCTGGGCTGTTTGGCTGCTTCAGCATGACCAGACAGGCCTCCTGATTCTATCCCATTTTCTGTTTCTTCTGACTTTCCTTTGGCCTCGAGGATCCCCTATCCAGGAACGCTAGCTGACCTTGTAGGAGCTGGCTCCTACAGTGTCCTAACCAGTGCTCTCCATGCATGGCTGTGTCCTCTCCCAGCTGTGTCCTAACCAACTTATCTACCTCTTCCATCATTGTTCTGGGCATTTATTTATTTATTTATTTATTCAAGACAAGGTTTCTCTGTCTAACTCTAGCTGTCCTGGAACTAGCTCTTGTAGACCAGGCTAGCCTCAAACTCACAGAGATCCACCTGCCTCTGCCTCCCAAGTGCTGGGATTAAAGGTATGCACCACCACTGCCTGGCTTTTTTTAAATTTTAATTTTAATTTTTACTTTTATTTATTTATTTATTTATTTATTTATTTATTTATTTATTTATTTATTTTAAATTTTCGAGACAGGGTTTCTCCGTAGCTTTTGGTTTTTGTCCTGGAACTAGCTCTTGTAGACCAGGCTGGCCTCGAACTCAAAAATTTATTTAATTTTTTAATTTTTAATTTTAATTTTTATTATTTATTCATTCATTCATTCATTCATTCATTCATTCATTTATGAAGATAATCCTGATTGATCTCAGACTACTATGTAGCTGGCCCTGACTTCAGATGTGGGACCGTCTCCCTTTACCTTCTCCCAGGTGCTAGGATCATAGGAGTGCTTCACTGCGCTCAGCCAGCGCATCTCTAGATATTTAAAGTTGAGTATACAAGGTATTTCTGGCCACTCCTTTACTGCTGAGGCTGATTTCTTGAGCAGGCTATTTGTAGAACTGGGCTTTTGAGCTCCAGTCTGACATACTCCTTTGTTATAGGTGGATTGTTTTTCCAGGCAAAGTGACTCTTGCAGCATATAAAAATTATGACATATGAGTCTTATGAACTGCTAAGACTTTTCTCGGGACCAATTAATTAGTTACTGATTGGCACTTTTGCCGAATCTCTATTGTTATCAGTTGGGTATTTCTCCAGTGTTTACCAAACCAATTCTGCGACATTCCAGTATTAATTTTTTCTTTTCTAATTACTTCTAGAAATGCAACAGATTTCAAAGGCATAACAATGTGGCACTAAGAGGACTATGATTCTCTTACATCTCAGCAATTGATGGTATGTTTCCCATTGCTAGATATAACGAGTGACAGGAGCTGGGAGTGGAGAATAATTTAGACTACATTTCTTGTGCCATTTTTGGTAATAAACAAATGTAAAATTTGGATGCGAGCTAATGTGTGTGCATATATAGATATGTACATATGTTCCTTCTTGTGTACATATGTTTTATGGAATCTGCCTCATTATTTTGTAATCACATATGCATACTCATTACACAAAGGCTCCAGTTGATTGACAAGTGAAACTGTACAAGAAGCAAACAAATATAACGTTCCATCCAGTGTACAGCATATGATCACCTACACAATCTGTGTGTCTGTTAATTTGAATTTGCATATACTTTTCTCTGGGAAAAAAATGACAGCTTCTTATTTTAAACATTTCTTAACATTTCTTTCAGGATCTGGATTTCTGGTTATTAGTGAAATTAAAGTAGTTGAAATGACTAGAATGTTTGCATTTCCTAAGAGAAAGAATACTTGTCATGAAACAAAGAAACCAGACTAAGATGATAACCAAAGAGAGCAAGACCCATCATTTCCTGGCTTTCATAAGCATTGTGGACATCAGTAGTCATGGAGGTGTCTCAAGCTGGGCAGCATTGTGAAGAGAATTATCGATTCTTCCTTCAGATTGGGCATCCCCTGGTGACTGCTGTGCTCTGAATAATTGTGTATTAAGATCCAGCTGCCAGTGTGCTGGTATCTGGAGGAATGGCCTTTGGAGGCTTCTAGATTCCAGGGATGGAGCCCTTTCAAAAGGGGATTGGTGTCCTCTGAAAGGCGCCCCATATGATAAAGTGAGAAAGTACTGTCTGGTCAGGAAGTGGTCCTTACCTGTGCTAAACTTGGTGGTACCTTGGTAAGAAACCTGCCATCCTGCAGAACTGGAAAAGAAATACATGTTGTTTATAAGTTAACAAGTTTATGGCAGTTTTAAAAAGCAACCTGAATAGATCAATTATATAGTAATCATATTCCTTAAAACAAGAATAGGGCTGTACAACACGATGACTTCCTTGTGCCTTTGAGGTCTGCTTTGATTTTAAAAAAAAGTCTTATGTTTATGATAAGAGATTTTGGATTCATAGCTTAGAAAAATTAAAAATACATTCTTATTTTGAAGTTGACTCAATTAGTAGTCTGTATAAGAGGCATGAAAATCTCATTGATAATTTTCATCAAATAATGGCAAATCCTTCTCCCTGCTTTTTCTCTCTCCAACCTTCCCAGCTACCTTCTCTTGAATTTTTCCCATGTTCATCTACACTTCAGCTGATAGTCTCTTCTTTTATTATTATTGTTTCATATTTGCTTATGTATATGTGTATATATGTAATCTTCTGAGTCTGTCTTTGTTGTATGTATGGTTTCAAGGCTGATCACTCTGTATCAGACACCAAGAATGGGGCCTTATGCCTTGGAGAGGATAAATCTCCCTCTTTCAGCTTTCAATAGTTTCCTGTAGTTCTTTATCTGGCAGGGGGACACCACAAACATTTCCCACACCATGTTAACATGTCTGTGGATAGCACCATTTTCTGGCCTTGATCACACAGCCATTTTAAGGAGAGACCTGTTCTCAGCAAATTTTCTTGGTATTCTGGCTCTTCCAGTCTTTCTACCAATTCTTCCATGGTCTTCCCTGAAGCTTTGATACAGGAAGTCCCTGAAACCAACCAGACTCACTTGGCCACTTGTAGGGATAGCCCAGCCCCTTAGAGGGCGTGTTCGCCTCGGGCTAATGTTTACATATAAATCTGGCGAGTGTGAGCCCCGCAGCTCTCTTTGCTCTCTTTTTTGTATTTCCTGCTCATCGCTGGATCCCTGGTGTTGTAAGCTATCCCTTCATTAAAATTTGCTGTTTCATATTAAGCTAGCCTGGTTATTACGCCGATTACAGCCACTGTCTGCCAGTGTAAGCAACAGAAGCTGGGCTGCCAAGAAGATTCAGGAAAGCTGAGCTACAAAGAAGACTCTCAAAGGAGAAAAGGTGCACAGAAGACTCTGAGACCAGAGCACTGCCTAAAAAAGCAAAAACAAGTCAAGATGCCTGGAAAAGGTTTACACTAGGACATGTGGAAGGGATGTTTTCCAACTTATTGAGCTGTCTGCAGACTATGCAGTATGCTCCAGGTTCCCAAATTTTTGAGCTGTCACCCATGCTGGGGTGGGATTTGGTGATGCAGCTGTCTTTTAGACATTTCTGCTCCTATAAGTAACCGTAATCCTGTAAGTGACCTCAATAATAGTCAGTTTACCAAGGAAGACTTTGGTAATATTCGTACATTGGTCTGTTAAGGGCTCTGAAGTGATTGGTGTTGGCCTAGGACCCCCAAGTCTGAGTTCTCAGCACAAAGGAAATTTATTTGTCCCAGAGGAGTGAAAGGTAGGGAATAAGAGATGAAGACAGGAGGCAGAGAATGAGGGAGAAGGGGAAGGAAACAAGGAAGAGGGGACAGGGATATTTTCTCAGGTGGGACAAAGGACTGTCTCTGGATTGAGAGACGACAGAACATGGCCCATAGGAAACTGATAACTTGTAACCGTAAAATGGGAAACCCTGTGTTAGGATGAGATGTTTCATTTTAATTGGGCATATTAATTAGGTGAGACAAACGTGGCTTCTGATTGCTGGACTTTTAATACTTTGACTACTGGACCTTGGTAGTCAGCCTTAGGAGGAGGAAGTGGCCAAATAAGGGAATAGACCTGGGTGGCCAGGTTTAGGAATAGAATCTAATGACTTTTAGCAAGTCGGAGGGAATAGAGAGAAGGGCAAAGCCTGCCAGAGCCACGTTTCCAATGTGGCAAGAGTCCCTTCAGGCTCCGTCTGGGGTGAGTAGAAGTGGGCAGAGCATCTGTACATGGAAAGTATTGTCGTACAACAGCCTCCACTTGCTTCCCAAATACATTCAGCCCATGTGGGAACAGCTTCTTTCTGATTCCAGAGTTTCTCTTTATCTGGGAGGAATGAGAAAGGAGCTAGTGAGATGAATATACCTCTCATTTCTCAGCTAGATTTGGGGAACATAATTTATACTGCAAGGTCAAAGGACCAGGGGAAAAAAACCACCTGTCTCTGACCTCTGACTTGACCCCAAGACCAGGGCCAAGGAATGAACAACCCAACCCTGACTTGACCCCAAGCTCTGAGAAATCCCTGTCACTCTTCCATCTCCACTCAGCGTCAATGGCCAAACAGTGTTTCCTATTGTACCGTACATTCCAACTATGCTCATTGCTTCCAAAACCCTATAGAAGCTGTCTCCTCTGTCTGTCTCTTTGCTGTCTCTCTCTCACTCAGAGACAGCTGCCATTCTGTTCTTCTCCCCGCTAAATCTCTTATGTGAGGTTTGTTGCATGCTGTGACTTCATGGTAATCCGTGGCTTCCAACTGCCAAGATGCCCTTGTGTGAGGAAACCCTTACATCTGCCTTGCTTCCCATTCTTGACAAGGGCCTACACTGGTCTATCTGACTTCCCTGGTTGGGCAATACAGATCTTTATCCATTAGAAGTCAGAAACCCTGTATATCCTGGCATTTTCTGGCCATAGTTCCTCAATTTGTCTGTTTACTGTCAACACTGGAAGAAGAGGACTAGGAAACAGCCCAGTGGATCACTCTGTCCCCTGTGGAATAGCAACTCTGCTTCTTTTGATCATAGTCAAAGAAAGTGACTCCTTCCAGAATAGTGGCCCTTTGCCTTAAATGTTTTCCTCTTAGTTTGTACTGGGAAGGCAGACAGAGCTGAGATATGAATGGGGCACTTGTATGTCTCCTATAGAAGGAGACACCATCTGGCAGCCAGCACTTAAATTCATAGAGCTTTGGAGAAGGTAAACAAACCTCCTCTGAATTGGAAAATAGGAGTGATGATAAGCCAGGGAAGTCCCTAGTTCATCTCTGTGGGGGCCGCAGAATGTCCTGGATACCAGTGTGAATCTAAGTAGACAGAGGATAGTTACCCCTCAACTCCTCAATGGTGCGGACACATCTGTCTCTAAGACTTCACAATGCCTGCAAAATGGGACTCAAGAGAGTGGCCTCTTCAAAATCTCTGCAGGTTAGGAAGCCATGCAATGCGTGGAGGGGTTTTGCTTGTACCTTTGTTTTGATTTTTGTATTGTTGGGAATTAAACTCAGGACAAGGTTATGTATTAGGCAATATTCTGTCATAAAGTGAATCTCTCATTTTCTAGAATTCTGCAGGTATAGTATGACTATAAAATGGCCTCTGGAGTTGTATATATAGCTCAGTGGCTAAAGTAGTTGCTGCATAAGCCTGGAAATAATAGTTCAGAACCCCAGTGCCCATATAAAAAGCTAGATACAGTGGGATTAGACTATAACCTCAGATCTGGACTTGTTGGGGTTAGGAGGATCCCTTGAGCTTACAAGCCAGCCTGTCTGGCCACTTGGTGAGCCCTAGGTTCATTGATACTTTGTCCTAAAAAGTAAGGTGTATAGCAAATGCAGAAGACACAGCGTTGACTTCTGGCTTCCACACATGTATACACTCTTGTAAAAAGCCCAGTTCTCCCCAACACTCATTCCTTTTCCCTCATAGTATTGTGAGGCTGTTGGGATGTGGCTGGTCACTTTCAGTAGATGCTTAATGACAAAATGCCATATTCTAAAATTGGAGCCATAACCCTTGTCTGCTGCTCCTGCTAAATCAAGTGAAACAGACGTTTAGCTTTTGAGCTTTCACTGAACTTTCCGAAGTCCCTATTGAGAAGCACAATAACAGGGCACTGCTACTCTTCAAGTGCAGATTGAATCAAAGAATCTTCTTCTGTTGTTTCTCACAATGAAACAGCTGTGGCTTAACCTGTCAGCCTGATTATCAATAAAATTATTCAATAGCATTAACATGGAGGGAGGAGAACACTTAAGTCCATTGTCTACGCATTTCCAGGCTACCACAATATCTTCTTGGATTCTACAAGGGACTTTCTGAAGAATACATTTCTTCCCTCCCACTGAACCCACACAGTTACGTGTGTGAGGTCATTCTGCATAGCTGCTCATCAAAGCTCTTTAAGGTAGAGTGGTTGGTTGTATCTTAAATGCACAAAAAAGTTGATGCTGACTAGAATGCAGCAAGCCAGATTCCTGCAGGCACCACTGGACTTCTGCCTCTCTGTGCTATCAACCTTCTGCATTTCTGCATCCCAGTAACCCCTGGTACTTGGTAGCAAGAAAGTAGTGTCAGGGTACTGTAGCCTGGAAACTCTCCAGATACTCAGCATAGCCATCTGCAGTGGCCTTTCCTGTGCTCAGCATAGTGCATCTGCAGTGTCCCCTCCTGTGCTCAGCATAGCACATCTGCAGTGACCCCTCCTGTGCTCAGCGTAGCACATCTGCAGTGTCCCCTCCTGTGCTCAGCATAGCACATCTGCAGTGTCCCCTCATGTGCTCAGCATAGAACATCTGCAGTGACCCCTCATGTGCTCAGCGTAGCACATCTGCAGAGGCCCCTCCTGTGCTTGGTGTAGCACATCTGCAGTGGCCCCTCCTGTGCTTGGTGTAGCACATCTGCAGTGGCCCCTCCTGTGCTTGGTGTAGCACATCTGCAGTGGCCCCTCCTGTGCTTGGTGTAGCACATCGCAGTGGCCCCTCCTGTGTTTAGTGTAGCACATCTGCAGTGGCCCCTCCTGTGCTAAGCATAGCACATTGCAGTGGCCCCTCCTGTGTTTAGTGTAGCACAGCTGCAGTGGCCCCTCCTGTGCTCAGTGTAGCACATCTGCAGTGGCTTCTCCTGTGCTCAGCAAAGCACATCTGAAGTACCGCCTCCTATGCTGGACGTTCTATCAGAATGAAATCACTCTGAAACAAGGCTTGTTTTAGGGCAACTTGTTTCCAATGGCAATTCAATCTCATTCTGAACACTGTTCTGTCAAACACATCATAGCTAAAAATTCTAAATAGTTTGACTTTTCAAAAGTTCCTTCGAGAAGAAGAAATCCTAAAAGCAGTCTGGCATATACTAAGCACTTAGTAAGACTCTGGTTAATATGCCAAAGCCTGCAGAATTTGTGAGTTATGTTAGCATTTTACTTTATTTTTTGAAAAAGAGTCTTTTAGCCCTGGCTGGCCTTGAGCTTCTTATACAGTCAAGGATAACCTTCAGCTTCTGATTTTCCTCCCTCTACCTTCTGAGTGCTGGGATTACAGGCATGCACCACCATACCCAGGTGATGCAGTACTAGGGATCAAAACCCAGGCTTCATGCCTACTAAGCAAACACTCTACCAAGTGATCGATATCTTCAGTTCCTCATTTCTTATTTATATTTTGTTTAAGTTGGCTGATATCTAGACCATATCAAAGATCCTGCAACTGGAGCACAAAAGAATCCAGAGCAATTCTGCAGAGAGAGGAGTGGCCTAAGTCCCTTTCTGGTACAGATTGAGGGCACACACTCATAACCCTCCATTTTGGTATTTCAACAGACAAGTCTACTGAAGAGCTTGAAAGGGAGAGAAATGAGATAGTCCTCAGTGAGAGGTCGTCTTTTCAAATTCCCAAACCAGTGTAGAAAAGAGGACGTTTCTGTCCACATGGAGAAGAGAGGTGGCATTTTGAATAAGGTTGAAGTCCTGTAGGAAGATGGCTAGTCTCCTAGGAGCTACAACAATGGCTAGTATTATTTGAGAGAGGATTTTTTTTTCCCTGAACTCTTACTATCCATGTTCTGGGCTGTGCAGAGACACAGGACCTTGCCTCAAGGAAAGGGGGTAACGTAGAAAGAACCCCTGTTGTGGTCTCTTGCATCACATCACTACAACAAAAGCTCACAACTTTTGTTCATCTTTACTCAGCTAAGTGATATGAAAGTTAGTCCTATAGCATTTGAGTTTACGGGATGAATTCTACATGGAGTGCTCAGGCCTCTGTCTGAAGTCAGATATAGTAGCAGAATCTGCAACGCTGGGGCAGATCACAGTGGAAGAGTTGAGGGAAATGGCCAATTTTCATGATTCCCATTGATTCTGCTCCACAGTTGAAGAGCAAATGTGTGGGCGTCTGATATGGCTGCAAATGGAATAGCCCTGATCCTGGGGGACACTCAGCTGCCTTCCAGATCATTCTGCTTCTCACTAATCTCGTATGTGTCTTTGGGATGCTGAGCATGAATTTAGAACACCTCTCCAGGGATAGGGCTTCTGAATTACAGATGAGAGAAAGTTCACTTATGCAGGGCGTGTTTCCATCTCCAAACTGGAGACAGAAGCAGTATCTGGAGGTAAAGCTTGGCTGGCTCTCTACTTGAGCGCATGTATTTCCTGGAAAATTAAAAAATCAATGTATTAAAATGAGCTCTTCTGAAAGTCAGGCAAATGCTTTTATTCATTTCAAGTATTTTATTAGCATATATTTACTATACATAGTTTTGGGTTTCACAAAGCAAATTTATTTTAAATGTGTGTGTTGGCCATATTTACCTCACTCCTATCCCCTCTCCCTAGGACCTTTTTCCTCTTTTTCCCTCCCACTAGTCACCTTCCTTCCATTTTCTTTTGGCTTTAGATTATATACAACACAAACACACACACGAGTGTATATATGTGTTTATGATTCAACATGGAATTACATACAGAATCACACACACAGAGTGTATATATGTAAATAAGTGTTTATGATTCAACACAGAGTTACACACACACACACACACACACACACACAATATATTTAAGTGTTTATTTCTAGGATCCACAGATAAGAGGAAACATGAAGAATTCCTGAGTCTGACTTACTTTGCTTAACAAGTTGCATCCATTTTCTAGAAGATTACACAATTTTATCCTTCTTCATAATTGAACAAAACTCCTTGTGTATATTGTCGTGCATTTGTTTCATAATTCATCTGTTAAGATAATTGAGTTGATTATATAACTTAGCTATTGGAATAATGAGACAGTAAATTTAGATATGCAGGTATTTCTATGGTATGCTGGCCAAAAGACAATCTAGTATATTCCCAGAAGTGGTATAGTCGAGATATAATGTGGATTTATTTCCTGAGGAGCTTTAATACTAATTGGATGAACCACAGTATTAGGATTTATTTTCTTATACATTGGTAAGTATACATCAACAGTGTATAGGGATTTCTTTCCACCTATGCCATTTCTAGCATTAGTTTGCTTTCTTAACAACAGCCGTTCAGACTGGGGTGGTTTTAAGTTCTATTTCTCTGATGACTAAGAATATTGAGCATTTGTCCATGTGTTTATTGGCCATCTGTACTTCATTATAGAGAACAGTCCATTTCAGTAAGTAATTTATTGTGTTGTTTGATATTTTTGATATTTAGTCTTTTGAAATATTTATATATTCTTGATGTTAATCTTCTTTTAGAAGGATAGTTAGTGGGAGTTTTCTCCCATTCTGTGGTAACGTTTGCTTATGCTGGTTGGTTCTTTTGCTGGGCAGATCCTTCTGAACTTCATGTAGACTCATTTGCTAATTCTTCCTATTATTTCCCAGGCCATTCCACAGAACGCCTGCCTAGGTCTATGCCTGCATCTTGAAGTAATTTGCCTTGTTTTCCTCTAACACTTCCAGAGTTTTAGGTTTATGTATGATCTCAGTTGATTTTTGCACAGGATCAGAGATAGTGATCTAGCCTCGTTCTTCTACATGTGGATGTCCATTTTCCTAACACCATTTGTTGAAGACGATGTCTTTTCCCTAAGGATGTTTTTTGACATATTTGTTAAAAAACCATGTGGTTGAAGCTATAGGAGTATGCATCTGGGGTTCCCCTTCTATTCTGTTGATCTGTCAGTCAGTCTGTCTGTCTGTCTTTCATTCTTTCTTTTGTGTCATTCCATGCTGTCTAGTAACTGTGGGCTTACAGTGTGTCTTTACATTAGGGATATGACACCTCCAACATTGTTTTGTTGTTGTTGTTGTTGGAGATTGAACTATCTACCATCTTTTGTGCTTCTCTGTGAATATGAATATTATTTTATGAACAGTGATTTTGATAGGGATTGAATTGACTCTCAGACTGTTGTGGTAGATAGCCATTCTCACAATATTGTTTATTATAACCCATAAGCATCTTCTAGTTCCTTCTTTAATTTCTTTCTTTGATGTGTTAAAGTTTTTACTGTAGAGGTCTTTTGCAGCTCTGGTTAAATCTATTCCAAAAGTTTTTTTTTTGAGACAGTTGTGAACTGTATTGCTTTTCTAATTTCTTTCTTATTGTACTTGTTGATGGAATGTAAAAAAATTTCAGGTCAGTTTGTCTCCAGTAATATTGTAAAATTATCTTATATGATCTACAAATAAGGATACTTTGACATCCTTTTTTTTCTATTTGAATTTCTTTAATTCCCTTGTTTTTTTTCTTACTGTCCTAGCTAAGATTTCAAGTATTGCATTTAATAAGAGAGGAAGAAGGGCAGTTTTTTCCTTACTGATTTAGGTGAAAAGGCTTTTAGTTTTCCTCCATTTAATAGAATGCTAGCTATAGGTTTGTTACTAATAGCTGATGTTGAGCTATGTTCCTTCGATTAGTAGTTTTTTTCCCTAAAGGATTTCATAATGAAAGGATGGTAGATTTTGTAAATAATTCTTTTCTGCATCGATTGAAGCAGTCATGTACTCTCTATCCTTTAGTTTATGTAATTGATTGTGTTATTGATTTGTGCATGTTGAGTTGTTCTTGTATCTCTGAAATGAGGCTAACTTGATATGGAGAATGATCTTTTACATGTGTTCTTGAATTTAGTTTGCAAGTATTTTATTGAGAACTTTTGAACCCATATGCAACAACAAAATTAGCCTGTGATTTCTGTTTCTTGTGTCCTTGTCTGGTTTTAGTGGCACTACAATTAATACTGGCTTCAGCAAATGAGTTAGCAGTATTCCTTCCCTTTCTATTTTTGTGTTGGTTTCTTAAAAGTTTGGTAGATTTAAATCATGATTCCATTTGGGCCTGGGCTTGTCCTAGTTGGAGACACTGTATTTCTGTTTCAACTTCATTACAGACCTGTTTAAGTCATTTATGTACACGCATTTATCTGGGGGCTGAGTAGATGACTTAGAAGAACAAGTACTAAGTTCAAATCCTTAGCATGTATGTAAAAGCTGGGCCTATCAGTATGTATCTGTAACCCAACATGGGGTTGGGTGGGGGTCTCCTTAGAGTCAAGCTGATCCAAAAGACTTGCTGATCGGCCAATCTAACTAAAATGGTAAGCTACAGGTTTGGTTAGAGATCTTATCTTGTTGCTATGAGGCCACTAGTTAGTTCCTGGCTGCTCAGCCCAGAAATAATCACACAGAAACTATATTATTTAAAACACTGCTTGGCTCAGTAGCTCTAGCTTCTTATTGGCTAATTCTTACATCTTAATTTAACCCATTTCTAGTAATTTGTGTATGGCCACATAGCTGTGGATTACTGGCTAAAGTCCCAGCATCTTTCTCTAGTGGGGCTATATGGCTCCTCTCTCACTTCACCTTTCTTTCTCCCAGGATTTAGTTTAGTTTTCCCCATCCAGCTAAATTCTGCTCTGCTATAGGTCCAAAGCAATTTATTTATTCATTAATGGTAATCACAGCATACAGAGGGAAATCCCACATCATTATCTTAAAACAGTAATGTGAAGACTGATAGAGGAAGACATTTGACATTGACTTCTGACCTCCACACACTCATGCCTGGGTAAATGCACCCACATACATCCCATATGCTATACCCACACCCTCCCTTCTAAGAAAACAAGAAAAAAAACAATAAATACCTGTAGACATATCATATTTGTCTAGAAATTTATCCATTTTTTTAAAAGACTTATTTATTACAATGTAGATTTTCAACATATACCGTGATAATGCTTTGAATTTTCATTTGTTCCCATATGTTTCCTCACCTCTAGTTTTATTAATTTGCATCATGTCTTTCTTTTGGTCAGTTTAGCTGAAAAAGTTTATCAATCTTGTATACCTTTTTGAAGAACTAACTCTCGCATATTTTTGTATTTTCTTTTATATTTTTGTTTCATTAATTTCTGTGTTGATTTGTAGTATTTTTGTCACTTTGCTGTTTATGTTCATTCTTGTCCTTTTGTTGTTCTCTAACACTACTTTCCTTATTGTCATGTGTTTATTTGTTGTTGTAGCACAGTTTATTCTTTCCTGTGTCCTTGTGGATATATTTCTCTCTCATCTGTATAAAACTGTTTGATTATCTTCCATAGGAGGATGGCCATGAAGAAGCAAAAGAGATTTAGAATGCCAGGTGAGACCAAAAATTTACCTCCTCACATCATAGTAGGGTTGAAACCTTGAATAAACAGAATTACAAAAGTATATTGTAACCCATAAGAGAGAAAACACCAAGTCACATAATTCAATCTGATCAAAAGACAACGTAGATATCTCAGCAGAGACTAGAAAGCAGAAAATCATGAAATAATGCATTTCAAGTTTTGAAAGATAATAACTGCCAACCCAGATTAATATATTCAGCAAAGCGATCCTTTATAATTAAAGGGGAAAGAAAAAGTTGGCATGATAAACATGAACATAAGGAATTTATGATTGCAAAGTCCTTACTACAGAAGTTTTGACATGTAGCTATCCAAGTAGGTAGTAGGTGCTCTTATGTAATGACATAAACAATAGACACAAATAGCTGTTTTCAAAGCCAGAGGACTTTTACTCTTAGGGTATTTTGCTCTCTATCCTTATAATAGGTTTGGGGTCAGGCAGACCATCTCCATCCACGGGCCATGGAGAACATGTTGAGATAAACATGTATGGATCTGAAACTGGGGATTGGGAAATATAACCCTGCTTCCAGAGTCACCGTCTCAGTGAACTCAGACATCACATGACAAGTTGCCAACTTAAGGTATGTTATACCCATCTATTAGGATAACTGCACTCCAAGTCTCCCTTCTCAGAATACTACAGAACAAATGTCAAAGGGAAAAACACAAAACAAAAATAAACCTGAAACAAACAAACGAACAAACAACTGGGGTAGAGCTTGGGCAGGCTGGGCACTTAATCACCCTCAGTCAGCCAACTGGAGAAAGAAATTATTATTATTTTTTTTTTTTTGGTTTTTCGAGACAGGGTTTCTCTGTAGCTTTGGTGCCTGTCCCGGAACTAGCTCTTGTAGACCAGGCTGGCCTCGAACTCCCAGAGATCCTCCTGCCTCTGCCTCCCGAGTGCTGGGATTAAAGGTATGCGCCACCACCGCCCGGCCAAGAAAGAAATTATTGTGAAAAGAAGAAAAAAGAGATTTATTCAATGTTTCCACATTCAGAAGGGAAACAAAGAGGATTTGTGGGTCAAGTTCATTTTGGGAGTCCTTATATAAGGTTTAGGTCTTAATAGAGGGCCAGAGGTGAATCGGAATAAGCAGATCTGGTCAAGGTGTGGCCCTGACTCTTCTGGGCTCCAGTCGTCCCTTGAAGGTATTTTGACATGTAGTTGGCACCATGTGACATCCCTTTTCACAGGACACATCACCATCATTGTATCATAATTATTTATAAAATGTATAATAGGGTGTTGTAAACTTCTCTGGAGTAAGGCTACAATGGTTGTTTAGACTCTGGCATCTCTCTTTCCAGGCCTCCAAATCTGTGGTGACTGTGGCTCTGTCCTATCACCACAGTTGCTGGGGTCCTCAGTGTTGTGGCCTATTGGAACTCTTGCTAATCATTTTCCCTCTCATGGGGCAGCCCCCAGCCCAGTGCTGGCCTGAAGGTGGCTTGTGCGCTCGTTCCACTCAACTGTACTGCTTGTCTAACAGGATTCCCTCTCCTGCTTGCTGAATTCTAATGCTTTCCACCTCAGAATGCACCCTCTTATTTGCTGTTTCAGGTGTTTGATGAGGAGGAGATGAACAATGGGCTTTTCTGCTAGGTCACCTTGTAAGTTTTCTTGAATTAGAAATGAGTCTTTTACTGTTCTTTGATGAGAGTTATAAGACATCAAAAACCTAAGGTTTTTTTTTTAAATGATGTTACTTGTTTTACACGTTGGTGAGATCTCAGGTGAGATTTGGCTTCTGTTTAGGAATAAGGGCAAAATGTTTGAGTTATAGGAAACCATAAGGATTTTAGTAGGACATGTGAATGGAATATACACAATATCTACACATTATAAAATGAATGGAGAGGTAATCTCTAGCATGCCTGACTCTCAAAAGCAGGGATACACATTAGTAAAAGAGGAAGAAAAATGTCGCAGTGGTGCAGACTTCAAACATGCAGCATTGGTCTCTTCTGGGTGTTAATAGAGGGAACAGGTCAGAGTCACAAGAAATTAGGGGAGGTCTAACATGAACTGCATTCTCCCGAGATTTACTTTTAGGATTAAAATGAATTAATTGCAAGTAAACATAATTGAAAATAAAACTCTTTTCCCTGTCCCAAATATGTTATAAGAGCATTAAAAGAAAATAGTATCGTCTGGAATAAGCATGAAAGAGGGCTTGGAATATGAAGGATCTTGCTGAACAAATCTGATTTACCTGAAGGCAGCCAGAAGAGGGCATCAGATCCTCTAGAACTGCAGTTATAGGTAGTTATGAGCCACCATGCCTGTGCTGGGAACTCAAGTCTCTGAAAGAGCAGCAAGTGTTGTTAGCCACTAGTCCGTATCTTTCGCTGCTATACTGACTCTGTGGTTACAGGATATTCAAAAGAATTTAGAAGGCCAGGTGGTGGTGGCGCACGCCTTTAATCCCAGCACTCGGGAGGCAGAGGCAGGCGGATCTCTGTGAGTTCAAGACCAGCCTGGTCTACAGAGCTAGTTCCAGGACAGGCTCCAAAGCCACAGAGAAACCCTGTCTCGAAAAACAAACAAACAAACAAAAAAAAAAGAATTTAGATGTAGCTCTTAACTTTGTTCCATTCTGTAGAAGGTGAAATGGGATTTGAGAAGAGAAGGTGTAGAGATAGGAAGGATCTCACATAGCCTAGGCTGGCCTCACAGCTCAGTGTCTAGCTGGGTGAGAGAGGGCCCATGTAGCCCAGGTTTGCCTTGAACTCAACTTTCTTTTGGAAAGTATTTCTTTATTTTGTCTTCCCATAATTTGAAAATAATACAACCAAGGCTATTGACGATTTTACCGTGGTTGCCTATTTGTTGTTGGGATCTGGCTGTGTTTATCCTGCTTGATGTTTCCTGAGATCCCTGAGTCTAGGATTCGGTGTCTGATATTTGGGAAAATTTCTCTGTCATGACTGAAATACTGTGTCTGCTTCTTTCTCTAGTGTTTTTATTATTACATAGACCTGCGTAGTGGTTATTCAATCCTGAGAATTGTGGTTCAGGTTTCCTTTTTACCCTTTTAGCCTTTCCTCTTTTCTCTTTCATTTTAGAGCTCATCAAGCTGAGAGCATCTCATTAGTCATGTCCAAGAGGTTAAATCCACCGAACATATTCTTCATTCATTTTATAATGAGTATTTTTTTATTTGTTTTTCCCCCCATTAGATTGACCTGTGGGCAAGCCTGTAGTGCATTTTCCTGATCAGTGATTGATGTGGGAGGGCCCAGTCCACTGTGGGCAGTGATACTCTTGGGCAGGGGGTCCTAGGATATGTATAACAAAGCATGCTGAGGGAGTCATGGGAAGGAAACCAGTAAGTGGTGTTTCTCCATGGCTTCTGATTCAGTTCCTGCCTCCAGGTTCCTGTTTGAGCGTCCGCTGTGACTTCCCTCACTGATGGACTATGACATGGAAGTGTAAGTCAAAGAAACCCTTTTCTTCTCAGGTTGGCTTTTTTTCAGGTTTTATGACAGCAAAAGAAAGCAAAATAGAGCGATACTTTATGTAGTTGTTGTCATAGCCAGGTTTGATATACTGGAGAAAAGAATTGTTATGGGCAGGCAGTTATGTGGTTGTGAGATGCAGTAACTAGGGATTTGTCCTACACACTTGCGATCAGCTCTCTTTAGAGTTTGTGTCTCTAAGTTGTGATTGTTACGTGCGTTTTATGGGTTTATCCCCCTTTAGGGGGAGCAGGAAGGTTTGAGGGGCTGGGTTTGGCATTGCCCTTCTCCCAGCTGGAGAAGGCCAGCTGGAAAATGTTTGCCCCGTGTCCCATGCTCATCAGATGGATTCTGGTTAAGTAGTTTCTCCTGAGACCATCCTTATTAAGGAGCTTTGTCCTCTCTGGAGCGTTTCAAAATGGCTCCTCTCCTTTTGCTCTGCGAGAAGACGCCTAGTTTCTTGGATGTTTCCAGGGCTGCTTGAGGAAGCTTTACAAAGCCCTGAGAGCTACACAGTGCAGCGGCATTCCTGAGGCCATCTCCACACAGTAAGTTGGCACCTTTGCTAGTCTCTCCAACCCTGAGGGCAACAGTTTGCTTTCTGTTACAAATTCTAGAGCAGCCGTAGGCTGTTCAAGCTTTCCGGCTGTGTACTTGTTGGATTGAAGCTACAGCTTCAAAGCTCCTCCCTTGCAGAGTGACTCTTGATTTAATTTGTAGTCAAAAGAATTATTCCTCTTATTCCTTTCGTTTATCTTAATGATCGCAAGTTGAACCTCTAGTCTCTAGTTTTTAAGGCAATACAACAGATAACAAGAGCATAGGAATCCTTTGAACACCCCTTGCAATCGAAGTTGAAGACATAGCATCTGCTGTAGGGGATTAGGTCATTTTTCATTTACTGCTGAGACTTTGTTGTGTTACTAATTAATTGTTTTAGTTAGGAGAGAGGGAGAGAATGATAAATCCTCATCTCTTTTTAAAGATATGTTGCTTCCTGGCCACAATTCATCACGGTTTGCTAAGAGATTCAGCAACTTTAATTGCCATTATGTATAAGAGAAGAGGACATATTTTGAGAATCTGAAGAGCTTTTTAACAGTCCCCGGGCTCTGGTACCAGCTGTGAGTAGTCGTGTTAGGCAGGGCAAACTGGGCACCTGAGCTCACTCAGGGGGGGGGAATGCATGACCTTGGAAACGCATTGCCTGAATTCCACTGCTGGTTGTATTAAAAGTATCATGTTTGCCTGGGTTATGTTCTCAGAAAGCTGAGCTTTGAAAATTCTTCAGAAAACCACTGGTTATCTACGTTCTAAGATCCCTTCTTTCCTCTCTTGTGACCCCGTCTTCAGCTGAACATCTCTAAAAGACACCAGGTGTTCAGAGATGATGAAAGGCCTCTGGGAAGCTAAGTGAGGTTGGGAGCCCAGGGTCAAATACTCCTTTGATATCTTCCACCTTTCAACCAAGCAGCTCCGAGTCACCCATAGACTCACCACCTTTTGCTTAGGTTCTATAATGGAATTTATGTGAGAATTTCCAGATTAGCAATGAGATAGATCTGAGCATTCCAAATTCATCCTGTTAGGGCGTATTTCTGTGGGTTTGATTCATATATAAAGCTGGCTTCTTGTGTTTTTGATCCTGTTACTGTTCCTTGGGTTTGTAGATCAGGTGGTTCAACTTGTATTGATAATGAACTTCTTGTAGTTAAGTGAAAATTGAAAATTGAGTAAAAAAATTTTCACTGCATATCATCTGTCCCCACCCAACACAATGTAAAACATGCTAAATGTGGTTTTTATAGTTGTTATTTTTTACTGCCCAGTGAGGTTCTAAGGATATATACCTTTCCCCTTTTAAAAAAAGTGCTTTTATCTGTTTTTCTGCACTAAGCTCTTCAATTTAAAATGTCACCACAACAAAGGGTAAAGTTCATTTTAAACCCATGCTATATGCTAACCTTAAAATTCTGACTAGCATGGAAAAAATAGGAAATAGTATGTTTATTTTATGATCTTGTCTATCATGCTGTAATTAACGGGAACTTTGAATAAAAATTAAATTAATCGTGTGCTGGGAGCAGACAATTGTTAGATAAGTGAACTGGTCTTGTTATCCGGATTTTAATATTGTACTTGCTACTGCCGGTCATGAAAGCAACTTGAAAAACTCAGTCATATTAACTCAGCTATGATTATTGCTACAGAGGCCCAATTTTGACTGATTTCTCCTAAAAACGAAGAACTGTCTTGGTCATTTTAAATACCTCCCAGTGGAAGTAATTTCATTTGTAAGTCAGGAATAAGTAGCACTGCAAGATTTCTTTGCGCTGGGAGTAGCACTTTGGGAGTAGCGCTTTGGGAGTTTGCTCTCCCCAGGTTGTGGGAGGCACGTGATGTTAAGTATTTTGCATCAGCACCTGTGAGATGGCTCAAATGGATGAAAACAGGCTCCCTCTCCACCATGGGAGGAGGAGTGCCTGCCTCATGTATCTGGAAGCCTTGGAAGTGTGCTTAAATTCATGTCGAGACATTCTTTCCTGAGATTTTAAAGGACCAGAATCTGCTATTTAGAATATTTGAAAAGTTTTATTTTTCAATGTCTTTTTCTTTTCTTTTTTAAGGCTTATCTGGTATTAGTATATCTAACCCCAAAGGTAGAAGACTCACTAGGTGATAATCAAAGACAGCAGTTAGACAAGGAGGTGTCTTCACCTTTATGAAGGGACTCAGAGTGCCTACTGAGTTCATCCTATTCTTTGGCCATGTTGAGCCTTTCAGAAATAATTGCGAGATGACATCTTTTCGAGCTCAATTCTGTTTTCTTTCTCATTAAGAAGGAGCTCGAATATAACCTTTGAGTACTCCTTCCTGAATAATCTATATAAACTCACCAGCCGTTTGGATTGCATTAGTTTCATTCATGCCATTTATGATTTTAAATACCAGGAGTTCACATCTCAGCAGGGTGCTGGAGAGGGCAAAGTGCCACCCCTATGTGGGTATGTGAGTTGCGTATGCTGACATCCTGGAAGGGCCCTGCACTTGAACTTGGAATGGAGTCCTTGCCACAGAGAATAGGAAAATGGGCCTGGCTGACGTAGGCTGGGGTTTGGATTGCTTCACGGTTGCTAGTTTAACAGGAATCTAGCAAGAGCAACAATGAATGTATCAACATTATAACTCGTAATGGTTTCTCCTAAACCCTCGAGCTGTAATTATCTCAGAACCCGCAACACTGTTGCTCTAAATGGCAAAGGGCTTTTGTGGCAATTATTAAGGATCTTGAGATGGTAAGTGTATTGTGGTCCTCAAATATCACAAGTATCTCATGTGGAGGGAGTGTGGAGTGCGTGCCATAGCACGGGAGAAAATGTGATTCAAGTACACAGCATGGAGGAAGGGACTTTGCCGATGGAAGACAGGTGTTTTCAGAGCACAAGAGTGGGAGATGAGAGAGAGTCTCTAGATGCTGGGGAAAGGAGCAAAGAAGTGGGCTCTTTCCAGAACTTCCAAAGAAACCAGCACTTTAAACCCAGTGAAACATACTGCTGACTTCTCACTTCCAGGCTCTCAGAAAATACAACTGTCTTATTTTAAACCCCCGCAAATGTTTCTAATCTGGTAAAACCCCAATAGGTAACAAAGGCAAGCATGGTTGACGAGCATTGTCATACCTGTATTTAAGGCGGAAGGGTGAAGCAGTCCATGAGATGCTGTAGACACAGATGCATAAATAGATTTAAGGCCAAGGTTCTCAACAGGGCAGTGTGTGCACGAACATAATTAAAATTCTAAGAATAATTACTGAAAATACACAAAGGTAAAAGACCAGAATAAACAGAAATAAACGGAGTAGCTTGGATCTGACTGAAGCCTGTTCAGTCCTGGCAAATGCGATACAGGAAATAACATCAAAAACTTGGACCTGCTGGGCCAAACCCCTTAAAATCTCAGGGTATAAAAGATTGATGGGAAGCCTTTTAAGCAGACTGGTAGCTTCCTCTCCTGGCTAGTTGCCTGACCTCGGGTTAGCTTTCCTGGGAACAGACAGGCAGGGTACAAAGCCTACTGTGGAACTGAAATGCTCAGATCCTAGTTAAGCTAAGCCTCATAAAAGGCGGTGAGCCCTTGGAGCTGACAGCAGGCCTGCACTCTGTGCTTTGCTGATGTGGCCCAGGTCACACAATCGAGTTTAAATGAACAGGGAAGGAAAGAAGGTAACGTCCTCAGGTTTGGGTGGGCTCCAGATAACGGTGTGTGCGCATGTCACTGGGCTAAAAGATGGGTAGATTCCTTTCTTGGTTGAGGTAGGTCACATCTCTTGAAACGGTTCTCAAAGAATGACAGTTCTTTCAGACATGGAGAGTGGCAGTCATCAGTGTAGACAGTAGATTCACGGGAAGGAGGAGCAATGAATTTCTTAACAGGTGATTTTGGCCACTAGAGAGGGTTGCACCCAGGGTTTGAATTCTCGTCCTGTCTATCTCAGGAGTGCAGCACTCTTATTAGAGCAAAGTGTTAGTTTTCCAGGGATAACAATAAACCATTAATTAAAGCTACTTGGGAGCCATGAAAGAATAGACCAAATAAATTGATAGCAAGTACATGGTCTTTGCAAATTAGTCACTTTTAATGGCTATATCTCTGGGAAAATAAGTTCTCTAAGGATTGTGGCTTCAGAGAATAAAGTACAGAAAATAAAAAATTCTAACTTGGGCATGGAAAAATAAATCCTTTTTTTCCATGTGAATAATGAAGTGGAAAATTTTGGCGCTTGGTTTTTATCTGAGAAAATAGGGAACTCTTGAAGGGTTTATCTGAGAAAGGAAGGGAGCTCTTATGGGACATGGAGCAGGTGGTGAGGGTGTCAAATAGCTAGATGGTATTCTGTAAAGGTTGTTTAGGGCTTGCGGGATGACTCAGCACATAAAGGCACTTGTAATTGGGCTGGAGAGATGGCTCAGTGGTTAAGAGCATTGCCTGCTCTTCCAAAGGTCCTGAGTTCAATTCCCAGCAACCACATAGTGGCTCACAACCATCTGTAATGAGGTCTGGTGCCCTCTTCTGGCCTTCAGGCATACATGCAGAAAGAATATTGTATACAAAATAAATAAATAAAAAGGCACTTGTGATGATGTGACTTTGACAGTCTGGGACCCATATGGTGGAAGAAAGGAACCAACTCCTTCTCCAAATTGTCATTTTGACTTCTATATGCCCACACACATATGCATACACACAATCAATCAATCTAATTAAAAATAGAGGAAAGGTTTGCCTTGGTGTTATATAGAATGAATTAGAAGTCATGACATAGGTGTGAGATGTTACATTCAACCAGGCACCAGGATATGTTAAGGGACATGAGCAGAAGTGAAATACAGTGAGTGACATCCATAGAGATCTTAGAAAAAAATATCAATATGATTTATTAATGGCTTGAATATGGGGTGATGTAGTAAGAACTCTGAAGTCATCAATTCTAGGAGCAGTCAACTTTTTATAGCCGCTAAACATTTAGCATCCTTTCGCTTTTTAAACTCTTCCAGAAACAAATACTCCTAAGTGGCAGTTCGTAAAAATCAAACGGAGCTAAAATGAGGTTGGTTAGAGAAGAAATCAGTATTGAAAAAAACTTGCATGCAAAAGTCCACATGAAGTAAACTTTTCTTTATTTCTAAACCTTAGCTTAAGTTTTTGCTCTCCATCAATATGCTCACAGCCTAGGGTTTTTTGCTTTGTTTTTTCATTCCTTGAGAGTTTCATTCAATGCATTAGAAACCATATTCACCCCCTCCTCAACCCATCCAGATAAACACCTCCTTCTACCCACCTAACCTTTTCTTTTTTTTCCTTTTTATTTTTTCACCCATCAAGTCTAATGTGTACTACCTGCATATTCTTGGATGTACTGTCTTTCACTGATGCGGTTGATTTACCAGTGACAAAACTCTTAAAGAAAATGGACTCCCTCTACCCCACAAAGCTATTAGTTTCCCATAACTTCTCAGCTAGGCCTGCAATTCCATTCCCACTTCCCTTCTCTATGCTGGGATTCTTATCTGGTTTGAGCTAGTAAATTTCACAGAACCCGTTGTCCTCACCCCACCACTATATTCATTCGGGACCTAGCCTTATGTGCCTGAACCTCAGTTCACTTCCTGGTCCCTGAGGATCAAGATGTAGGATTCCCAACTCCTCTTGCACCCTGTCTGTGTGCATGCTGCCATGTCCCACCATGATGATAATGGACTAAACTTCTGAAACTATAAACTATCCCCTAGTGAAATGTTTTCCTTTATAAAAGTTGCCCATGGTCATGGTGTCTCTTCACAGCAATAGAAATACTAATAAGACACCTAGTGATCATCTTGGTCAAAGTTTCAGGATAGCATAGTTACTACTAAAGCTGGCATTGGGCAGCTGCACTTTGAGTTAGTTTTGCTTCTGTTTCTTGCTGGTTCCAGTGGCTATTGTGGCTATAAGTAATTGGTGTCCTAGAGACGAGGTGACCTTTGTTTTTGTATACTTATTTTTATCTTAACTACTTATCTTCAGTATTCTTATCACTAAAAAAATTAGATCGTTTTGCATGCTAGCTCAGACTGACAACGTACTCAGCCCATCGAAGAGAAATTCTAACACAAACAGAAGCTGCTGACTTACAGTGAAGTCAGGACTTTTGAGAGGCATGGGCATTAGTATTTAATAGTCATGTATCATTTCAGCAAATAACATAAGAATCATTCTGAAGTCTTCTTATGAAGTATCGGTTATGAAACCTTTGTGATTTCACTGGGCAAAACGAGAACACACAGGTCGAATGTTCTCTGGTTCTGGAGAGATTGCATAGCTAGCTGCAGCTGAGAACTGAATCTCTTTAGGAAAAGAGAGAAAATTTGTGAGCTGACTTCTAACTTGGGAACTACCGAGAGTGAGGATGGACCCCTGGTTAGTTGTTCAATGGACTTAATGCAGGGGGTGAAGGAAGTAGTGGGATAGAGTAGGAAGAATAGTCTTTGTTCTGGCTGCTCTCTCCTGGGAATGCTCTTCAGGGATTGATCCTGAAGGCTGAGCAGAATAAAAAGCCACCCAGGGTAGGTTGGCCAGACAGCTGACCAGGGTAGGCAATGTGGGAGGTACAGGGCTCTCCACAGTTCCGTCTGTGAATTTTTAGAGTAAGAAAAGAAATAAAAAGGGGCAATTAAATACTGGTTACTTTGGCTCACTTTTAAATTAAATATACATAACTTTTACTGGCGAAAGACTTGAAACCTTTAGGAAATGATTATTTGATCTCTTGTGTACTCCTGATAGGTAGTTGCAGTTTGACAACGGGTGGCAGAAAAACTTAATTGCTGGTTAGGAAGGACCCTGGAATTAATTGATAAATCACTGTCAAAGATAATTTTTCCTTGATTTTCAATAAAATATACAGAACATAAGTTTAGGAAACAATTATGTGCAAAATTACTTAAAAGTAGATGAAATAGGGCCCGGGTCACCAGGACTAGAAGTTCATTGAAGGAAGGTCGTAAAGGCAGAGGGTGATCTAGAGAGAGACACACTCGGTGCTTACTCTTTGTTAGTTATGGATTAAGTGAAGAAGATGGAAAATTCCTGTGAGCAAGACTCAAATACAATTGTGAGGCAGAGGGTGTGCTTTACTTATTCAACCGATTCTCTCTTTGGGGGAAGGTTTGCCTTTTTATCCTTTCAGGTAGCACACAGAACGAGAGGTTTTATTATGACAAATCCATGCTTCATTCTAATCTATTTCGGTCATTGGCCCCCACCGCCTCTGCCCAGTCCCCCACACTGGTTCACTTCCCCTCCCTGGAGCTTCCTCCTCCTGCTTTCGTGCCATCCGTCTATCTAGATTCCGCATGAGAGAGAAAGAAAAGGATTTATTGCTTTGTCTTTCTGTCCCTCTTCTCTTCTCCTGCACTTACGCTTCCCGTGTCGATTCGGCCTTGCCGCTCCTAGCTAACATTTGAGCAGCTGTGGGACGCAGCACAGCTCTGTTTCCTAGTGGCGCAAATAAAACGAGAACGAAGTCTGAAATCCCAGAGGCAGACTCAGTGTAGGTTAAAATGTGAGAAAGTGTGAGAATAAATGTAAAATGGCTGCAGTTACTCCTTTGTGCTTTAGAAATTCAATCCAGCTTCCAGGTCTAATTCTAAATAATTCTGCTTAAAATTCCTTCTTTTTCTTTCTCCTCGTAATCATAGGTATTTCACGTATACTGTCTCATTATCTCCTGCCCATCCCATGCAGAAATTCTGTATGGGGAATATGCATCATTTATGAATGACTGATTAGTATAGCAGCGTGTAATTTAGATAAGATTAACATTCTGTCTTTTCTAATTAACATTGTGTGTCTAGCCAGTTTCAATTCTTAGGCCTTAAATGTACTGTTTAATGCTTGCATAGTCTATTACCTAGCTGTATCCTAAGTTATTTGAATTATATTATATATATTATTGAACATTATATACTTTCTTTTACTATTTTCAATAATTCTGAAATGAAATTGATATCTTAATGTATTTGTCCATATCTCCAATTTATTCCCTCAAGCTAGTCTTAAAGTCTAATTGCCAGGACAATGTAAGTAAGTCTCTTTTTACTTTTCTAAATGTTATTTCTAGAAATCTTTCTAGGTAGACTGTGTAGGTCAGGGAGAAAAATGGGGAAAGTTACAGGGGCATGAGAAAAAGTCCACAATGCAAAAGCCTTGTTAAAGTCTCATCAACTGAAAATTCAGAATTCCAGTCCAATTACCATTTGCTGTAAGGTTTGCTTATATAGAAACAATCTTCTTTCTCTGTAGGTATATTTCAAATAAGACTGTCCCAATAACAAGGAAATATGCTCAAGGACTAACTGTGGGATCTTCTTGGCCTCTCTCCTTTTCTTCCTTGAAACATCCAATTTTCTAGGAACCTCAGAAACGAAACAATAAAGCTTTGTTTATGGTAAAGGAAAGCCTTTTGGCCTTGACGGCTGTTATTCTCCCGATGTGCACCACGAACTGCTCTGTAGTCTGAGTTCCTTAGCAACCCTTTGAGATGTAGCTTCAGAAGCCTCCAACAACACACAGGGCTAGTCTGAAGACAAAGTGTGGCTGTCTGTGTGGGAAGCCTGCACGCATCGATGGCTGTGTACTGTCCAGTACCTGAGCTTCTCCCTGTGAACTCCAGGCTTAACCAGATATTAAAATCTTTTAAATAACCTCCAACTTGGCTTCATACAGATTTATCCTAAAATTCTTTTCTGAAGAATCCTGGCTTTAGAACAGGAATCTCTAAAGAACTCTGGATGCTAGAGGCAGCAGTGTAGATCTAAGTCTCTGGTCTACACTGACCACCCCTGACCTATTAACTTCAGAAGAATTGCTGTTTTAATTCTGCTCCCTGCCTCTCCTCATTAAGACCAAGTCTTACATTAGCTGGCCTGGAA
Organism: Neodon shergylaensis; assembly: GCA_025134845.1. Classification (NCBI taxonomy): domain Eukaryota; kingdom Metazoa; phylum Chordata; class Mammalia; order Rodentia; family Cricetidae; genus Neodon; species Neodon shergylaensis. The sequence continues at coordinate 37,530,351 of JABTXL010000002.1, read as the reverse complement.
TTTATTGTTGTAGCACAGACTGACTTGGAACTCAATGCCATCGATTCTGCTGTATATCAGCAACTACTTGCTCCCCTGCAAGCATCTTCTCATCTCAACCGCAGTAGCACTGAAGTAAGGAAACCCTGTGATATAAGTCCTTTCTGTAGTAGTGTTAAGATTGAATAGCTGTCCAGTTTGTGTTATTTTCATAACTGTTTAGTTATCTGCTCTTTTCTCTTCCACAAACAGAAATCACAGCAAGACAGACAGACAGACAGACAGACAGACAGACAGACAGGCACACACACACGCGCACACACACAGAATGATGTGTGGGTGTGTGGGTGTGTATGTGTGTATGAATATCTATGATATTATCCAATGTTTGCTTTCAAATATGTATTACTGTTCTGGGGGGCCAGCCTGCTGACCAGAAAGTTTTTTGGGGGGAATGATTTTAGGTTTTCATTCCCTCAAACATATTTGTAGGGTATGTATGCTTTTGTTTCAGGTGTCTTTTAAATTGTCAAATAATGCTTTATAGTTTCATTATATAATTACACCTATTTATTTTCCAGGATTATCTTCCTGGCATGGTACATGTAGTATTTTAAACCATAGTTTTTATAGTAGAGTGATAGCTATAAATAACAGTCATAGGGCTCTGTGTGCACGAAATTCAAACAGGACAAGATTGTCCCAGGACAAAGGCATGGAAGGTTCCCTCCTTACCCTCTCAGAATCGCCTTCCTCACTGCAGAGGGGCTCTTTCTCTGTTTTTTTTTCTTGTGTGTGGGAGGGTTCTTTCCTTTGTTAGAATTTCAAAGCCTGAATACAATTTATTTAGTTAAATTTTTATATAAACGATATTAAACCTTACATTTTACAAACTTGACTCTCAAAATATCATTTATTAGTCACTTTATATTTACTATATTCTCAAAAGTCCTGAAGAGGTTCAAAGACTGATCTAGGGAGCCTGTAAATGCATTCAATTATATGGTGAACTGGCATTTGCAGATGTGACTGAAGTTGAGATTGGGAATTATCTAGGATGCTCCCCATGGGCTCAATCCTGAGCACCCATTTATGTGGAAGATGGGAGCAGAGCTGGAATGAAGCAAGGGAAAGGGAGACTTGACCTTCCTTTACTGACTTTGAACACGAAAAATGGGACCATAAAGTAAGGAATGAGAGAGACCTTCAAAAGCAAGGAAAGACAAAAGGAAAGAGCATCTCTCTTGAAGCATTCAGAAACATCCCTGCCCACACCTTGATGTTAGCTCAGCAAGACCAAGAGCTGTTGAGTATGGAACCTTCGAAAATGACTGTGAGGCTGAAGCTGGCTTAAGGGAAGGAAGAACCAGTAGACCCCAGTGTCTGCAATTCGTGTACAAGTTGGAGCAATGTCAGTGTACTTGACCTTGTATGGGAAATCTTACAAGGCAGAGGTCAGAGCTTCACAACTATAAGGTGCTGTGACGATATCCAAGCAGAGAGGACCCGCTATTGATCCTTCAGGATTTTCTTGTGTAAGCCCCAGTGACGGATCCATGAGGGGTTAGAGACCAGGCGCTGAGGTGGTGATGGGTCAGGAAAGGGACATTAAATGATAGGTATTCTCAAATAATTTCAAGTTCAGGATGGCCCAGAAAATACTGTTAACCCTTTCTGAGAGGTGAGGGTCTCAATAAAGTAAATTAAATGGCTCATAATTACCAAGGATGATGGGCAAACCGCATTAGCAGGGAGGAGGCAGTTGCTAGCTGCTGATAGTGCCTATTCAAGCTCTTTCAGTTGTCAATTGAGCAATTGAAGAGCTTTTTCAGATTCCTTAAGGGGAGAGAAAGATTATTGGGATAAATCACGTTCTCTGAATAGCAAAATCTAAATGTTAAGTTATGTTAAATAGGAGATAAGAGTAAAACAGTTCAAAATCAGAAAACCCATATGCAATTACTCAAGTGATGTTATAAATACATGCATAGATCAAATATTCCGCACCACAAAATACAGACAAGAATCACTGAAGATTCACTTGGGCATAAAATAGATTGCATCTAATGTGTTATGACAGGGTAAATACATACAGTGAAACACGGAGTAGATTTAGCTACACAGTTTGAATCAGAAATGGAAACTTCTGGTTCCGATTGTTGAATACATTAGCATGGTGAGTTTCAAAGTCCAAAATAGGAAGTGAGAAATGATACACTAATGCTCTATGCTTGGAGTTAGGTCTGGGGGAGAAATTTTACGTAAATAGAAATTCAAGAATGTTTTTCTGATGGGGTCATTTGGGTAGCTTAAAGGAAAGGTTGGAAAATCAGAACCCAGTGATTTCGATTTGAATTTGTTTTCTTCACTTGTGGAATATCCTTGGACAGTCTATTAGACACTTAGCCATAGAAGAATCTGGAATGGGAGGACAGCTCTCTGACGTGTGGTCACCAGTTTAGAACTTATAGTTGCTTTGCTGATGAAATGGTCCTTCTCAGCAGGCAAAGCTGCCGTTGCTCCCTTATCACAAACTCATCTGTGATGGCAAAACAAACAGGTAGGTGGAATATGGAGGGACAAGTGACAAAGGATCCTGGGAATCTTTCATGATAGGAATGATATCCTAGTGGCAGGAATATTCCTAGTCTTTATTGTGATGGTCACATAGATAAAAATATTTATCAGATATCACTATCATATGTAACAATATAAAAATATTTTAACCTTAGAAAGACTTCTCAGCATTTTTCATAGTGTAGTTCTGCTGGTTGTATTTTCTTTTTAATTTTCCTATGCATGAACACGTTCATTTCAAACTCGTTTTTAAAAGGTGCTTTGGTTGGGTATAACATTCTAGGGGACAGTTATAGTTCAGTGAAGAGATACCCCAGGATCTGCACAATTCCATCATGTCTGTCTTTGTTTTTCTTTACATAATGTGTCCTTTACTATAGATTTAAAGTTCTTTTCCTTATTCGACCTTGTTCTGTTAGCCTATGCAAATCTGTGCCTTTTTAGATAGTTCAATATTTCTTGTGTTTAGAATGAGTTTGAAAAAAACTAAATCAGAATTCTTATAACTATGGATTTATAGATTTTACTCAAATGTAAAAATTCTTTCCAATTTATCCATTCTTTCCTCAAACAACCTTTCTATTTCCCTCTGTTACTTTTGGATACTCCAACATCAAGCATATTAATTGACTGAAGTAAGATGTATAGCATATGGAACATCCTGTTCTTTCATAATTTTTTTGGTTTGCTTTTTACAATATCCTATTTTCCATTAACTTTATTAAGTATCTTTCTCATACCCTGCACTGTAGCTTTTTTCTATGTGATTCTTTTTTATATCTTTCATGTTTTAACTTTTGAACACTTGCAATATGGCTATAACAGCAGTTTTAATATCTTTTTTGGTAATTTTAACATTTGAATTCCAGGCCAGTTCACACTGGCTTCAATTTCTCCTCATTATGGATTCCTTTCCCTCTTTTCTTCTTTCTTCTTCTTCCTTCTCCTTTCTTCCTTCTCCTTTTCCTTCTTTTTTTTTTTAAGACAGGGTTTCTCTGTAGTTTTAGAGCCAGTCCTGGAACTAGCTCTTGTAGCCCATGCTGGCCTTGAACTCACAGAGATCCGCCTGCTTCTGCCTCCTGAGTGCTGGGTTTAAAGGTGTGCGCCACCACTGACCGGCCCCTATTTCTTTGGATGCCTGGTGAGTATTGAGTTTTGAATTTCTATAAATTAAGATGATTTTCCTGAGGTATAATGTAGTTGGCAAAAAGAGGTTTGTGAGCCGGGTGGTGGTGGTGCACGCCTTTAATCCCAGCACTTGGGAGGCAGAGGCAGGCGGATCTCTGTGAGTTCGAGACCAGCCTGGTCTACAAGAGCTAGTTCCAGGACAGGCTCCAAAACCACAGAGAAACCCTGCCTCGAAAAAAAAAAAGGTTTGTGGGGAGGGGTTGGTTTGCATAATTTCTTAGGTGTGACCAGAACAACATTTAGTAGAAGAACCAGTTTTTCACAAAGGCAGGGCCCTTCTACATTAATCTAGGTAGTATTCCATGATCTCAATGTTCTAGTGTGTGTGGTATGAAAAGGTGCTATTTGGGCCCTTTATAGAAAAGCACCATCTTCTCTAATCTCCACTGCTGCTTTTCTAGATTGGGGTAATTTATTTACAGGCAATTATTCAATGTTCTATTTATTTTATGTGACATGCTTGCAGATTTGTGAAGTTTTTTTGCTGTGCTGTTCTGTATGATTGGTCTCTGCTTTGAGCATTCCTTTCCTCCCAGGTTTTGAAACCTTGGCTGTAGCTTCCTCAGTGCAGGTGCCCATTGAGCTCTGCCTGGGTTTTCCTTCCTTCTTCATGTGTGGGTGTCTCTGAAGACCTCAAGCTGACATAATTGTAGGACTCACCTAATTCGGTCATAATATCTCTGAGATTACCATTCTTCATTGCCTGTAGTTCAGTTTCTCAAACAGTGTTGCTTTACCTAGTTTTTTTCCTTATTTTTTCTTATTTTAGTTGGCCATTTTCAAGCAAAAAGATATAACCAATCCCTATTTCTACATCTTGTCTAGAAGTATAGTTCTGTATGCTGGTGCCTTCGCTCCCTTCGGTTTCCTTCCTATGTTTTTACATATGTTATGGTGCCAAAAGCCAGGAACTGACATTAAGCTATTGCAGGGTAAAATTTGCTCATAGCTGGGCCTAACTTGCAGCTTTCTCCTTGGGAGAAAGAGAATGTTAGCGGCCCTCAGCTGCAGCAGAGAGAATCCTATATCAGTCTTTCATGACCTTTGCATGCAAGCAAGCAAAGCTTAAACAAAAGCAGAACTTCTTGCTGTAAGCATTTAGCACAAACACATTGTCAAAGCTTTTGACATTAGTGTGATTGGCCAGTTTCAGAAAGCCTCAAGTTGACCTGGTTTTTCAGAAGGTCTTTGTGGTCTGTTGGTTTGAAAAAAGTCTACACAATAGGAACAGGAATCTTACTACACCCAGGAAATACAAGTACAAACATCAAAATTCTGGGAACAGGTTTGGGAGCTGAATAATAAGAGGAATGGAGGCTGTTATTTTAAATTATTAAACCCATATTGAAATCAATAGTGAAACATTTCCAGAATTGGGGCAGTCAGCCTCTAGCAACATATATCAAGTTGTATAACATGTTTGATATACATAAGTGCATATACATACATATGCATGTATACACAATTAGTATAGTTAAGTAGGCTACCAGAACATGTTTATACCTCAAGCAGGTATCTTTCTGTTCTATGGTAAGAAGATCGAAACTCTACTTTCTGAGCAGGTTCCTGGTATGTAGTGTGTCAGCTGGAGTCTGCATGCTATGCATTGGACCTCTAGATTAGCTGCCCCACGTGACGCTTTTTACTCCCTGACATTGCGTTCCTTAATTGTTAACTTCTCCCCTGCTATTTTTATATATGCTCAACATTTAATTACCCCTCTTAGTGAGAATGTGTATTTTTCTTCTCATTTAGTTCTTTTTTCCATTGAATACAGTGAGCTACAGACTCACCAATGCTATTGTAAAGGCTAGATTCTTCTCTAAGACTGAACGTTATTCACATATAATAGTTTATTGGTCATTCATGTCAGTGGAAACTCATGTCAGTATTTCCATATCTCAGTGATTCTGCATAATTTGACAACAATCATGACATTTCAGATTTCTGTGAGTTGTTGGTTTAATTTTCTTTAAGTGTGTGTGGTAGGGAGGGCATTTCAGTCAGGTGGTAGTTCCGATTTTGAATCTTGGGTGACCCTCCAAGCTGGCATCCATGTTGGGACCAGTTTGCATACTCATTGGAGGCACACAGGGCTTCCCCGTTGTCCACACCTTCACCAACACTTATTATCATTTCTGTTCTTGATAAGAGCCACCCTGACAGGTATGAGGTGATATTTAATGTGACTTTAATTTGTATTTTTATGGTTCACAATGTTGAATATTTTTAAAAATACATGCCTGTTGACCAAATTGTATCAGTGCTGTCAAGGGGTGCAGGAATAATTTGGTTTTTTTTCTGCCAATTAATAAAAGACAGGAAAGAAGTGTTCCTGCAAACCTTAGGATGTCCCAGTAGGGCTGGCTACCTTGTAATTTAGGCTTCTCTAGTAAGATTCTTCATTTCATCAATAAAATAACTTAAGATTGGATACAAATAGAAGGTTGAGTACAAAGAACAGACTGGAAGAGAAGCCAAGGAGAATTTATTAGAATCTAGAAGGGAAAGCTCCTGGGCAGACAGGCTGCAAATCTCCCAGCTGCCTGGAAGGGAAGTATGGGGAGGAGAAGGAACAAAAAGCTACCTGCTTGAGATGTGGTCAGGCAGGGGACTGACAGAGAGGGAGCTTTAGGAAAAAGAGGAAGGTGGCCCAAAGCGTAGGTTAGGGAGCTTAAAACATACTTAGGTTCTAGACAGATCTTACAAGAAAAGACTAAGCATTCATTCCTTTTGAATAGGCTTCAGCAATGTGGGTCGCACAGCCAAACCTCACGGCAACTTGCTGCCTTGTGTGACTGCACTAGAGGGCAGGGACTCAGGGAGGGAAAACACACTGTCTCAAGGTGAACTCCCCTTCCTAGAGGTCCCTGACCCGTCCCAAGATCTAATAACATAAAGATTATTAGATTAACACACAAGGGGCATAATCAAAGGCAAGTCCCCACCTAGATGCAGAATCCATCCTCTTTTTAAATTTTTCATTTTGTTTTAAATTAAAATACAATTACATCATCCCCTTCTTTCTCCTTCCCTCTCCAATCCCTCCCATCTTTCCACTTCTTCTCAAACTCATGGCTTCTTTTTCTTTAATAATTATTATTTTATACCCAAATAGATAAATAAATAAAAATAAAATCTGAGTCCATTTAGTGTTGCTTGTATTTTTTTCCCAGGGGAATACTAATTCTCCCTGTCTAGTAGATGTTAATTCTCAATGATTCTTGTGTAGGAGTGGGGCCCCATCCACATTGACTTGTCAATTGGTATTATCATTTTTCAGGTCTTGTCTTGACGGTCATATTGAAGATAAAAATCTGGCAGCCAACTTACTGGTCCCGCTGACTCTTAAAGTCTTGCTAACCTCCCCTCTGCAGTGTTTCCTGAGCCTTAGGTATATGGGTTATGTTGTAGATGTATCCGTTGGGCCTGGACACCTGTGGTGGTTTGAATGTATTTGGCCCCCATAAACTCATAGGGAGTGACACTCTTCAGAGGTATGTTATTATTGGAGGAAGTATGGTCTTGTTGGAGGAGGCCACTTGCCTAAACTAGTATAATCCCTAAGTATATTCTAAATCCTTGTCCGTATATCCACAGTAAAGGGTGGTTCTCATTCTTCAGCAAAGAAGTCTTCTCTCTGCAACAGATGTGATGTTGGACCTTGAGGCTGGAGGGCACACCTATAATCTAGGCCACATCTTTTGTTGGAAGTGTGTCACTGTGGGGATGGGCTTTGAGGTCTTTTTTTTTTAAGTTTCTCTCATTGTGATAGTTGAACTTCCTGTTGCTCCTGAATAAAGATGTAGCACTCTCAGCTCCAACATCACATCTGCCCGCACGCTGCCATGCTCCCCTTCATGATCATAATGGACTGGACTTCTGAAACTATAAGTGAGCCTCTCTCAATGAAATGTTTGCTTTGTAAGAGTTGCTGTGGTCAAGGTGTCCCTTCACAGCAATAGAAACCCTAAGACAACACCCATGCTCGGTTGTTCCCTACACTTTTACTAGCTGTAGCTGTCTGTGATGGCTTTCTGCCTGTTGCAGAGAGAAGACTTCTTTGCTGAGGAATGAGAACCACCCTTTACTGTGGATATACGGACAAGGATTTAGAATATACTTAGGGATTATACTAGTTTAGGCAAGTGGCTGTAGTAGATTGGCTTCTAAGATCCTTGACCTCCCTAACTGTGGCAGTTGGTCAGTTTATGATGCCAGGACCAATTTCTCCCCCCGTTGAGTCTTAAATCCAATTAGATAGCTTGTGGTTACCATCAGGATATAAGAGCCATCATGGCACCTCCAGGGATCTTGTGCTATGCTGGTTATGGTTGTGGTTTGTAGGTGTTGCCACTAGATAGAACTGTTAACTGGTTTCCTCCCTTGGCAGCTTACAAGCATCTTCAGATACTTTGAAAACTAGACCTTTGGAAGGAGGCTTTCGGGTCAGATATAGCGCGGTTCCTCTGAGTCTTGTATCTGAAGTACATGGCATCTTCAGAAGTAGAGACTTAACTCCAATTTCTCTTAGGACACCTAGGATAATAGCGGCAGTGTAGAATCATTTGTGAGTCTCTTGGACTTTCTTGACCAACAACTTGAAAGAAATTTCTACGTCTTGCACTGGGGTTTTTCTTGAATAGTCTATGGTACTTTGTGTGTGTGTGTGTGTGTGTGTGTGTGTATAAGAATTACCACCACAGTGTCATAACCTCATTAAAAGTATACACACACACACACACACACACACACACACACACACACAGTGGCACATACTTTCAATGAAAAGCAGATATCTCTGAGTTCAATGTTGGTATAGTCTGCATAGTGAATTCCAGGACAGCCCAAGCTACAAAATAATACACTATCTCAAAAAAGTTAAAATGTATATTATGTGTATGTATGTATACTATCTCAAAAAAGTTAAAATGTATATTATGTGTATGTATGTATATGATACGTGTGTGTATGTATGCATATATTCCATTCTTTAAAGTATGTCAAATTATGTCTCTTGAGAAATGTCAAACTTCATCTCTTTTGTTTTTGTTTTGCTTTGTGACCCACTAGGTTTAACCAGGGCCATTCACGTGGGCATGGGTGTTACACTGTCCACTGGAACATGAATAACTCAAGTGGTCATGTAACCGAAGATAATGACCTCCTCTCCCCAAGCAGCCTTCAGCTGCTCCCCTGGGCAGGGCCCCATGTTCCTGCTCTATATTTGACCAAATGCAGGTTAAATCATGTATGGTTAAAGTCATGCCACTTTTAAGAAACCATTTTAATTTATTAAATATATTGTTACTTCTTTTTAGGTCATGGTTTTTGATTTTCTTTCTAAGTCTACTTCAGGTTCATAAGAGTCAAAGATGACTAGAGACCCAGCTTGACCTGGGAAATCTTACCATATGTGATACTTGATGTTGAAAGATAGAGCATTGCCTGAGCAGAATTCAAAGAGGAAATACTGGACTGATATATGAATCCATCAGGGAAATTACCACTTGCCCATTCCCACAGGAACTGAGTGAAAGGAAGAGAGGGAGAAACTGACGGTGGGTGTGAGAACTTGGAATGCAGATCATCTGAGCTGAGCTGTACTGTGGGTATAAAATATATGCTGGATATCAAGGACTTGGTATTGAAAACTAAAACAACCCTAACCATGAATAACAGCACAACCCCTCTCAAAAATGACATTAAATGCAAATAGACTTGTGGTGGTTTGAATGAGAATGGCCCCCATAAGCTCATATATTTGAATACTCAGTCCCCATTTGGTAGAACTGTTTGGGAAGGATTAGGAGGTGTGGCCCTGTTGAAAGAGGTGTGTCCCTGGGAGTGGGATTTGAGATTTCAAAAGCCCATATCATTCCCATTGTGCCCTCACTTCCTCATGGTCATGTCTCAAGATGAGAGATACTAGCTACTGCTCCAATGTCATGCCTGCCTGTTGCCATGCTTTCTGCCATGATGGTCATGAGCTCTAACCCTCTGAAACTATAAGTCCCAAATAAACTAATCTATAAGTTGTAAAAAAAAATATATATTTTTAATAGTGCTAGTAGCTTGAATGATACTGTACCACTATTAAAACTGCTTTTGATAGCTGGCATGGTGGAAGGAACATGCAGTATCAGTACTCAGCACGTAGAGGCAGGACAGTTGGGAGTTCTAGGCCAGCCTTGGCTACATAATGAGCACAAAGCCATCTTGGATTATGTGAGACTCCTCTCAGTTTAGAAAATGTTTTTGTCCAATTCTTTTTGTGCTTTTACTTTTGCCAGGACATTAAAAGTTACAACATTGACTGCATTGTCTGCCCTTCCATGGAACAGATGAAGTTGCCTGTTAGTCAAGTCAAGTATGCTGTAATATAATGAAGTAATTACATAAGGTCAAATATATTCCAAATGAGGATGTTTGTAAGTATTAGATTATCCCAGGGTGAGCTAGAGAGAAAAGTCTCATCCTCTGTGTACAGTGATTCAGTGTGTGCGCGTACTCACTGCAGAATATAAACCATGGTACTTTATGACCATGGGCAGAATTAGAATAGAATTTACTTAAAGAAATGAAGAGGGGAGCGTGTTGAGACTCACTAACTGAGCAGTTAATTCATGTTCATTCATGTGTTGAATCAGCAGTCTGCAATGTGTGTGTGTGTGTGTTTGTGTTCATGAGCTCTTACCATCTACAGTTGCAAGCTTTCTGGGGAAACTAGAGGTATTGGGGTTTCCTGCTTATGATACAGACAGGTGGTCTCATGCTGCAACCATTAACTGAGTAATGCTAGACCATGACTTGTGAAATTTTTATTAGTAAATAGAAAAAAAATCGCATTCCATAGCAGTTACTGTGAGGATTAAACACATCTCTAGCCCCATTTCCTACACAATGACAGTCCCCGAGCCTCTTATTGACTGAGTGTCCTTAGAGCTTGAGAATGGTACAGAATGGAGATTGTGAGGTTCACACTGGGACATCCTTTCTACCTCCTCTATGATGTTTGGTGGCTTACCAAGGCTCTCCTGTCTTTAATGTCTAAGTATCAGAAGGAGTGGCAGGTGCAGAAATCTCTAAACAAGGACCAAGGTCAGCTGCTGACTTTCTAAGTCGCATATGGTGTCCCAGGGTATCAGTTTCTGCAAGAAAATACCAACATCAGATTGTTGAGCAAAGGCTTAAAACTTATTTCTGCAGTATTTTAGAGGTTTTTATTTTGACAAAGTTCTGTCTCCTGGTGATAAAACTGAACGTTCTACATTTTTCCAGAGTATATAAATCAATTTATTTGAGATTTCCCACTGAAGAGATAACGCGAAATTTGGCTTTGGCACACAATTAGTCACTATAAAGCCATTGACTAAGAAGAGAGAGTTAAAGTATTTTATATCCTATCATGCGTGCCAGCTGGCGAAGGGCATTCTAAGGACAGTCGGTAAAAGCCTCGGACCTTGGCACAAGAAGGGCCAACCTCAGAGCCTTGTCATATATGTGTCCTGAGGGGCGCTCCACCATCTGAGATCACCTGCTGGCTTACCTGGAGACTGTGATAGCCTTAGTACAGACAGTTTCACATGGATGATGTTTTTCCTCATTTTTGTTCTTTTTTAAATTGCATTTATTTATTTATTTATTTATTAAAGATTTCTGCCTCCTCCCTGCCACCACCTCCCATTTCCCTCCCCCTTCCCCAGTCAAGTCCCCCTCCCTCGTCAGCCCAAAGAGCAATCAGGGTTCCCTGCCCTGTGGGCAGTCCAAGGACCACCCTCCTCCATCCAGGTCTAGTAAGGTGAGCATCCAAACTGCCTAGGCTCCCACAAAGCCAGTACGTGCAGTAGGATCAAAAACCCAGTGCCATTGTTCTTGAGTTCTCCATAGTCATTGTCCGCTATATTCAGCAAGTCCGGTTTTATCCCAGGCTTTTTCAGACCCAGGCCAGCTGGCCTTGGTGAGTTCCCCATAGAACATCCCCATTGTCTCAGTGTGTGGGTTCACCCCTCGTGGTCCTGAGTTCCTTGCTCGTGCTCTCTTTCCTTCTGCTCCTGATTTGGACCTTGGGATTTCAGTCCGGTGCTCCACTGTGTTATTTAAATTGCTTTCTTTAGTGTTCCTTTTTTTATCAGTTCAGTTAAATTTCTCTTTGAAAATGCTACTTTGTCTCCTTTGAAGTAGCCCAAAGGAAAGTTACTTTTTGTTTGAAATGGGGATAAGGAAAATTAGGATTTATTACTTAAAATATATAATACATGATCACTGTAGAAAGTCAGAAAATACGGAGAAGAATAAGACAATGTAAATAAGTGGGTATCTCCTCTTCCTGATGCGAGCACTGTTAGTGTCTCATGGTGTTTTGCCCCGAAACATTTTTATGGCACTGAGCAGTAGATGTGTATGGTTTTTACAGTGTCGGACTTCATATGGCTCTTTTCTATAATAAAACATAATACTAATGTCACAGAACAGAACAGAGAGTGGCCATTTGATAACTATTTTAAGGATATACTATTAAACATCTTTTGAAAATGGTTTTTTAAATGGTCTATATTTTTAGTATATAGCCATTTTTAAATTGATCTATTAGGTTTTAGGGGCTTTTTAAGGTTTATTTTTAATTTACTTGGGTGAGTGTCTGTTGAAACTCATAAATCATTAAGCATACTTCTCATTTTCTTAGGATGAATCTTTGGGGTTAATGAGCATGAGCATCTTTAACTCTTCTCATGAACAGGTTGTTAAATTTTCCTCCTGGAGCTTCTATATTGATTTGTAGTGTATTTGCATTAGTAATATTCCTAGACTTAAAACAGTTAGAGGGGTACCATAGCACAAGTAAGCAAGGCAATGTCCTCATTACTTAATCTTTACCCTCTGAAATTTCTTTTCTTGATAGGTTTGTTGTTGTTAACCACAGTGCTCTGGGGTTTATTTCCTGTCCTCATCACATTTTCATCGTCTTCGTTTTCACTGTTAGGGTCTCTTTATTTGTACATGGGTAATTTTTTTTTCAATACACTGTTTTCTAACTTTTAGTCAAGTCTTTCAATGTCTGAATATTTGCTTTTAATGGTTTCAATCATTTCTTGTGACAGAGTATCATTATCATGAGACAAATTTGTTGTCAACATTGTTAGTCTTTTTATGCATTTTAAGATAAAACTCTTCAATGTTGGTCTCATTTTATTATGAAAGGAGCTGCTGGTTTTGCTGTTGTCTTGCCTTTCCTCATTCTCTAGTGCTACATCTTAATTGCACTGGTGGTATTATTGAACAATTGTACTTTTCCTCAATGAGTTGTCGCCTTGGTCATCAGACATGTCTGTGAAAGGCATGGCATCTGTTTCTGCTCTTCCCAGAGCCCTGCTGATCTACCTGTTTATTCTCTGGGGCTGCTGCTGCGACCCCATTTGACTGCTTGCATCTAGAAATTTCCCTTGCTTTGTAAAAAAACAAGCCTTTCAAGAAATGTTGCCCCCATTCCCCTCCTACTTTATATCTCAATTGATCGTTAAATCCTAACAAGCCCATCTTTGAAGCACCTTTGAGTCCCTCTATGTCTTAATGCTCAGTTATTACTGTAGTTTCAGGCCATCAGCGTTTCTCTGTTTTCTACGTTGATTATACTCCCTGCATCCTACCCCATCTCATTTATTTCCTCCCTGTAGGATTGAAGGTGTAGCTCGGCGGTTGAAGACTTGTCTTACTTAGCATAAATCCTACAATCAGAATAATCTCTCTAAAATAGAATGGCATCACAAAAACCATTTTTTCAAAATGCCTAGTCTTTTTGGTGTTCTTGTTGAAGTAGAATATTTGTGGTCCACTTGGTGAATGTTCTTGGAAAAGTCTTGTTTTCTACTTTCACTTAATGTGGTAGTTTGAATGTAATTGGTTGCCATGATCTTGTAGGGAGTGGCGCTAATGATGGTCATGCCTCTTCTGACTTAGCAGAATAAGGATCATCTTGGTCAGTGTAATGGTCTTAGTTCTGCCTGCCAGGATGATGTTGGATGTTACCTGTGTTTGTGAATGTGTAACTCAAATAAGTAATTGGAGTCACAACCACATGCTATGTGTGGTCTTTGTTACTCCAGATGTACAGCAATAGGGAGTTGGTTAAAAAAAATGTAGATTTGATTCAGCAAACCTGGTGTATGGTCTGAACACATGCGTTTCTAACAAGCTCCTCAGTGACAAGCAATGATGCGGCATGAGGAACACTCTTGGACTACTGTGGATATGTGCTATAAAGGTTTATCTTTAAACTTTGTTTCCTTATTTCAATGCATCCTGAAACACATATCATTTAAAATGTATTAGTCTTTCTATGCAAATTCAATTTAAAGCATCTATTTTGAGTTGATCATATGAAAAGTGTTGCCGTTACAAGGAAGAATGAAGACTACTTGACCCGTTTCATAGAGTTCCTGGGTATTTTCCCTGCTTGTCTTATGTTTTAAGAGTGGGTGTAGCTGTGAATTAACAGAGGTATGTAAATGCATTTCCTATACAGGCTATGGAAGCTTCAGTCTGTACTTAACATTTTGATAATGTGTAAAGAATCCAGTGCAATTTGGACCTATTATGTCTCCAAAAGGCCCATGTTTTGGAGGTCTGCTTCTTCCTCATCCTGGGAAGTAGTGAAACCTTTAATAGGTAAGGCCTACTGGGCAGAAGTTGGTTCAATGGAGATATGCCCTTGACAGGGATATCTGGGCTCTGATCTTTCACTATGTCTTTTTTCCCCAGCCACTGTGAGTTTAACAAGATTCCTCTGTCATGCATTCATGCCATGATGTACCAAATCTGCCATGGGCCCCAAGCTGAAGATCCCACTGCCATGGATCCAAAACCCCAAATCTACATTGTTTCCTTTTGATGGTCTAAGCTATTTTCTTGCTTCCTTTTTTTTTTTCTTTTCAGACAGGGTTTCTCTGTAGCTTTGGAGTCTTCCTGGAACTAGCTCTTGTAAACCAGGCTGGCCTCAAACTCACAGAGATCCATCTGCCTCTGCCTCCTGAGTACTGGGATTAAAGGTGTGTGCCACCACCACCCAGCTGCTATTTTTTTATACTAACTGATACGTGACCTCATAGGCAAAGCTAAGAACATACCAAGAGAGAAGGAAACACCAAGACAGGACCATGATTTAGTGGCTTCTAAAGTTATGGTTTATATTTGGAGTAAGCATGTCATGTATCTAAGGGGGCATCTTCAACACTTTGCCCACTAACCCTTCCTTCCTCCTCAACTTTTGTCATGTGTAGTGTGGCCATAATGGCAGAAGATTAAACGTGACACTAGTTGGGGAAGTACGCCAGCTAGATCTGGCCTGAGTTGAAGTCAAAGTCTCTAGTTAGGATTATAAAGGATATCATGCCAGTAGAGAGAATATTATATTTCAGCCAACAGAAGCAATAGATTCTTAGGCATATGTTGTTTTAATATCATAAATTTATTTACTTACAGCACAGAGTGACAAGTTGGTGTCATTAATTTAGATTTAAAAGTACATGCTCCTAATAGAGGCATAAACCTGACTGCTAAGAGGAAAAAGACATATACATTTGTTCTGATGGGGCACAGGAGAGCATCTAAAAAAAAATACCCAGCACTGATAGTAGATGACATCCTGGAACAGCCAGTCTTGACACATCATTACAGCACATTCAAATGCATTGCACACTGGAACACCTCCAGAGCACATCATGTTATATTTGCCTGTCGGTGATTGACAGGGCAGAGGTTGTTAAAATGACTATGTCTTTATGCATGTGTTTATTAGATGTGTAAATGCAATTTGAATATTCTGGATACATTTTAAAATCAGAAAATGAAGTCTGTAGGCTCTTCTGAAACAATCTGTAAGGCGTGGAATACAAGCGACATAAACTTGATATGAATATTTATTTCCTGAACATCTGCTTGAATACAGAATATGCAGTTTAAGCAACCCAGCATGGAAAAAAAAAGGCAGCTAAAGCTATAAGCATTAAGAAGAATGTTATCTTGAAAGCTTTGGATTTCACTTGCTGACAGTTAAGAATATATTGGGCACATGAAATGACAAAGAACAACCAAAGAAATCATTAACTGACGTTACAGAATGCTAATGAGAGTTATAGAAACAATTGTATGAGCTGCATAGTATTCAATCAATACTTAACGCAAAAGATACTTAAATAAAACTTTAATAAAACAAACTAAAATATTTTAATTGAATAAATTTGCCTCTTAGTCTTCTTAGAGATATCCCCCAAATTTTATGTTCTGTTTTAGCACATGGCAGCTTTTATATGTCATCAGTGGCAATATGACTTTTAATGGTAGCATCATACCTTTTATGCTCTTTTGCCCAGCAGAGTTTATTGGAGTGTAAAGGATACTTTGTAACTGAACAGTTTGAGGATCACTGTTAGGAACTCTCTTTGGAAGGTTTGCTAGAATTAACTTCCACTCCTTCCGTCCAGGTTTGTTTGTTGTTTGTTTTGCTTTTGTGGAGACAGTCTAATATTGTTGCAGTCTCTTTGGTGCTCCTGGGTATGCTGGAGATGTTTATAGCCCATTTTATTCAATTTTAGCAGATCATACATACCTAAGGGTTTCTCTACTTTCTCTAGGTTTTTCAACTTCTGAGAATATAAATTTTGAAACTATGCTCTAATGATCTGAATTTTATTGGATTCTATCGTCACCTCCCTATTCTCGATTCTGATGTTGCTCATTTGGTCCTCACTCTTTCCTTTTGGGTTAAATTGGCCAAGGGTTTTGGTTAAATTGGCTAAGGGCTTTGCTTACATTGGCCATGAGTTTTCATTACTTTGGCTTTTGGTTTAACTTGGTTGAGCGTTTGCTAACCCTGCTACTTTTTTTAAAGACTCACCTGTTAGTTTTTGTGTATTAATGTTTCAGTCCTGTTTTACTAAGTTTTGCTTGGTCTTTGTTGTTTCTTGCTCTCTGCTGTTTCGCTGTCTGTGTTCTTGTTTTCTGGTTCCTTGAGGCAAATCTTACGGTATTTTTTTTTGCACGCTCTCTGATTTGTTAATGAACATCCTCCTGGTTACACATATTTCTCTCAGAGCTGCCTTAGTTATGCCGCCGGTGTTTGGTGAGCTGTGCGTTCATTTTCATTTGATTATAGGAATTTTTAAGATTTCCCGTGATTTCTTTCAGTTAACCCCACTGATCATTAAAGGGTGTATTGTTCACTTTCCATAATCATGCATAATTTCCAGAATTTTTGCTATAGAATTTATAGTTCTGGTGTACTATGACTTAGTAAGAGAATTTTTTTCATCTTTATTTCTATGTATTAAAACTTGCTTTGTGGTCTAGAATGTGGGCTATCTTAGAGAAGGCTGCCGAGGAGAAAGTGTATTGTGTTTCTGTGTGAAATAGTCTGTAAATGTCTATGCAGTCTAACCATGGTGTGGTTTTAGTCTGAAAGCTTCTTTTTTGATGTTCACTTTGGATGGTCGATTTAGGGATGGGAGTGTGGTACTGAAATCTCTGTTACTGCATAGGCACTCATCTGAACCATCAAACCTTTTGTTTTATGGAATTTGGAGCCCCATATATAGTGCACATGCATTTAGAGTTGTTTTATCTTCTTTATGATGGTTTTCTTAATTAATATGTAATGACCCTTCTTATTGCCTCTGAGTAAGTTTCATTTTCTGTATACTTTATCAGGTATCAAAATAGTTACACCATTTGCTTTTGGCTTCCACTTGCATGATAGACTGACTTCCAATCATTGCATCTCATTCTGTGGGTGTCATTTCTAGTGATTAAGTTTTTCTTGTAGATAACACAGTTGGGTCTAGTTTTCTAATCCAGTCAGCCTTATTGTGTCTCTTATTGGTGAGTTGAGGCCATTTACATTAAGGTGACTTTGAATGCTGTCTAATTCTCTAATGCGGGTGGTGGCCTTTCTGGTTGGTTGGTGTAGCCTTTGTTCTTTTTTTCCCTAGCATTAGGGTTTTGCTGGTCTATTGTGTTAGAGATATAGATTACACTATAGCGCTCCTCTGCTCATCTATTTCTCTCATGAATATGCTCTCTTGGTTTATAGTTTCTTCTTTAAGTGCCTGTTATAATGTTTTCCTTGTAATGAGCTGCCTTTGCTAGTGTATGTCTTCAAATGGTCTTGTTTCTCAATCAGCTTTAAAGATAGCTGTTATATATAGCAGCCGTGATTTACACTTTCAGTATTTTATGTATTTGTATATAAAATATAAATATATGTATTTATATGACATTGCTTCCTTTCTTGGATCTTTCAGTTGCTGATGGAATCTACTGTTATTTGGATGCCTGCTTCTGGGGATGAGCTGATACTATTTCCCTTGCACTTTTTGATGCTGTTGCTTTGCCTTGAAAGGAAGTGACCAAAACTGAGCCCAGCTCCACCCACCCAGATCTCTGTACCACTCCTCATATTACAGTTATTTTCTGTTGCTGTGATTTGAAGAGGAAAGGCTTACACATCCTGGTCACAGTTCACCATTGAGGGAAGTCAGGGCAGGAATTTAAGTAGGAGCAGGGGCAGAAAATTTGCAAAAAGACCACTTACTGGTTTGCTTTCCCTGGCCTGCACAGCTGGCTCTCTTACACAGCTGCCTAGGTGTGGCACTGCCCACAGTGGACTGGACTCTCTTACATCAATTAGCAATCAAGAAAATGCCTTATAGAGATATGCCCACAAGCCAATCTGAAGTACTCCTGTAATTGAGACTCAGATAACTCTGGAATAGGTCAAGTCAAATAGGAGACTCATTTTTTCCCCTCCCTTTGGACTTTCCAGAAAACTATTGCCATCTTTGTGGATTCCCAAAGCTTTCTCCTTTCTTTGGAGTCAGATTTATTTTTTTCTTTCTTTGAGTCTTCTTGACATGTCACACAAAAGCAGGTCATAGTCTGTCATTCACCCCAGAAATCTCAAGATTTCTACTGATATCCAAGAAGGAACAAAAAAATCTGAGATACATGAGGCAAAACAGAGGTAGTCCTACAAAACTTTCCTGAGTGTTCAAAAGATTTAATTACAGTGTGTTTCTACTTGCTCTCTTTTTTCTCTAAGAAATTGAGGTGTTTCAGATAGAATTTTAATCTAACATCAATATTTATAGTTTCTTAGGTACAGAGTAAAACAAACAAAATTGGATACAGAGTAAAACTAACCAAAAAGAAACCGTAAGTGTGTACAAGTTGTTCTGCAAAAACTTCTCACTCCAACAGTAAATATTTCACAATTCTCCTTGTGAGCTTTTACAGTATATTATGGGGTCACAAAAATCAAATTACAAAGAAAAGAACCAATGACCCATGTACATTGCAGCTCCATATTCACTGGGTATATGCATGCCTTTCTTTGCAGATGCTTTAGGAACTGGCTAGAATATGTCCTACAAGGAGACTTGTGGAAAGTGCTAGAAACAAATATGAGTATCCACACTTGGAGGTTTGCATTCAGTATACCTTACTCATCGTCATAGTTTTGCATTTCATTGCATTGCATGCAGTGTGAGAAGCAATACATACATTTTTCAGTTATTGATAACAGCTTGGTGGTACATGCTTGCATGGTATAAGCAACGACTTGGGTTCCATCATGGCACCACACATGCATACACTCATGTAGACATGCTGATACACACTCATGTCTATAGGTATGGACACACACACACACACACACACACACACACACACACACAGGTTTAACTTACTCTTCGAATGGAAATTATAATGAAGTCCAGTTCCCTAGACACTGTTCTGGTTGGAAGCATCACTTTCTCCTATGTGCTAACAGCATAAAAGTGTGTGACAGTCATAAAGACAGGTTTATAAAACACCAGTTTCAAACTGAGCGTTCCGTGGGAAAGTGCTATAGAGCTCTTGTCTCCACCTGTACTGCCAAACAGGGAGATAGTGGCTGTGAGCCAAATTATTTCAAGATTGTACAGTTTTGACCTGCCCTCCACTCTAGGCACACTGCCAACACTGTTGCCATCCCTTCTCTGTCAGAGCCCAGTTGTCACCCAACTCTGAAAAGGCATCTAAGAGAACTTTGTGAGACCAGTTGTAGTAGTTTGAATGCCAATGGCCCCATAAGCTCATAGGGAGTGGCACTATTAGGAGGTGTGGGTTTGCTGGAGTAGGTGTGGAGGAAGTGTGTCACTGTGTGGCTGCTTTGAGGATTCCTATATTCCTATGCTCAGGATACTGCCCAGTGTCTCAGTTGACTTCCTGTTGCCTGGAAGACATAGGACTCTCAGTTACTGGTTGCCTGCTCACCATCATGGAAGTCACCCCAATTATTTTTCCTGTTTAAGAGTTGCTGTGATCATGTTGTCTCTTCACAGCAATAGGAACCCTAACTAAGACACCAAGGTAGTTCTTTTCTGAAGAAAGAGTGGCCAATATTATAAATTGAAATATTAAAAAGAATTTATAAAAAGTGAGGCAAAGTGACCAATTTTTATTTGAAAGTCAAAGGACTTCCAGGATTGCTGCAACCCTGGGAACTACAGCCTGCCACTGGACATCCTTCTTTAGTGGGATGTTTCAATGATCATATCTCTTGACCATTTTATAAGTTAGGCTGTTAGCCTTAAATTGTTGAGTTTTCAGACACTGAATTCTGAGTGCATGGATGAAACTGTAAAGTGAACCGAATTTTCTTATCAAATGTTAAGGACTTCTTCTTGGGGGATGTTGACAACAGGAGTTACTTTCTTCCTCCTGCATTTTGGTATGTTTTGCCAAAGAACCAAACAAGAGACTCATGAAAGAAGTGGGGGGCATAGAAGATCCTAGCCCTAGCATACAGAAGCAGAGCAAATAGAGACTCATGCTAACAGTTTGTTATAGTAGGCACCAAAGAGCTTGATGACTTCTTAGAGCAGAGACGCATGAATGCAAAGAGGCTGTCTGGGTAGCACACAGCCAGACAGAAGCCACATAATCGATGGAGAACAGAGTAGGGTAGTTGGCGAGAGAAGACATGGATGTATCATTAATGCTGCCTCTGTCACTGGAAATTACAGTTCACGATCCTTTGCAAAACCATCTAGCTTCAAATTTTGCACAGTATACAAGTTTGTCACCTTCCTCCTTAAAGAAGGTTAAGTCAAATAAAGTCATAACTTCATCTCCTATTAACTCTGAAATGATTGCTGATGGGTCTTTTGCATTTCTTGGATGACTGGCTCCTTTTTCCAGTTTCAGGAACAGAGAAGTGATCGTATTCCCCCAGCTATATTTAGAAGATCGCTCACAGACGCATGAGCATTCTTGCTCTGAATTTCCTAAACCCGTGGCTCTGCACGCAGTGCAGGAGAAGAATATACAGGAACCAAGGTTCTGTCCATTATGAAATGGTTCTTTGTACTTAACCCATAAGGAGAATCTGTGTTCAGATGCCGTCATCACTCTGTTTCCTCCTACACATATGCCCATTATGGATGCAATAATCACTTTCCTCCCTAGCTACAGTTAAAGAAGCAACATTGGCCGATTTCCAGATATTTAAGACCTGAAACCTGTTTAAAAATTTTAAGTTGATAGCAGAGCATTAAAAGTCAGCATTTCTGGGTTTTCATTCAACAGTTAGGCCTCACGTAGGAAACGGATGGTGCACAAAGAGAAGTTGACTTTCCCTGTCTCCTAACCCAGGACTCTATGCACATAGTTAGAGATGCTTTCTACTTTGCATTCAAGTTCCTTAATTTTTCTTCATTTTCCCTCTTCTGTTCTTCACGTCCCTCCCATATCTTCTTTTCCTTCTTTCCCTAGAGTGTGTACATGAAACACCACTGATACAGAGAGGTTCTTATCTCATGCACACACTACACAAAGGCATCTCCCATGAATCGCCATCCTGGTGGAGAAGTAGAACAAAAACTGTTCGTGGCAGAGCTGATCATGTCAACTGATTCCTCGGACTGGATTGTCAGGAGGTGGGGTGGGAGGTGACACGCTGCTCTGGAAAAGTGAGCTGAGCACCCAGTTCCTCTTGGGCAGTGAATTGGAGTAAGAGGGAACAACTTTTCTTGTGGCAACACTGCAGAGATGCCTTGCAAAGGAACTAAGCAACTGTCAGTGGATGTGCCATGCAAATCCCTGGAGTTAGGGACAGAAGTGATTTTGGATCATAGATAGGCTTTTTGTCATTGTATTTGTCCCTAGAAAAACAGCTTTAATCTCCAGGACAGAAAGTACCCTGGGTTTAATGATGTGTCAAAATCTTTCCCTTGTGTACAACATCACAGTAATGGTCACAGTCAACATGGCCAGAGCAGATTTATGTCACCATTTTGAATACATTGACATGTAGCTCTTAGTTAAATTGAAACATGCTTTAACGTGCAGTGTCCGCCACAGATAACCTGCGATAACTTCCAGGCACACTTGGTTTGAATGCTTCCTTTGTCCATGTGTAAATGACATACTTGCTGAATTTTACACAATGTCAGTCGCCCAAGGCTGTGTCTATTCACCTATTTACCTCTGGACTGGCAGTGTAGTGAAGAGGCAACCCTGGAATTACAGTGAGGTGCTGGTACTTACAAACAACAAAATAAAAACACAGCTCAGGATTTTTTTTTTAAAAGCCACCGTGAGCTGCCCTGATCCCAGGACTGCTCTTCTTACTGCACTCCTGGGAGCCCTCGAACCTGTCCACCATCACCATTCTTCGTGGTTTTACATGTGTTACCTGACGTTATTTTCTGTAAGTTTATTCTGATTTTTTTTTGTTTTGGATCATAATGTTTATAGTTTGCCTTTTTTTAAAGAGATAGAAATCTTTAATAAATAAATAAATTAAAAAATAAAAAGAAGAAAAACCAGCAGGAACTGGCGAAGGCAAGATGGGGTGGGCAAGACCGAGAGAGATCAACCTGGGGTCCTCAAGATTGTAGGACAAGCACTCACTGACCCAGCCATCTCCCCAAACCTTGATTTATTCTTTTAAATACATCTAAAACATTAATGCTGTAAAAAAAATCAAGATTTAACCTTCTAGTGGTTATTTCTAGTCAATGTCATTCCATTTGGCCTGTTTTATTGCTGCTCATAATATAAATGCTACTCAACAAACTACCTGTATTTAAAGTTTATAGTTTCAGGAATTTTGACATACGGATGCCATAGAAACAGCATCAAAATCAAAACAGTGTGCAAACGCATCCTCCCCAAGGTCATGCCCCTGCCTGCTCCATCAACTCTCCTCCAACATTCTAGATGATCACTGACCTGTTTCATGCCATTATTCAGGAGTATTATTTCTAGAGTTTGATGTAAATTAAACTGGTAGTATATTCTTTCTGTCTGGCTCTTCTCATCCTAGAAGGCATGATACGGTTTCTTCTTAGAGTTTCATTTTTAAATTTTATTGTTTAAAATTGTGTATATGTGTCTTTGTGTAAGTAAGCGCACATGGGTGCAGGTGCCCGTGGCATCTGGAGGAGGGTGTTGGGTCACCTGGAGCTGGATTTACAGGTGAGCTGCCTGAAGTGGGTGTTGGGAGCTGAATTCATGCTGTTCTGCCAGTTCTCATTGGCTATTAGATCCACCGGAGAGGTTTCCATCTGAATATTATATTTTTTTCATCCTACGTCTTTATGAAGAAGAGCAGTACATACTTAGCTCTTGAGATTATTTTCCCAGTCTGTCTTCTTAGGGTCCTGATTTTGTATGTGATTATCTGTGTCTTTCTAAGCATGTGAGAATACTTTTGACACTTTATTTTGGTGTTTAGATGTTTTGTATGAGCCTCTCATGATGTGGGATTTCCCTCTGTATGCTGTGAATACCATTGTTTAATAAAGGAACTGCTTTGGACCTATAGCAGAGCTAGAGAGGAACAGAGCTAGGTGGGGAAAACTAAACTGAATGCTGGGAGAAAGGAGGTGGAGTCAGAGAGAAGCCATGGAGCCCTACCGGAGACAGACACCAGAACTTTAGCCGGTAAGCTACAGCCATGTGGCGATAGACAGATTAATAGAAATGGGTTAAATTAATACGCAAGAGTTAGCCAATAAGAAGCTAGAGCTAATGGGCCAAGTAGTGATTTGATTAATACAGTTCCTGTGTGGTTATTTTGGTTCTGGGCAACTGGTACAAATAAGCAGCCTCCTTACTTACTATACAGTCATGCGTCTCACTTTTCCTTTACCTGTGGTTTTGCTCTCACTTTTGTGACAGTGCCTTTTGCAAACAAATCTTTTAATTTTCATGACATCAGTTTTTTGTTTTCCTTGATTATTAAGACTATATGTTGTATTAAATCTTTTCCAAATCAATGCTATCAAAATTTATGAATATAAAATTTTCCTCTGGGAATATTATACTCTTAACTCTTAGATTTAGATTAATAATCCATACTAAATTTAGAATAGAATTGTAGAATAAAAGGACTCTACTGTTATAGTTAATTAGTTGTTACTAAATTCTTCCTGGAAACACTGTTTCTTTTTTGGATTGCCTTAGAGGCTGACAGACGATGATGATGATGTTTCTATTTCAGTATTTTCTGTTCTGTTCATTATATGTCCTCTTACCTAAACCCAATACTATCCTCCAAGTTTATATTATGTTTTGAAGTCAGGAAATTTCAGTTCTCCAACATTAAAGGATTTTTTCTACAATTCTCTTGCTTTTTCTAGAGGGTTCACATTTGTATACTTGAAGAAACAGTGTAATCCCAATCAATTTTTCCAGCTATGTTGTAATATTTATTCTAATCCATAAACATGGTCTCTCCCATGTATTTAGATCACCACTAACATATCATTGATGATTTTTTAAGGAGGTTTATTCTGATTGGAGTTTATTTAGTTTTTGGATCTTTTTGATCATAGTATTTTAAATCAAGTTTAGCATTATTTCAGCCATTATTCCTTCAAGTGTACAACCAGTCACCAGTTACCTTGTCCCGACTTCAGTTTCAAGTAAGGGTGTCTTATTCCAACTCTGTTGACTGTTTACTTAGTATCATTGCTTTGTGTTGAAGGTTTATTCTTTTTTGCCACTAAGTTTCCTAGATCCATCTTCTACCAGTTCTTACTAGCTGCTTGTTTTACCCTGAGATCTTTCTATCAGCCTATTGTATTTTTAATTCTAGCTCTTTCTTTGTATTTGTTTTTATACCCATGTTTGTCTTCTCCTGAACTTGACTAATTCCTTGGGGGAGGATTTTTTTAAGCTGGGTGTGCACAGTTGTATATCTCGCCCTAGGCTGCAGGATGATAGCCTTCTCTAGTCTTAGGACTAAATTCTTTGAGAGGAACATCCAATCTAACAGTTCTATAATGGCCTTCCATCACTGGGATGCCAAAGTTAGAGCTGTAAGGAGAAGGAGGTTCAAGGAAGTGACTCCTCATTTCTCAAGTAGGTGTGCTGTCAATCTAGTATCTCCTTAAAGGATGGTTAGAGTCAGAGGTATTTCTTGAATGACTCAGGAGAATCAAGAAGTTTTTTTGTTCATGTGTGTGTCCCTGTGTGCATTTATATGTACCATGTGTGTACAAGTGCCCAAGGAGGACAGAAAAGGGTGTTAGATTCCTTGGAACTAGAGTTAGAGGCAGTTATGATTTGCTCTCTGTATGCTTGGGATAGGATCTAAGTCCCCTGCCAGAGTAGTACACCCTCTTAACTGCTGAGCCATTTTCCCAGCCTCTAAGCTTCAGCTTTAATTTTATATAAGAATTCATCTAGTTTTATGGTCACCTCTAAGTTGATGTATCAGCTTATATTAATCATAGGTTTTAAAACTTCAGTTGTAATCCATGTATATTTGGATTTTTCTTTCTTTGGGGTAGGGACAGTGATGAGGATCATATCCAGGGCCTCATGTCTGTTAGATATGGGCTTCCCCATTCAACTTACTTCTAGCCACTTATTTTAAATTTTCCTTTTTTTCTAAATCCATTATATTTATCGTATAGTTGTAGGTAGGTACCTTAAATACTTAGATGTACGTATACACTTCCCGTGGATGTGCTGTGTATTGGTCTGCCATTTGTGCATTCACTGTAGAGTCTTGTGGGCTCCAACACTTCACTTACTTAATTCACTTAGCTTAAAGCCCACCAGGCCATATTGCTTCCTGACAGGTATAAATTCTTCATAACATCTAGAATTAGAAAAATTCACCCATGGTAAAATGTCACAGCTCTTAGGAAGCCTCTTTCTGAGAGGTGCCCAGAACCTAAAGAAGCTCCCCATCAGTTGGCTCTACTCGAAAAGCAGCTCAAGGGATCATCTGTCAAGCTAGGCATGAGACTCTGAAAAGACACTTAGAGGATTCCAGGGGAAGTGTACAATGGAGTGATGCCAGGAGATGCCAGCAATGGGAAAGCCCTAATCTCTACTGGCTGCTGAATCCTTTTAGAGCTAGGCACTGTCAAAAATCAAATGATTTTCAGAAAACCAAGCGAAGTCTTCCCAGAAAATGCAGCAGCATCAGAATGAGCACATCCTCTCCTCTCCTCCCCCTGTAGTTAGCACCCTCTGCGGACACAGTGTGACAATCCTGCCACCAGACAAAGGACAGGTGCCAGCTCTCTAATTACAGAGATGGTGATAAAGTACGTGTCGGCCTTTTAGAAGCCGCAAGTCAATAACAAGAACAGACAGTGTTTTTCAAAGGCTGCAGAAATGAAAGCCATTTGAAGATGCTTCTGTAACACAGTTGTCCTTTGATGAGAGGAAAACTTTAATTTTTCTAATTTGTAGAATGAAATCAAGGATCAGCCTTGAATTCATATACATACAAGAAACATTAAGCAGACTCGGGAGTTTGTACTTCTATATTTACACATACATATGTGGCAATAATAATTTAAAAAAGAAACCATGAATCTGTGAGGGGAATAATCTGTTTCTCAGAGCTGCGGGAACACTTGTCTTTTGGAAAAGTCGCTGTCATATCTGTAAATACCTTGTGAGCCATGATTCTTCCCTTCAAAATGGGATTCATTTCCAGAACACCTCAGCAGTGTAACCTTTGCATGGGCAGTGGATTGACCTTGCTCCATTCCCCCACACCGTGAGGCTTTGGAGCAATGGCATTCACTCTTTGTTCTAGCGGTCAAATTTACATAGAGTCAATCCCACAAAATTACCTGCTAACCGACCACATAGAAATATCTATAGAAGACAGGCACTGAGCAGGAAGGCAGCATGCCCCACCTTTGCTAACCAACAAATCTGGGCATCTCCAAAGCTGGTTATCACCAAAGAGATTAGATGAGGAGAATGGGGGAATCCAGGATTCAGGGATGTTTAGTGACTTTATCTAATGGTTTGGGATGTCAGGTACTTCCCCCTGAATGCTGACTCTTTCCTGGGTCAGGTCACCTGTTCTGGAGTACTGCTTTTTCAGGTTCTACCTGCCCATTTTGTGATTTTGATATGCATATTATCATTGTTCTTGCCTGTGGAATTTTCCAACTGTGCCTGTAGAAACTAGAAACCTCGTGGAGATCAGCCCATACTTTTCTTCTTCTCACTACTTCTACTTCTTCCCCTTACTCTCCTTTCTTCTTTTATTCCTCCCCTTACTCTTCTTCTTATTCCTCCTCTCCTCTGTGCCCTCTTCACTTCATTTTCCCCTTGCACAAAAATTAAAGAAAATGCAGAGGTAATTTACTTGAGTTAATTGTTTTTACCCTCAGATCCTTGCCTGCCATAGACATCCAATTCTGAGCCCTGAGGGGGTACTGAGGCTGGTATTCAAGGCCCCGATAGTAAAGAAAGATGAATACTGTATTTCTTACTAGTAGCTGAAGTTTAAAAAATCAATTCCATAGAATCATATTAGAATGTTTATTATGATGATGATGATGTCAGGGAGGGGAAGTAAAGGAAGGAAAGATGCAGACCAAAGGCTGTCATGTTTAAGTTAGCCCAGAGGAATAAATATGTTTCATTTAGTTATTACAGAACATGGTGACCATAGTGAATGACATACAGAATTTTTTAAATTGCTAAAAATAAGATTTTTTAGCCTCAACAAATAAAATAAATACATAAAGCCGTTGATATAAATTAGTTTGCTTGAATCTTTGTTATATATATATATATGAGATCTAAGCATCATGTTGTACCTCATGAATATACAATCTGATTGTCAATTAAGTTTCTATTTAAAAAAAGAGCACCTTATATCCTTGTCAGTTTAGTTTTCGGTGAGGAGTGATCCAAATGATGTAACTTGCGGTCACTGAAGATTTGAATGGCAGCTCTTTTCTCCCGACAAGGAAATTTGCTGAACTTGGAGAGACAAGAGACACATCACACAGACTCTTCCTATAGCAATGCTGTTCTTCTAGTAATCACAGCCCTCTTGGCTTCATGTGTGTTTCAAGACCTCCCAGTTTGTTAGCTAGCTGGTTATAGCTCATTACAGCTTTGCAGAAGTTAACATTTGACGCTCATCTGAACATATTTTTACACAGATTCTGAGCACCTGCTGCCCTGACTTTCTGTATGTACTTCTGACCGCCATATTTTTCCACCTGACCTTCGCACATGCTGTTCCAGCTGCTATACTCATTTTCACATGTGTCTTGGGAAGCATTTGGACATGACCTCTGAAAATGTCCACTGCCTGTGTCTGCTTTGCCTTGGTGCTTCCACAAACTGCTTCTATTTGTATCCAAGCCCATTCGTCCTCGGATTGAAAATGTCATTCATTGATTTATTCATTCAGCGAATAAATATTTAGCGCGTTGCTTCCCCTGCCAAGAAAATGGAGAAGCCTTATTCTCGCTTCATATTTTGTTTTAGCCTTGACTATTTAATGTTCTGTCTTCCTCAAACTGTTGTGAGTTTGTTATCTTTTCTGGACCTCATTCAGGAGCTGCACATACAACTGTATTAAAAAAAATAGTCATCTTGAGTGAATTAATGATGAGGTCTGAAGCAGAAGAGGAATTAGGAAATCTCAACAGAGAACACATGTTGAAAATATTAAGATTGCTGTTTTGAGCCCATCCCTTTAGTAAGTTTAGGTGGTTTTTCCATTCATATGTTGTTCTGTATTTGATCTTTGTATAATTTGATATATTACGCATTTCATTTCTCTTGTGTGCGTGTGTCTGCATGTTCATGTTTATAGAGGTGAGTGAGTATGTATTTTGGTGACTTGAGATGTCACCTTTGATGTCTACCTATTGAGACAGGGGCTGTCACTACCCTGCAGTTTGCTAAGTAGGATAAGTACGCCGGCCGGCCAGTGAGCCCCAGAAACGCTCCCATTTCCATTTCCCCAGAGCTGGGATTATAAGTGCTCATCACTGCATTAACTCTTTCTGTGTTTTATTTTTTGACTTATTAATGAACACAGAGGAAATAACTCAAGGTATTTAAAGAATTTAATATAATCCCGCAGCTGCGTATTGCAAGCCTAGACCAGCCACGGATTCGGGAGCCTGTTAATTCAACACACTCTACTGTTTCTTACAGTTCTGACAAGCCAGAGTTTGGAAGATTCATTGTATTTAAAATGCCTAGGATGACTCTGGTTAATTATGTTAGGAGCTGATGTATAGCTCACTCTCAAGAAGGATGTATAAAGAGTTGGTCGTTCACACTGTGTCTTCATTCACAACTCCCATAGCCGTGGATATCGATTTCTCTCTGGCACACATCAAATCTGCATTTTTATGGTTATACTTTGAAAACCTGACATTCCTCATACATTCTTTCAATAGCTCCCTTCAGCATACAGAGCAGTAGCATACAATTTTTCAGCACTGGGGTATTTTTTTTTTAGAACACAAGGCTTATTTTTCCCATGGGTTTATGAGTTTGGCTTAGTGCTTAATGAGAGGAACCGTGGCAGAAAAATCATAGGATAGAGTACATGCCTCCGTCCCGAGTGTCCAGATTGAGAGTCTGAGCTAGAAGCCATGGTCAGTGGTACACTTTGATCTTCTGCCTTAATTATGATGAAAGAGAAGACAATTTGTCTACCTACAGGGAGGTTAGTTAAGCACTGGAGGAAGATGGCTGAGAGCAGACATCTGGGAATGACATCTGTAATGTGGTTCACAGTTAGATATCTTTGCCCAAAGTCCAAGTAAGACCTCTTCCTTATGGCTCATGAGCTTGTTCAGAGTAATGTCTCACAATTCAACCTTCAAACCTATAAATAAAGAGGGACAGTGTTACCACCTGACTCAGTGTGGAATGTCTAGATGTTTACTTCTGTCCATGATATCTATGAAGCACACTGAAAATATTCCCTTTTCCTTGTCAAGTGAATGAAAGCAAATGTAGTAACATCCCTTAAAGATTAAGTACGTGGTTTGGTGATTACTTAATTTTACTCTACTAACTTTTTGTACTATTAGTTTTTCTATGTATTTACATTTCTTCCATAAATCCCTTATTTTAATAAAAGTACATTTTTATATCAGAAATATGGAATGAAAATGAGACTATAAAGATCACCTATTAAATTTATACATATGCCCCAAAATAACAACCCAGACCATCTGAAAGACACATTCAGGTGATCAGGAACAAGAGGAATTGGCTGTGTCTATACCAAGCAGGAAGTGGGAACCTCTGACCTGCCTAACTTCTGGGTTGGAGAGATACATGGTGTGACTACATGACACCCTCCATGAATCCATGACTGGATCAAAGAGAAAATCCTGTATGAGTTTTCCAGGGACAAGTAAAACTGACACAATTGCCATTAAACAGTCTTCACAGCTGGAAGATGCCAGCTAACATCATCACCAATCAGATCAAGTCTCTGGTGAGATTTTTGGAGACGTAAACCTTTACATAGTAAAGGCAAAATCTTTACGTTCTCATGGGCTTAATTTCATTGATGTCTTAATTGTCACGAAGAGACACCTTGATTAAATGCAGCCAATAAAAGAAAACATTTAAGTCAAGACTTGCATACTATTTCAGAGAGTTAGTCTGTTTTCACCATGGTGGAGAACGTGGCAGCAGACACGCAAGCTATGGCTCAAAAGGAGTAGCTAAGAGCTTACATCCTGATTCATAGGCAGAGGGAGGGGAGGGAGGGAGGGGCCCTGCGAGGGCTTTTGAAATCTCAAAGCTGACCCTTCAGTGACACACCTCCAATAAGGCAACACCTCTTAACCCTCCCTAAATAGTCTACCAACTGGGAACTAAACATCAAATATATGAGCCTATGGGTAGTGGGGGGATGGGTGGGCATTCTCATTCAAACCACCACAATTGGCTCATCATCCACAAAGCCAATACTCTTTGAAGTTCATTCCTCTGATGTAGGACCTCAGACATTCATAAAGGTTCATTAAGTTGGTAGTAATTATAGGCTAGTGGGGGGGGGAGTTAAGGGGCTTTAAACTCTAACCGACTAAGATGTGTAGTGATCAGGCTTCATTCAAATAAGTAGACATCTGTATCGTCCGACTGGCTCTTGAGTGGCTATTGACTATTGAATGGGAGGATTCAGATGAAAGCAATGGGTGGCAGAGGCTTCTTGTGAGCTGGATTTGGAGAACTCACTCATCCGTCTTCAGCTGCAGACATTTCTTGGTATCTATTTCCTGTAGCCTTTCTCTAGGGCTTTGAAAGCAAAGACCCAGTGGAAGTCTCTACATAGGCAAATAATTATTACATAATTATTCATTGGTAAGGAATACACATAATAATTCCTGCATCATATATTCTAACTTCAGGAAAAATTCTGACTGCCCTTACTAGGAAATTTGACTCAATCAGATCAACAAAATTTCTAGGGTAAGGATCTATAGTCCTGTATCTTAAGACACCTTACAGTGAGAGTCTCATAAACCAATGTCTATATACAAAAGCCATTAGAAATCTTCCCAGACATATTACTTGTGTGGAAGACAAGCCTGGGTGGATCCCTCAGTTCCAGTTCTTGCATGGGTGGAGACCAGTTTAGCAATCTTGACCAATGTACACAGCGAAATTATTTTTATTTTCTTTCCATGAGTTCTCATTTCTAATATTCATCAGATAGAATTGAATAAAAAAAAGACTCTGGTTCTATGAATGAAAATCACTACCTTCTGTGTTAGCAGAGTGTCAAATGTTTATTGAGATATTAAGACCAGGAGTACTTGCAGGACCTAGTACCAGTGGCTCTTCGGGTCCAGTGCCTGCTGATTCCAGGTGAATTTCTCTCCATGGTAGAAGTTTTGCTTCTGCTCACACAGTTTGGTTATGTTGTTGTCAACTTGACGCAAGCTAGGGTCATCCCGGAAGAAGGAACTTGAGATGATGCCTCTGTCAGATTGGCCTGTAGGCAAGTGTATAGGGCGTTTTCTTTTTTAATGATTGATGTGGGAGGGTCCAGCCCACTGTGGATGATGTGCCCCCCTGGGGGCAGGGGTTAGGTGGTCCTGGGAGGTATAAAAGCTGAGGGAACCATAGCAGTGAGCAGTTTTCCTCTATGGTTTCTGCGTCAGTTCTTGCCTGCTGATTCCTGTCCTAACTTCACAAAGGACTGTAAGCTGTGAAACAAAAGAATGCTTTCCTTCTCCAATCGCTTTCAGTCATGGTCTGTTTTGCGGCAATAGAAGGCAAAGCAGGACACCATGCTTAGCAAAGTTTGAGTCTTTTGTGACGTGTGTGTTACTCACCTTACAGTGGCAAAAGCAACATCTTTAGGGTAATAAGCCCTTGCACCAAGCACACTGCATGGTGTGAAATTCTATTGGCTATTTCAGCAGAACTGTGTAATCCTTATAGCTATCTGACGGTAGGGCTTTGTACCAAAATAGATTTTAAACAACTTAGCTAGGGTCACACAATAGCTGGGCTTGAACTGGAATTTCAAACATCACATATTTAATTAATGTACTCTATCATTCTAATGAGATTTTTCTTAAAATTCATGTTTCTTGATGACAGAAGATCATTCATCCCAATGGTCAACATTTTCAGAAATGATGATATAAAGATGAGATATTGTGTCTTATTGGTGAGTAGCTAAAAAAATCACATGGTGGGGGGGGGTGTAAGTGTGTGGATACATGCTTTCCCCCAATCCTGAGCATCCTGATTTTCTAGTTCAGCATAGTCGAACATGCCACAGAACCCACAGCATGTTTGGAGTATATTTCGTGAGCCACAGTAAGAGTTGCCCATCCCAGTACCGCTTGGGAAATCAGGATTTATGGTCTAGAAACTTTCTATGAAACTGAACTATTTTTTTTTATCTGCTTTGGTTTAAAAATTCTGTGGGTCCGGGAATAGATACCTGTATTCTGATGCTTGAGACAGGCAGTGAGAATACTGGAATTTATTACACTGTTTTCAGATGGTCTTGAGTAGCTGATCTATCTCAACAATGAAGGCAAGGCTTTCTATGAAAACTGCTTCAGGCAGAATTGAAGCTGAGAGATTAGAATAATCCCAAAACACACACCAGGCTCAAACCTTTTTCAAAGCCTTCTCAGTGGAATCATCAATATCCCCTTGAAAAGCTGAAATCTGTGGCTGGCATACAAAGTTTACCTGGTTCTTGTTTGAAAGTAGAACATTCTTTTTTTTTCCCCTGGGTTACGGTTACCAAAGCAGAGCTATTTGGCTTTGTAGATGCATTGGAGTATCCTAAGTACAGTCACTTTATGGACAGAAACTTCAAAACAAATAAGTGTAAACAGAGGGGATTACTGTAAGGAATATCAGCCTTGGGGAAGTCAAACACATTAATAAGTAAACCAAAGGGAAGACTGCATACAAAAATACCCCTGTAAGTGTGTAGGTGGTAGTTATAAAAACCTCTCTAATAATTTAGTTCCATCATTTCCTTATACCCAGAAGATTGCTGAAGTGTTAACTGTGACAGGAAAATGGTCCCATTATCCTTGAGTGATCACTTTTGTTTTAAAATAAACCTCCTATTAAAAGAAATATTATATATTAAGAGCTTTTGCCCAGGTGTCAGCTAGCTGTGGTTAACTAATATTCCAGTATAGGAATATATAAAATGGTGTGTTCATTTCCCTAGCCTACACTCGGGAAAGTGGCCGTTAAAATCTGTTTTTCAGGAGACACTGTGAGAGTTAATGTAGATGGCCCTGAAGTTATCAATCAGACCTGCAGCCAGGACAATAGAGAATCACAAAATTCTGGGGATCAAGTGAGAGATGCTAAGCACAAAGCGTGGAGCCTGACTCTCAACATAATCGCACGTCTATAGCTGACTTTGGATTAGCTAATTGGATGCAGTTTGAGCTAAAATGATTCTCTAATCAAGCAACATTGAAAGTAAAATTTTTGGTAATATTAAATTTAATTAAAGTATTGTTATATCATTCCCAATCTTGCTCCCTTTCAAATTTATGGTATCTATCTATCTATCTATCTATCTATCTATCTATCTATCTATCTAT
>JABTXL010000002.1:37469390-37496202 GCA_025134845.1 Neodon shergylaensis | reverse complement strand
TATCTATCTATCTATCTATCTATCTATCTATCTATCTATCTATCTATCTATCTATCTCTATATTTGAAACTTGTTGAGCCCATTTAATGTTGCACGTATGTATATCTTTTTAGGGCTCAACTGCTTGTGATTGGATAACTGTTCAGAGTGCTCATTTTTGGGGAATACTAATTCTCCCTCTATATGTACTTTTTAGTTGCCTATATCTCTTCATCTAGGGCTAGGACCCTATGCAATTTCCCCCCTCTATATTGACTTGCCTACTTGTGTTGTCTTTGTTTAGGTCTTAGTTATGCAGCTATTTTGTTGAGATTTCTTGGGTATAGATTTCCTGTCATATGAAAACTACATATTATTACAGCAGACTTCCTGGTCCTCTGGCTCTTAGAATCTTTCCACCTCTCTTCCATGATCTCTGAACCTTAGATTAGGAGTTGTGTTATAGATGTATCAATTGGCTCTTCATCCCACATTCTCTGCATTTTGACCAGCTTTGGGCTTCCTATAATGGTCTCTTGCTGTAGGAACTCCTTGAACCAGTAGCCTTTAAGTTACCTGCCCACTTGGGTGTGGCCTCTTATACTATAAATGCTAATGTAAAGCACTCACTCGCTCTCTCTTCTGGCTGCTGGATTCAGTTCCTGTTTCCCCGTTCATGCAGAGGACTGTAATCTTTGAGTCTACCCCTAAATAAATAACCCTTTATTATACTCAATTCTGAGCTAGTGTGGAATTTCCTTTTAACGTCTGTCTTTAGTCTCTGTTAAGATAGGACTTGGCTTTATAAACATGGCCTTGGTCCTGCCTCAAGTGATATGACAGACTTTGTTGACGTCCCATGGGAGGCCTCACTTTCTTTGAGGCATGGGTTGGGGTGGGGTGGGTAGAAGGTAGAGGGAGTGGGAGGACAGGAGGGGGAGGGAACTGGGATTGGTATGTAAAATAAGATTGTTTTAAAAATAAAAAAGAGAAAGTGTTAAGAATGCAGGCAGGAATTAGGAAAGCGGCAGTAGTAGACTCTCCTCTAAAATCTATGATCTTACCCATCATGGACAGGTGACTAATTTTCTAGTACTAGGCGTGGTTGTTTTTAAAAATAATTGATTGAATGGGACTTGAGTCTAATTAGACAAGTGTCGATTAGCTCCAAGATATAAGTGCCACTATTGTACTTTTAGAACTGTCTTGCTGTGTGAATCAATATTATTGTTCATAGGTGTCACAGACAACATTTGGGAGGCTACCAAGGGCATCAGCAATAGCGTATGTTATTTGGGAATCCCTTGGACTTCCCTGACCAACAACTTGAAAGGAGGGTTTCTCATGTCTGGCACTGGAGTTTTTGTTGGATAGTCTATGGATCTTGGGGAGAGCATTATGACTCTAGGTGGTGTAATTTCATATAAACTATATGCATATGTATACAATATACTTTTATATACATTTAAGCCAATATTTCTTCAAGCATTTTTAGAAATATTGAGGAAAACTTCTACACATCCTGTTATTTACATTATTTTACTGGGCAACACATATCTTTGTAGTAATATTATGTGGTGTACAAGTTTGTATATGTGTGTATGTGTGTGTGTGTTTCCTTGTATGCATATGCATTCCTCCTGGCCTATATCTGCACGGCAATCTAAGATGCTAGATAAAATCTTCTAAGTTGAAACTTCAGGATTGGAGCTACCAGGTGCTCAAAAGGAGCATATATTTCTGGTGACCATGAGAGGCAGGAAAAGAAAACTAGAATTAATTTTACTTGACAGAGTAAATCTAACAAGTGTGCAATGAAGCTCACCCATTCTACTGAACACATCACACTGAAACACGAAGGGGAAGATGAAAGAGTATCATTGCCTATTTTGCATTAAGGCTCTGCTTTTCATTTTGGAGCTGTGATACTGGATGGGTTGTGACTTTTACCAGCTTTGCAGTCAGGGGTAGATGATGGCTATGGAAAGTGGCAGCTGAGGCAACTCTCACTTAGATGTCAGCCTTGCTCATGTTGCTCATGTGGGCCTATAGCAGTAAAAAGAGGTCCTCTGCTCATTGACTATAGTGATTATAGAATGTAAGTACTCAAGGCCAACTGTGGTGGATGCAGAAAAATGCAATGTGACCTGAGTCTTTGGACTGTGTGGCAGATACTAGCCAGGTAAAAGTGACTGAGGGAGAGGGGCGAGGAGGTCATAGAAAGCATAGAAAGGTGACTAGCTGATGATCATGGAGGAATAGTCTATGTTGGGCTGTCTATTGTGGAAGGAGAATGGTGAATTGGAGACAAGATGGTGCAAAACTTTTGAGTTCTAAATATTGAGGAGTGGGTAGTCTGTGAGTATATATAGATGTGCCTGGCAGTTGTGGTCAGAGGAACCTTGTAGGTATGCTGGTTGTGTCACTTCTAGATGGCTGACCCCAACAGCCTGGCTCTTCTTTTCTGCCCTGGTGACCACTTGCAGCTCAAACTGATGATTGGCTCAATAATATTGTGTTCTCTTGAACCCTTATATGGGCCCCATTTCTATTTCTCCCTTTCCCTTCTTGCCACGTTCCAACCTGTCAACCTGTTTTGGAAAATTGGGACTCAAAGTGGAGAAATGCTTTTCCGTGTTTCTAATCCAGGGAACGACTACCCCAGCTACTTAATGACTACTTAATACCAAGGAAGGGCAGGCAATCCACTTCTCCATATTTTATGTTTGTCTCTTGTGCAAAGCTCTAGGGTAGTATCTGTTAAGGTGTGTGTGTGTGTGTGTGTCGAGAGAGAGACAGAAATGGAGACAGAGACAGACAGACAGACACAGAGAGAGAGAGAGCACTTGCTCACTTTTCGGCTAGAGACAGACATGGATAAGAGATCAGTGCCCATTCTTTAGTGGTATCTGCAGTTGGGCTCGAATCAAGAGCAGTTGCTTTAGAATCAGAGGTGATATCCCAAGGCAATGTTTGGAGTAGAACCCTATCCAATTTCCCCTTGAATACAGTCTGCAGGCTCCAGCCGAGGCCAGAGTCCAGCCTGACCATTGGACCACTGGGAGATGCTAATGATAATATGATGAAATGGGCCATACCCCGATTTTACACTTGACTAGCACTGTGTAAGAAACCACCCCTGAAAAGGTGTGTGTGTGTGGAGAGAGAGAGAGAGCAGAAGGGAGGGGAGGGGACGGGGCAGGGTCCTTCCTATCAGGGTCTTTGTGCAGTGGCTTTCAAATTTAGCATTCAGATGGAAAGTCGTTTATATGTAATATTATCATTCACCCAAGTTCTAACTTACAAGGTCCTAGAGAATTTAGAGCCGTAGAATTTCTGCGTAAGTCATTAGGTGTTTCTCTCTAAGAATAACGTTCTCTTCTGCACTGATCTAAAGAAGGGATCTTGAAACGATTGAGAAATGGTGGTGAACCATGGCAAAAGTAGATGTTTTATTTATTTTTTTAAATAGCATTTCCAGAAATTATGTGTGGCTGTAGACTTCTCTTCTTGTGTTGTACACATATTATCAGCATTCTTCAGCTCCTATATAGAAGGAATATTCTGGAAGGGTCAAATAATTTACATGTCTTTCATTTACACCTGCTGAAGAAGCATGTTTGTGCATGCAACTGCAGGGCTCAGCGTGGCGATCCCTAATTGAAAATGCCCAGCGTCGAGTGAGATCACGGCATAATAAAGCAGAAAAGGTCACTAGGTAGATTGATTATTTCCTCTTATAACTATGCTTCTCCGCTGGCAGAAAGAGGCAGCATCCTCTCAGGTGGATGTGGTTGCCATAGGGACAGAAGTTGTGATTTACTGGGGAACCGTTGCCGCAAATAGCAATAAAACAGCAATTCAGCTGAGGTCAGAGGCACAGATTCTCTGAAGCTGCAATCAAACCAGACAGCTGCTCAATTCATTCAGCACGAATTTCACAGTTGCCATTGTAAAGCATGTGGAAGAATGGGGAAATCAAGCCAAGGCTCCTCTCTTGCATCCTCCTCTGCAAATGCCGCTGCCAGGTCTTTTGTCCAGAGCTTTCCAGCCACTGTACCAAGAACTCAGGGTAATTGCAGGGGTAAAAAAGTAGACTAAAAAATGTTATTGTTAATAGAGTAATGCAAAGGCAAAAATTTAGAACCATAATAATATTCTAAAATGTTCTGCTTTATGAAACAACATAAAGACAAGCAGCATTCAATATTACAAGTAAACCCGGAGCTCAGGTTAGCTTATGCATGCCAGCTGAATGTGATCTGCATGTATGAGGGTGTGATATGCACATATGGAGAGACGCATGAATATCCATGTGGTCTGGGTTTTAAGTGGAGCAGACTGCCTTGGCAATGGCCTATCCCTTCCTTCCTCCCCATCCTTGGAACAGTTTGCTCTGAAATGAAGGATGCTCTCTGCCGCCTTAGAGTGAGGAGGGTGTCTCTGCCTTTTTCTTCACTATCAACACAGCTGCCTTATCTCCTTTGTCCCTTCCCCTGAATCTTCATTTTCAGTATGTCTGTAGTACTTCCTGTTATCATTGTTATTTGGTGCTACGATTGACAGGGGAGCCAGGAGAGTTTTGAAAGGCATAGGTCAAACTTTACCTGCGTATTTGAGGTCTCCCTTTCTTTAGCAAGCGCTTAATAGAAGCCTGTCTGGTATCTGTTCTCAGGGGACGGAACTTGGAACGTGCAAAATTACACCAGCTGTGGTTTCTGCACAAAGGGATGTAAATTTTGGTGAGACTCTTTAAAAGGAACTGTTAACAGATGAAAGAGTAGACT
The DNA here is from genome assembly GCA_025134845.1 of Neodon shergylaensis. NCBI lineage: Eukaryota > Metazoa > Chordata > Mammalia > Rodentia > Cricetidae > Neodon > Neodon shergylaensis. The sequence continues at coordinate 37,491,436 of JABTXL010000002.1, read as the reverse complement.
GGGCAGAAGACAGAGCGCTCTGTTGCCTTTTATAGGACTTCGCGGTTGGAGTGACTCAGTGTCAGCTGAGAGCCATTGCAATGATGTAGCAGGAGCCAGACTTTGGAATGTCCAGTCCTTAGAAGCCGTCACATCTGACGAGCGGAGGAGGGCTCTTGGATGCACGTTTTAGTGTTGATGGGCTGAGTGAGCCATTAGTTGCTGCCTATTTCTTTTTCCTTTATCAAACCGAAAAAGCCTGGGTTAAAACTGGTCTCACTGAACATAGTGGACAATGAGGACTACTGAGACCTCAAGAACAATGGCAATGGGTTTTGATCCTACTGCACATATTGGCTTTGTGGGAGCCTAGGCAGTTTGGATGCTCACCTTACTAGACCTGGATGGAGGTGGGTGGTCCCTGGACTTCCCACAGGACAGGGAACCCTGTTTGCTCTTTGTGCTGACGAGGGAGGGGAACTTGATTGGGGGAGGGGGAGGGAAAGGGGAGGCGGCGGTGGGGAAGAGACAGAAGTCTTTAATAAATAAATAAAAAAAAAAAAAAAGCGATGGCTGTTTCAGCCGAAACTCAAGCAAAAGAGATTACAAAAACCCCCAACAAAATAAAACACAAAAGGCAATTTTCCTCTGTGCTGCAAGTAAAACGAGCTGTTTTGTACCTGTCTCGCTATCCTGAGGTTTTGTCAACCTGACACAAAGTAGAGTCATTTGGAAGGGGGAACTTCGATTTGAAAAATGCCACCATCCCTTGCCTGTAGAACAAATTTTCCTGATTAATGATTGAAGTGGGAAGACCAAGCCCACTGAGGAAGTACTGTCCCTAGCTGGTGGGCCCGGATGCTATAGGAAAGCAGACTGAGCAAAGCCATGGGAAGCGAGCCAGTAAGCAGCACCCACCCTCCCATGCCATGGCCTCTGCAGTGGTTTCTGCCTTGAGTTCCTGTCCCGACTTCCCTCAGTGATGAGAGTGACCCGAGAGTCATAAGATGGAATAAACCCTTTCCTCCCAAGTTGCTTTTGTAGTGGTATTTTACTAAAGGAACGGATATTCTAACTAAGATACCTGTTCTTCGTTACCATTTTTCTCAGTCTAGAGCATCATTATATTTATGTGCTTGCTGTGAATGTAAAGTGGAAAGTAGAATTGATCAGCCTCGCCCTGCACAGACCAAGGTACAGTTAATCAGAACTGGCATCTCTTGATTGCTGGTTTCCCTCTCTCTTTCCCTGGTCTGTGTTACAGTTACTATCCTCACCTCCCTCCACCTCCCCTTCCTATAGTTTAGTTTGTTTAGTGCCTTTAGTAAACATTCTAAGATGAGTTTTATCTGTGAAGAATATATAGAATTCTTTTTGTAAGATACCCAGTGTAGTAGGCAAGGATGAGAACCTGAACCGACCTGCCTGGGTGAGGCCTTCACTCCACCACACACTAGGCACGTGCTCGATTGGTCATCATGTCTGAACAGTCAGAGTAGTGATAAGTGTTCATCTTAATGCCTGGTTGAGAAGATTAATATATTTATATTAAACATGTATTATATGTGGAACATAAATATAATGTATATATGGAACACATGTATTATACATAATCACACACACATATAGAACACTGAGGACAGTGTCTAACATATAGTATTTATACTTATTATAACAATTGTTAGATGTATTTAATTTATACAGATAGAATTGGGGTATAGCACTTTTTCAAGACAGTTATTTTATAAGCAGCTCTTTGTATGACCTAGTCATTTTCTTGACTGGACCTGTTTTCTGAATTGCTAGATTTTGTGGCACGCATCCCTATGCATTCTCACTTACAGAACACCCAAGCTATTCCTGTCCTTCTGTGCTGTAATGTTATAATGTCTGTCTGTGTCCCTCCTTAGGGGGCAGGAGAGAGTTTCTAAGGCTGGCCCTGCCACCAAGAGGCCACCGATTCATGGGGCGTAGGAGCATGTTTGGTCAAGATCTACTCTTGTAACCTTCTACATGTCTTTCTCTGAAAACTCCTTGGAATTTTTCCATTCTCATCAGAGTCCTATGATCTTTAAAAAATGAAACTGGCACCTAGCTTTTATTGTCATGTACTTACTGTAGCTGGAGATGGATTTATCACTACATTTCCAACCGAGCGTGTCATGTCCTCTGGCCATATTCACTGTCTCCCCATTCTTCTTCAATCCTCCTTTGTCCTCTCAGACATTCTGGTTTCTGCTTCCATGGTTTATGTATTTCTGTGTATGGGTATGTGTATCTATATCTCTATACAGCATAAGATCCTCAAATTACAGAAGACATGGTTGTCTTTCTGACCTGGATTTCTTACATTTGCCGACAGTGCAAGACCCTTTCTCTCCACTGTTCTGATGGCAGACAACGGGCGATTTCATGACAATCAGCCATTCAAGTTTTCTTCATTGTCACCCTGTGCCGGTTTTCTTTTCTGCTTCAGCAAATGTCTTTTTCTGGCTAGTCTTGGCCAAGGCTGGTCTTGAACTTGCTATGGACCTCTGATAGTCCTTCCTCCACCTCCTGAGTACTGTGATGCAGGCACACGCCCCACACCCAGTTTATGTGGTAGTGAGCATTGAACCCCCTGCTTTATGCATGCTGGGCTACTCTGCCAACCGAGCCGTGTCTCCATTGTTCAGTTAAAGATGCTGTAGATATCGATTGTGACTTCCCAGTTAATTCTGTTAACTAAGGAATATCATCTGCATTTTTCTCAGTTAATTTTTCTATCATCGAGATATATCCACAGTACAATCTTCTTATTTTCTGTGTTATTTTACTTGTATTTTTCCTTTTTGTTAACATAGTAAATTATAATTTCAAACTCTGTTCATAATTTTTATTCCGTTGAAAGCTTAACTTGTTGGCTTCTTGATAATGTATTTGAAAATACAAGCATCTCAGTATTACTGTAGCTACTTCTTCCAGATCTTTACATCTGGACTTAAGTGGTCCCTGAAGCCCCTGATGTCTCCTCTGCTCTCTGAGGTCCCTGACAATCAGCTTCCTTGCTGAAAACATCTTTGTTGCTAAGATGTCCCCAGTCCTCAGATACAAGCTTCTTATAATTACATTTCTAATTTTCCCGAATAATGGAGTCTGAGAGAAGCTAGTGGATGAACTGTTTCCTTGGACAGTACTGATATCTCATAGTTATCATATTGTCAGTTTATGAGAGTCCCACAGAGTGTGATGGAATGTCTTTACAGATACATTCATTTATACATATTTAATCAGTATACCATTTGCCTTAGAAATCACATTAGAGAGATTTTAAAACAACTGCTTATTTTTGGCATCTTCAGCAATCACTTCCTGAAGGGAATAGATATAGCCGATGAGTACAGCTTTGTTTTCCAGGTTCACACAGGAGTTAAATCGGACCACACAATACAATACACAACAATGTGCCCATTCTACTCTCTGAATTCTCTGTTATTTGCTTCTCAGAAGAAAACCATTTACTTTCTCTGTGTGTTTTCTCTGTTAATTATCATTATACTGCTAAATTTTCGATTTAAATGTCAGTGTGTATGTGTTTTATTTATACAAATGAAACTCACATGTGTATAAATTTTTATATGTTGAGATTTTACATTCAGATAAATGCTGAGCAGGAACTATTTCCCGAGACAGGGAGATGCAGACTTAATTGTTCTGTGCACTCTTTGATCTCTCCTTTCCCTCCTCCAGTGACAAACAGTTGCAGCTTTCACAGTCGCGCTGCGTGGATCACTGTGATTTATGTCACAATGTATTTTTGGCAATGTTTCAGCAACTGCCTCATTTCTCACTGATTGTTCATCAGAGATGGAAAACCCCTTTTGAAAAAATCAAATCTGCCAGGAAATCTGCCAGTTTTAATTTTTTATATTGATTGATATTGACTTGCTCTAGGGTGTGTGTGTCTGTATATATATATATATAGTATATATAACACATATATACACATATACATATTTAGAGAGGTGTATATATACATATAGAAGCATATGTGTATAAATCTATAAGCATATGTACAGATGCATATATATACATATATATACCTTTAGATGCACTTAAAAAATTTATTTATTATGTATACAGTAATCTGCCTGCATATATGCCTGTACTCCAGAGGAGGAGAGTACCAGATATTACTACTGATGGTTATGAGCCACCATGTGGTTGCTGGGAATTGAACTCAGGACCTCTGGAAGAGTAGCCAGTGTCCTTAACTGCTGAGCCATCTTTCCAGCCCCTTAAATACACCTTCTACGATTCCTTTATCTCTTTTTTCCCTCCTATAAAACACCTGTTTTCTGGTTTTCCTTCTTCTCTCTTCTGGCTTCTTTTATAGAACTTCTTGTAATCTTTTAACAAAGAATCTGTAGAAGAACAATTTGTAAGACATTTCTTGAATGAAAATAGCTTATTGCCATTCACACCTTATTTCATGGGACATAATTCTAATTTTAAACAATTCTCCTGCAGAGCACTAAGACTCTAGCTTTGTTGTGTTCTAGCTTCCAGGGCTGCTGTTCTACCATTCATCTGATAGTCCACCTACCTTGTAACAAGCAGGACAGAAGGATGAAGCACCAAGGACACATGTGACCACTTGTCTGGGCTCTGGACATCCTTGGATAGACTCCTCTGTGTCTCGGGCACCTGGGACTTGAATACGATGTTAGCTAAACTCATTTTCTGTTTCTTAGCACTGCAGGGTGACCCAGCAAAGACAATGTCAGCAAAGAAATGAAGCATCCCTTTTGGCTTTTCCTGGTCCATGGCACCCTCCTTTCTGGAACCTACCAATGACTCCCTGAGTCCTTACTAAATCTGGATGGCATGGCAATCTACTAAAGTTGCCTTGTTAATCCTTAAGAGACTCTTGTTATGAGGAATATGAATCCATATTTACTAGTAAATTCCATTAAAGTAAACAAGTCTCGGAAGCCGTTGTGCCAGGCTTCGTACTTTGTCCTTGTACTGACTGGCATATCTTCGCAGGCCCTTGGGAAGCTGGACTCTTAAGACGCAGTTTTCTTTTTTCCTTCTCCTTTGTTACAGACTTATTTCACCACCATGTTCTCGACATTTCTTCCTTCAAAATATGCCCTACAACCTGTCCACTTTTCTTTCAAAACTTACTTTTATTGTTTTGAATTATGTGTCTGTGCCCACAGAGGCCGGAAGTGCCAGAGCTCCTGAAGCTGGAGTTACAGGTGTTTATGAGGCACTCTGTGAGACCGAACTCTGATCCACCGCGTGAGCGGTATGTGCTCTGAAGCTCAGTCAGTTCCCCCACCCCCACTGTTCTTCATGTACGGTGCCGGGAGTGTGGGTTGACGTAGTAGTTCAGCATGGTCTCCGTTCCTCTGGTGCTCTCATTCTCTACAAGGAAGCTGAAGTAACATTGTCGGGTGCCCTGTCTCCGCGGCAGACAGGTCTCAAGCTCAGGTTTCCCTCAGGTCTCCAGTCTCCAGCGCCATTCTCTCAGCGTCCGACTGACTTTCGGTGCCTGTGTATTCTCTGTGCTTCCCCGGTCTCTCATTTTGTGTGGGAAGTGCTCTTGCCTTACTGTAACAGCTATTGCTCATCCTTTGAGCATCTTCCGCGTGGGTAATGAGAGGTTTTCTCTGAGGACTCCTTGTAAGGTGACACCTCCCCAATTACCACTTAGAGTCATTTCCTGTTCCTTCCTTTCATTTAAGACTGCAATCACATTGACATTTGCGGGTTTATTCAGTGCCTGTCTCCCAAGCCGACTGTAAACACCATAAGGCAGGTATCCTGTTTGTTTGGTTGAAGTCCAGGACCTTGTTGAGCCCTAGTGGCTATATTTGGATCGAGTAGCACATCTTGGTCAGTGTTCTCTTGCCCTGAAGAGATACCATGATCAGAGAAACTGTTAATGAAGAAAGCATTGGGGTGGCTTACAGTTTCAGGCGGTTAGAAGTCATTTAGAACTTCTGCATGTGGATCTATAGGCAGCAAGAAGAGAGAGAGAAACACTAAGACTGACTTGGGCTTTGGGAACCTCAGAGCCCCTCCTGTGTGACACACTTCCTCCAACAAGGCCACACCTCCTAATCTCTTTTAAGTAGTGCCACTCCCTGATGCCCAAGCACTCAAATATATGAGCCTATGTGGCCATTCTAACTCAAACGACTGCATAGCAAGTATTATAGCCTTGTGTATTGCTCTGTAGATGCTGCTGAAGAAGGTGTGACCTGGGACATGTGGTTTATAGGTACAAAATTATTTGTTCAGCTCTGAAAAATTGAAATGACATTTGCAGAAAAATGGACAGAACTGGAGCCATTAGGCTAAGTGAAATGAGTCAGACTCAGAAGGACACACTTGCAAATATGTCTACATATGTACGTAGAATATGAAAATTGAAAGGGGGCTTTGAGAGGGAAGGTGGAATTCTAAAGGAGAATATATATGTCTCACAAGCCGAGTGGAAAACTATTGGAGGAAGGAAAGAGACAAGCAAGAGGTGAGAGGGGAGATGGGAGGGCAGTAGCAGAACAAGGAATAAGGACGAACCGTAAAAGTGCATATGTATGAAAATGTCCCCGTGCAATGCGTTTGTTGTATGTCAGCAAAAAAGAAAATAATAAAATTTAAAATATCAGTTAAATGGGAGGCTAGGGTAGAGGATGAGATAGTAACACATGACCCCAAATACGAAGCAATTTCTACATCCCCTGAAATATACTAGGTAAGGGGTTCTAAACTTGGTGCACTAATCTGGGAAGTTTAAATGTCCAGTTTGTACTAACATATGCAGCTGCATGTCTGAAAACAATCTATGTGTTTTTCATGCAAAGCAGAATGATTTAAGTATTCCCACAAAGCTCAGCCTCAGGCCTAGGGGACGTTGGTATCAGACAAGATTTGGAAACAGTGATGGCAGCTTAGCATTGAAGCAGGTGATGGATTTTAGCAGGCAGCCTGGGGCCCTCTCTGTCTTTCAGGTAATATGAGCAGTTGTGGAATGGATCAAGGCTCCGGTCAGATGGATTTAGCAGGATTTCCTCTGCTGCACAGATCTTGGAGTTACAGACAAAAATGCGTACTACATAAAAAGATCATGCAAGTTAAAGATGGCAGATATTTAATATGGTAGACCAAAGGGTTACTGGTTAATCAGATTTTTGTCTGGTGATTAGCATAAGAGTGACGTAAAATTTATCTCAATCATACCCTCCCTTTAGTGGGTTGTTATGATCTTGAGAATAAGATATATCTCACACTACACATTTAAGTAATATACAAGCTATGAGTCTAGCTATCATACAATTTGTCTACTAAATATTTTTCTGTATGTACACACAGTTCTACTTCTAGGTAGAATGATGTCTGACTTAATTTGAACATCATTCTTATTTTCTTTTATGATTTTACTTCTTTTACACCTATATACACAGTAGCTAATTGCTTCTGAGCATTTTAATGTGAGAGGGGACTTCTCTCCCCTCTCGAGGTAATTCGCAGCTGGAAGTAGGCACACAGTGTTCTGTGCATGCAGATCACATGATGGTTTGTAAATGTTACAGCCTTTATTTAAAGGTGAACTGACGAGAGCAAAGTGTCGATCAAGGATTTAATAATTCATGGGAATCCTATGTTCTCTCGCATATCCCCCTTTTCTTTAGAAAACCTTTACTGCCATGCCATTTTCAGTGGCAAATAAAAGAGTTCGCCAAGGGACTGGGGCTGTAGGCTTGGCAACAGGCTTGTGCGTGCAGCTCCTTTTCCTCTTCCACAGGACACTGAGCTCCAAGTTCCCCTCTGTCGTTTCTGAGGAGACCCCGGTTTCATGGATCTGTGGTTCCTAAAGTACACAAAGTAAAGCAGGAGTTTATGCAGAGAATGAAGATCAGGAAGGGTCCTCGATACAACTCCCTTATAACTCCGACTCTTACTGTTCCATTCTTTTTAGATGGTCTAGAGAATATTTTTAAGTCTTGATGTGTCTTCAGGTTGATGGAATTACCTACTCAGATCAAACTACAGGCTGTATAGGAGAGATCTTTTCCCTACGCAGACCTAAGTATAAGGGTCTTACAAAGATGTTGTGTCAGATGGACTAAGGACTCCAGTATTAGACAGAATCTTGAAGGTTACCAGATGCTGAAGTCAGAATCCTCAGCATGGCGGCCAAGCATCGTAGGGAGAGTTTTTCTGTCCTGACTGCCTGTTCCCAAATAACTAGCAACCACTTCCCAAATAACTGAGTTGGAGATTTAATATTAATTATAAATGATTGGGCAATAGCTCAGACTTATTACTACCTAACTCTTATGTTTAAATTAACCCATGTTTCTTATTTATGCTTTGCCACGTGGATCATGGCTTGTTACCTCATTTCTCCAAATCCTGCTGACATCTCCTCTGACTCCGCCCTTCTTTTGTCCTTAATACTCTGAAGCCAACACACACACACACACACAAACACAAACACACATATACATATGTTGCTCACTTTACAAGGAATCTCCAAGCAAAGCTGCTTGCTGAGTTCTGCAACTTTGAAAGAGGATCTGTCTCTCTTCCCCCAGCAGGAGCCTGAGTGCCCCCTCCCAGGCTTCTCCTACTGCATTTCTGCCTTAAGTGGAAATCCGAAGAGAAAGGGCTTGGGGTTTCAGGAATTCTAGAGAAGTGGTGTCACCAGTAGGGGCACCCACAGGAGGCAACAAGCATCTCTTTATTCTCAAGTTTTCCACTGGGGATGAAATATTGGGAAACTTAAGTTGAACAAGAACAGAAGTCAAAGTAGACACTGAACTTGGCTTTCGACACTAACTACTGTTTCTTTTATTTGATTCATGCACATGCTTGTTCCAAAATTGTCCATGTTGACTTGTTGATCTTTACCTTAAATTGTTAGTTCAAGCACTTTGCCTTTATTCATGTCTAGTCTTTCAGGTTCATTAACTTAGTTTTCCTTCTTGTCTGACTGAATGAACCTCTCTTTGTACCCTAGACACTCTGTGAAAAATTGATGAATGTATAGATGTCATAGACTATGTATCACTGATGCCATCTAGGTGAATGCATCATTGTTTCTACTTGGAGTTTAGGATGCTTTAGGGGTGTATTATGCACGTGTGTGTTTCTTCGCCATGGAATTTGACTTAAAAGTTACAGGGTTTCCAAACTCTCTTTGGAGAAAGAGTCTTGTGAAATTTTAGGGTAGATTGTTAAAATGCTTATGTACTTTGACTGACATGTAAATGCCATCCTTGTATGTCCACAGTCACTTTCTGCTCTCTCTAGTCTGTCACCATCCATTATGTGGGCCAAATAAGGGACAGATTTGTAGCTCTTATCAATGGCTGATAATTTTATCTTCTAAGAACTCTGATCTCTTTCAGCCTCTGTTACCTAGAGTCACTGATCTTGATGTCATTCTAGAGAAAGCCTCAGAGATTAGAAGTCAGAATGGTTAGGCACTTACATATTTATTTTTTGATTCTGTTCCTGTCTTCCTCCTCCCTTCATCATATTGCCATTATTAAGGTTTATGATTATTTTTGGCTTGGCTAGAACAATAGATCTCTAACTTGTGTCTTCACTTTGTGGTTCATCTCTTTTCTATATTTCTTATATTTGTGATTTTGGTTAGCAAAATGCAGAGCATACTACGATGTGTCCTTGAATAACTCGTTCCCTATAACTTAGAGAATCAAATTCACACTTCTCATCACAGAATTCTACTCATTTCACAGTTCTCTTTCAACCTTGTTCCGGCCTCATCTACTGCAAGTCTCCTGTCTGTCTAACTTAACAACTGCACAGTTGGTGCCTCCCAAAATGCATGCCACATTTTCATGTTTTGAGTATAGGACCAGGAGTTCAGTTCCAGGAGAAATACTTCCCCACTTCTCTTTTGGGTAATTGGTTAAGGTTAAATGCCTTGCTATTTGTCTTAAATCTCATCTCCCCTGTAAAGTCAGAATATTTGCATCAAAGAAGTGAATTGGTTTTTTTCCTCCCAGCATTCTGGAATGTTGGCATTCTAATACCATGAATTTGTACTACTACGCTCTTCTGGTGATGCAGCTAGATCCTGAGAGGTGGTGATCTCGTATGGACTTCCCCTCCCCCAACCTTGAGTTAGAAAACAGTATGCACACTGTTGGTTTCTGTTCCCCATCCCTGAAATAAAACTGTCTGTGGCAAATTGTCCAAGTAGGCGGTTGTCCTGACCTAGGCAACCATCTCCTTAGAAAGACTCTTTCACGTGACTCTACATGGCTGCCTTGACCTTGGTCATCTCTTATGCTCCAGTCTTTTCTGTCTAGCCACATGAAAGCCCAGTCAAAGAAGAAGGCGACTGGAAACTCAAGAAAGATGAAGCAAAATGGCACTGACTACTGATTGTCTGTCATGTGACCTTACCTAACACTTACTCCCACATTGGACCTCCTTGTCTGTAAGGGGGATAGGGACAATCATCACGTGGTTATCCACATGGTTTCACTATTTTCGTGTTATGTGGTAGAGTTAACAGACAGGAGCAGTACGTATATTCATCTCTTTGGATATGAAACGTCAGAGGAATGCAATTGGAAAAATCAGAAAGGTAGACATAGGATTTAGAGATGCATGAGAGGTAGGAGCCCCTTAACTAAAGAACACAAAGTGAAAAGATTTAGAATAGCAAGGGGTTTCTAAAAAGCCAGATTGCTGGACCACAGTCATTAAGATCATTCAAAATGAGTTATGCCAGGCAGGTTTCTGGGAGTGGGCTTTGATAAAGGAGGAAGGCAGAGGAGAGAGGAGGGCACCAGACTAAGAAAAACAACAACAAGCACACAAAAACTAAAATAATGTAGCTGAACATCCCCAACCGCCCCCTCCACACCACCACCAAGACTCAGGAAGCAGAAAGAATGTCAAAACTGGACGGTGGAGAAGATTGTCATGAAATGCTCATTTCTGCATGTAGCTTGGTTGTTGCACATTTGAGCCCACAATGACTATGGTCACCAATAACAAGACCCTCAAAAGATCCAGACAGTTAAAGTCCTGTAAGCTTGGGTGACGAGCTTCTGAGGTTCTACCTGTAGCTGAGGCATTGTTGGCAGCTGAAGACTGTTAGAGGAAGAACCACTTTTCTCTGAAAAAGTAGCCACTAGTAGGTTGTCTTGGCATGGTAGATGACCATACACCCATGTGCCTATGAGCAACATTAACTGGACTGAGTAAAAACAAAAACAAAACAATACCAAATCCAAAAATAACTAACTGAAAAGAAACAAGTAAATGTTACTGGTTTATTTGTTTTGTTTTGTGTTTTTTGTTTGTTTGTTTTTATGCAGCAGAATTTGGGGAAAGAGCAGGTAGGCCAGGGCTTAGGGACTCAACATTCTCATTCTTATCTATGAGAACATTTCTAAATTCTTTAGAGGTTGTTGAAGATTACGAGAAGGTAATTGGTACCCCAATCCAGGAGGGCTTCTAAACATGAGCAGACTCTTGGTAGCTATAAAAATGCTAGGATGATTGTTTACATTAGGAAGAGAAAGGTGCATATAAAAAAATTCATGCTTTACACAGCATGTTTGAGCTCTCGTCCATGCTGGGACTAAATAATATATGCGTTTTTATTATTGGAAACTTTGTCAGTTGTGCCAAGTGTATTGAAAACTAAAAATCACATTAATTCAATATTAAAGTTAATAACATGGGTTTCAAAGAAATTGTTTTTTATTAAGCCCAGGAGTTCTCAAAGTAGGTGTTTTTAACTGCAAAGTAGAATAAGAATTTTTCTTTGTGTGAAACATTCTCATTAAAAATATTGTTAGGTCTCTGTAGGTTCTTTGCTTTTAGGATATATCAGTGATTCTATCATGAAAGAGAAAGAGACTAAGAAACCTGCTGTATTGATGAATGGTTTATTTATGTTTGGGCTAGCTCATTGCAGGTAGTTAAGAGCATTAACTCTGACATGGATTTCTGTTATCCATGCTGCTCCTCTCTGCTCGCAAAGTATATGAGATCGACTAAGAATTTCCCAGGGTCAGTGGGGTTTCTAATATGTTTTTCTTGAGCATATAACATGAGAAATTGCTGGAGTCATCTGTGGATAATACAATCATATAAAGCCACAGTTGTCCACATTGAATGAAAAACAGCTCAAGAAACCCTTCCAGAAAGGAATTTTATCTGTCAGATTATTCCTGAGCAACATTTGTTACTAACCACATGATCAGGACCATAAGGATGCAAGGAGAACAAATACATAGGGACCACATCTACCTTCTCCTTTGGGCTGTGCAAATGTGTGCTATGCTCACAGACCAACACAGGCTAGCGTCACAACCAAAGGCACTGCTTGGGAAATGTTGAAATGAGTCTCTTCAGTAATGCCATGAGATTCTGTTAATACACACCGAATTTCTTCCTAACTGCTCTACATCTGTTTAGAGATATGCCATTTGCAGCTATGTAATTGGGTTTTAAGTGCTTTTTCATGTCTGTAAATAAAGTGTTACATGCAATTGCATTGAAAAGTCTGCAGTGCAAAAGCAAGCTGTAGCCCACAGGTTCCTGCACCTCAGTGTATGGAATGTACTTTGTGTGGTGTGGGGGTGGCCAAGTGAAGGAGAATGCTTTACCTCCAAGCTGGCCAAGAAGCTGCTCACACTGATAGAGTCCCTTCCCACAGTCATTTGGTAGAAAAGATGACATAGTTCAAAGTACTTCTGGACAGTACCATGACTGGGAGGAAATAGTAGTAAGAGAAAGTAATAAATCCACCAAGAATCGAGGACCAGAATATTAACCAGAGTTTTGAAAAGGAAAATCTATTTCTATTCTGCTTTCAAACGTGAGAATTCCTTCCCCCCCCCCCAGGATAAAAGCTGTGATTCAGAATATAGAAGTGATTTGGCACAAAGGATCAGAAGATATGCATTCTTATATAAAGTTCACCCCTTTATGTTCTAGCCTCTATCACTTGAGGCCACATCCATTCCTCTTTTTTTTTTTCTAAGATACAGTAATGGATGTTCAGTTACACCTTGCAGTAGCTGATGGTTTTTAAGTCCATTGTTAGGAAGGGACAGAGATCAGAGATCACCTGTGTATGTCATGGAACTGTACGTAAGGATGCGTTGAGTGAGTTGCTTAAGAAAGAGCACACTGCCAACAGAACCTTTGTCTCAGGAGGGATTTCTATTGTTGTGAAGAGGCACCATGACCATGGAAGCTCTTATAAAGAAAAACATTTAATTGGAGCTTAATAGAAGTAAATCCATTATCATCATGGTGATGATGTGCAGATCTGTGGTGGCATTTAGGCAGACATGGCACTGGAGAGGTAGCTGAGAGTTCTGTATCTGGATCATCAGACAGCAGGAAGAGCACTACACAGCATCTGAGACCTCACAGCCCACCACCAGTGACACACCTCTCCAACAACACCACACCTACTCCAAGAAGGACACACCTCCTAATAGTGCCAGGTCCTTAGAGCCTTGGGGGCCATTTTAATACCAACTGCTATGCCCTCTAACTAGATCTTCCTTCCTCTGAAACTTTTATTTGTTCTTTGAGTGGCCTCTGTTTTCGCTCCTATACCCCCTATATCATACTTCCTATCATTGCCTACTTTCCTTCGCCTCCTGCTCCATTGTCCCGCCAGGATGATCTTCAGAGCTCTCCCCTGCCATGTTTTGCTTTGGGGCCTAGCCCTACTGTCGCCAGATCTGTTCAGAAAGTTTTCTCATCCTTCAAATCAAATCCTTCTTGGGTCTCTGAGGGAGTTGAAGATTAGATAGCTATAGTTACAGTTTTCCAGACACAGAAAACAAGTTATGATAGAAAGTATACGACTTTGGACTCACCAAGGTAGAATAGATATAAAATATTCTCTTTGAATTTGTCAAATGCAAATGGACTAGACATTGTTGAGGTATTTATTGCCTGTATATATTGTATATAGTCATTGTGGTTATTGTATATAGTTTTCTTATATTCATTACAGCCTTCTTTTTTATTTTAGACAAAAGGGGGAAATGTAGTGGCATTTCAATTGTGTTTTAATAAGTAAAGACTGCCTGAAAATCTGAGAGTAAAACAGTCCCGCTGGTCAGCCTTACAGACCAGATTATGGTAACACACACCTTTAATTCCAATTCCACAATGATGTGCACCTTTATTCCCAGTAGCACCCTAGTTGCCATAGAAATCGGGTGGTGCATGCCTTTTATCCCAGTGGTACATGCATTTAATCATAGCCCTAGAGAGGAATATAAAATGGGGGGGAGACAGCTCTCAGACACAGTCTCATTCTGAGATTCCTGGAAACAGGATCACCATTTCAAACTGAGGTCAAGATAAGAGCCAGTGGCTGGCTGTTTTGCTTTTTGGATCTTCAGGTTAAACTCCAATTTCTGACCCTGAGTTTTTATTAATCATACATCACTTCAATGATATTTTATAAGAAATTAAACACTATTCCCATTGTAGGAGAAGCTAGGATGGATATAAGGAAATTTATCACCAGACCTAATACGTTGTACTTTTTTTTCTTAAAAAGGACCATAGACTTTACACACCACGTTACACATGAGATTGACTCACAGACATCCCAGAATTCCATAAGCCCTGTATTTCATGGTAACTAAATGACAGGCTCAAGTGATGTAATAGTGACCACTCTTACTTTTTCACATTTCAAACATTTCTCCTGGAATAATCCTAAGTGAATTGATGGAGAAACCTTTGTCCTTTAGGACAACACACCTACTCCCAACTCTAGCGCCCCCTCCCTCAGGGAACCAAGGCTCAATGTGGTCCAGAACATTACTCAAAAATACTTGGTATGTTGAGAACATGGCAAACCGCACCGAACTCTCCTTGTTACCTATCAAAGGGGAAACAGCTACACTTTGACAATGACAGACTCGGTTACAGTGTGATCTAGTTTTATGTCCTATACAATAGTACAGTAGTACAAGATTTGTCTGAGGTTGTGGTCCCAGAAGGACATATACTGATACTTCCCAAAGCAGAATGTGTTTTCCTTCGGTGTTTTCTAAACTGTGTTGCTGATCAGAGGATACTCTGAGCTTCCGAAAATTGAACTAATAGCCTTGGCTTAGGACTATGCAGTGTCCTTAATTTGTTAAACTACTTTGAATCTCCATGGAGGGAAATAATGGCTGATGTTTTATGCGTCAAGCATCCGTGAGGCTGTCTTTCCATGGAAAGCAATTGGAGACACTCTGCTCTGGAAACAGCACTAATGGTTGTGGCTGCAGTGTTGACAAACCGTTGAAGAGACCAATATCTGCTTGGAGCTAAGTAGAAAGTCAGTTCCCTTTGTTTAATAATAGGTAAATAATAGAGTCGAAGCAACTCTGTGTGCTTTGCAAAATGCAGTGGAACACAAAGACCTTTGAAGACAATAAGACCTGGGCTTGACCCATTTACTGACCAAGTGGGATTAACAAATTCATTCAATTAGAGCCCTTATCTCTTTGTAAAACTCGCAGCAACAATTCCCATTTAGTTTAGTCAGTTCTGCAAAGATCTGGAGCAGTGCTTGGAATTCAATGTTTGTAAAATAAAGCTTAGCTTTCCTTCCTTCCCCAGAACTTTGCATCTGTCCTTACAAGGATCAAATCTGAAATAACTGGGAAAATACAGTTTTTCATATATATATCTCCTAGTTACTATGATCCATCTAAATGGGGCTAATGCAGATTTACACAGAGGTATCCATTTGTCTTACGTTATCTCATCTCATTTTGAATCAGGTACATAAGCTGAGTTGTATCATATAATTATAAGTAGTGTTCAGCATTTTTAAATCTTATTTCATTTAATGTTGCTAGGCCCCCTTTGAAGTAAAACTTGTTGTTTCCCCAGAAATGGAAAAAGATATGGATAAAGTCTAAAGAAGCTAAATGACATCAACAAGATCCCCCCAGTTGAAAGCCCCAAAGGTATGACTGAGAATTCAACCCTTCCGTGCCCTTGTTCTATCAAATACTCACTGTGCTTACCACTTACAAAATGAAAGGTTTCTTGGGAATCTTTTCTTTTTGAATGAAGACCACAGACTGGCTGTCAAACAATGACTGATGGCCAAGTAGTAAAAGGATGCTTGGTTGCCTAAAGCTAGTCATTACAGTGACAGATTAGTTCTATTAATGTCCTGGAAGGGCACATTTTGGTAGGTTTGAGGGCCTTCTGTATCATGCTGCCTAACGTCAAATAATAGGGGAGCAATACCCAGGCTTTTCGTTGACAATGAGAGCCATGTGATGGTACCCGGGAGTCTTTAGGAGGTACAACAGTGCTGTATAAGTGTCCAGTGTTTATTCATTCTCTGTGATGTGGGAAGGAGTGATACCGTGAAAGCAATTAATAGTTGCACAAGTTTGTAATACATTTCTTGATTAACTCTGTTAAGCAAGAATAGTATCAGTCATTAATAATCTATTTTTCCTGGATGGTTATGAACCAGTGGCTGGAGAAGGGAACTGGATTTTGAACTTGATGGTTCCAAAACAACCTGTTAATCTAACTGACTACAAATAGACCCACCAAGTCCAAGGATGGATGGATTGCACGGACCTTGCTTACAAAATAAGAAATGCATATAACACTAAAGCTCTCTTTTCTTAATTCCATTGGAATGATTTCCTTTTTCTTTATGCTTATGAGATAGGGTCTCTCTCAGTCCTGGGCTGAAATTACTAAGTAACCCAGGTTGGCCGAAAACTTGGACTACTAGTCCTGCCTCAGGTTTGTGAGTGCTAGAATTTCAAATATGAGTTAGTGCAAAGAGCTTGGAATGGTTTACCTGGCTAACATAACTGGGATATCACCATGTATTTTGCTGTGCTCTTTCTACATTCCACATAAAGTCTCAAAAAATGTTTAGGTATATAAAGGGTAGGTCTCACCAAGTGCATGTTATGACTTGAGGGAAGGAAGATAGCTCTAAAATACATATTTTGATTTCCGTATCATTTGCTTGTAAGTTTATTTTGTCAACTGAAGATATTCTTTGTTATTATCTAGAATGTGGATGAAAGTGATAGAATTTCTTGGCAGAGATCTGGGTAACATCACAGGGGTACAAACTAATAATCCCTATTTATTAAAGATTGATTATTGGGTTAAGGTTCCTTGTTAAGTACTGAGAATATCGTGTGAATAATGTATTTTTTTTCTGCTTAACATGTGCAGAAAATAGATTTGAGTAGAGGGCAGAAACCTTCTTGAAGATGCCAGAATTGAATGTCCTGCTTTGTGGTAATATGCCCTGACTCTATGACCTCCAGGTGCCAACACAGGCTCAGCCCTGAACCGCTGAACTTCTTTAATGTTCCTTCGGCTTAAAGTGTGGTTTTAGTGCTCAAGGAGAAGCTCTCCATGCTGTCTGGTCATTTGTGGGTATGTGGAGAGGATTGGGGGGTGAGGGCTCAGTTTTCTTGACAAGTACATTCTCAGCTCAGTTTGCACAACGTGACACTCTGCCTTTTAACTTTAGCTGTCATACTATAAACGGATGTCCTTTCAGGGATCTCTGTGATAACATACTTAGCACTGAAAGAACGTCATTTAAAACTCTACCAATAGTCAATTCACATTGATATAATGGGAATATAATGCTTAGATCACTAAATGATGGGGGAATCATTTAGTTCAGGAACTAAAACCATCATATTTCTAGTAGAAGAAAGCTACAGTGACTTCAAAAGAGCAACATGGTCATGTTTACTCAGTTGAGGACAGATCTCAGCAACTTGACATTCCTCCTTGTAGAAATCCATTCTAGCAACACTCAGATGCATGAGGCCAGGGGGACAGATCCAGTAATATTCTTAGAATTTTAGTGTCTGAGATCTATACGAATAAATTGTGTATTCACTTATCAGAGAATGTTATGCATGAATACAATGTATTCAGAAGATGGGACATGGCATGACAGTGAGAATAAATGCCACACAAAGCACTTTGTTTATTCTCAAAGACACAACACTTAGTGGCACAACATTGTATGAGAAAATGCTGCATTTACACATCTGTGTAAAGTTTACATAGCTATAAAAGAAGTAGAGGAAAATCTGAATGAAAATAATGAGAACCATATTGTATGCTTAATTTTTATGGATGTTTCCTTGGTGGGAAAGATCAAGGCCTTCACCGTGACTTGTAATTTTTTTCTAAAGAACTTATCTATGACTGATACATGATATAACAGCATAGACTTTGATTGCATTTGTCTAAAGGTTTCAGATATTTAGCATCTTAAAAATAAATCCATATGAAATATTGCCAGCGTATATGAATTTTTGAAAGTACCTAAGCTACCAAAGGAATCCAAACAGGAAGCTGAAGATGGATGCAGGAAAAGGTGAAATCCCCTACATTTGACTCCAGAAGACAGTGGCTCTTACCCCATCCATTATTTCCATTTTGTTTCTTTCTGTCTTAATTTTTCTATTCTATTCTGGGGAAGTGTGAACATTTAAAGCACTTCCAAGAGAAAAAAAAATTCTTTAGTTGCAAGTTTCAGACATAAACTTACGGAGGACCATCTGATGTATTCAAGTCTATCTAAAACCTGCAATACACAGCCCATCTCTACTGTACATCTTATCAACCAGATCAACCCCTGTAAAATAAGAGTCAAGCCTCATTTACAGGATTCTGGACCTCGCTGGTGTACTTCCTACTTCTCTAACTCACCCGTGTCTCTCAGATCAATACAGCATTTAGAAAATGTGGAAACGAGGGATCTGCTGTCACCTACGTTACATTCTTGTTACCCTGAGATCCGAGAAAACCGCACTGGGTGAGGCATCTTTTCTTGGTGTTCAGCATGTTACTAATAAAAGTCCAGAGAGAAAATCCTTGCAAAAAGAAACAAAAATCCCAATGGGTCTCAGACAGGAAGCTCCATCTGTGAACTGAACTTCTTTTGAGCTACAGTAAACACTAGGAAACAATCACAAAAGACTTTCAACTTCCAGAGAGTTATTCAATCTAATTGGCCCTCAAAAGGCACAAAATGTCTTCACTGGATTTTTCCTTTGTCTCATAAGTGAGAGAGCTCTGATCTTATTTTTTTTTTTGAGAAAGCAGTGCTCTCAGGTAAGCAAGTAATACATATATAAAGCATTTTACAAGTATTTAGAAAGATGAACAAGGCTCATATTAATGGACTCATCTAAAACAGGATACAAGCTTCTCAAAGTAACAGTATTTTAATAGGATTTGTTTAAAAAACTCACTTATTACAGATTATTTTAAATTTTTATATCAAAAAACCTCACTTATCCTTTAATTTACCTGTGGGGTATATTTACATGAAATATAAAATGAAATAACTGATGTCAAATGGAGAGATGGGATAAATATGAATTATAGCTCTATGTAGGTTTTTCTCTCTTTTAAAGACTGCAGTGGATTTTAAATTCATAAGCCTACACAGAACGAATATCTTGCTTCTTCCATGTCTAGAATGGCAAACAACCATTTGCTTTGTGTTTCAAAGCTTGGAGTAAGCATTGAGGTTTTTAACCCTATGCTTAGGCAAGAGTGGAACCCAAAACCAGTCTTGTAAAACATGGAATGTGCTACAAAGTGAGTTTCCATCAGGAGGCATCTGAAAGTGTAATAATTATTTGTTAAAGGGATAAATGATTTAAGGAAATGCCCAGGTTACTATAGAGCACAGCTAACAGTAGAACAGCTACCATGGTGTCAGATGACAAATATCAGAGGGTGGAATGTGACATCATTCAGACTTCATGAAACCCCGCTTCCTGTTACCTCATGAGAAGTCGGTAAAGTATGAAACTACCATTGGAGGTGAAGTTAAATCTGAACCAAACAAAAATGCAGGGCTAAAGTGGAGAAGTGGCTGTTGACCTTGGGATAAGCAAGTACGTTTTTATTAATAGTCTACCTGGAAGTGCAAATTTTCCATGCAACCAAAATGACGTTTCAGTTTGCTTCCATCTGTATAGACTCCTTAGATACAGTAAATAAGTATATAGTTTATTAGTTGGTCTATTCCTAGGTTTGGTTAACATGAATTTATCATCTATGGCATTAGTTCAATACTGAGTTCAACTGATTGCCATGACTATGTGCTGCAACAATGCCCAGCTTCCTTATGTCCTACTCCTCAGGATACCATTCCAAGAAGAACCATCTTTACGATCTTTTCTAACGCAGCGCCACGAAATATGGACAGTGTGTTTATGAAATAGCTGCCCACTTAGAGAAAACAGAGTTAGTTACCATAGACAGGGCAGATCTGCTGAACTGCCTGCCTTCCCCCGTAGAAAGAATTTCACACATCTTCACCTAATCTTTCATCTTCTGATTATGATATTTCATAACATAGACAAGCAAGACAACCTTCTAAATACCATTTGCAAATTCATCTTACAGTGCCAAAAAAATTAAACAAAACACCGTGGGTCACTCCAGTGCTAATAATAAACATTTCAAACAGCCCCAACAGACTTAGCCATTTTGTCGGGAAGCTCAAGTTATTTGAGTTTCTTTTAAATTTCATAGAAATTTAAGTTATAAATATTTAAAAAATTGTTTAACTTACTGATACTTTAAAAAATTCTTTGATTCACTATGTGAACATTTAAGTTATAAATATTTCTAGTGAAATCCCAGTTACTCAGCTTGAATTTCCAGTTAACTATGGAGTCTCACTTTATCATCTACTTTTTGGATATCTTTCCTGAACTTAAGTATTTTAATGTTTAACATCAAACAGTAACATGTCTTCCTATGTTGTATTTTGAAATGGTTATCATTTTTTTATAATGAAATATATGATATTTTGCTTATAAATTTTTTTCAATATAAGATGAATCTGAATTTGAATATTAAACTACTAGGTTGTTTGTTGTTGTTTAAGGGTAAAAAAAAAATCTATCTTTTTTTTCTTCTTTTGAGATGTCTGATTATATTACTCTGGATAGCCTGAAGCTCACTGTGTAGGCTAGGCTGGGCTTGAACTCTCAGAGGACCATCTGCCTTGGCCTTTTGAATGCTGGGATTAAAAGTGGGCATCACCATGCCTATCATTTTTAAAAAAAATACAATGTTTTATTATTAGAAAATTCATATATTATACAGTGTATCTTGATTATACCCAACAATTTCTTTCCAACTTACCTGCCTCCCTAAACAACCCTCTCCAAGCTTAGTCTTTTGATTTTGAAATAATTCCCTGAGTACAATTAATGCTGTTTATATGTGCATGAGTGTTTATTTATATTTCAAACCATTATTTCTTGTAGTTTAAGATCCATAGTGCAAATCTGTGAGTGGTGATCTTTTTTAGTATTTATATGTCTGTCACTTGATTCTTATTCTTGATTAATCAGTTATGCTAATTTTTATTTCCACTTTAATTCTGGAGGTAATCTATTTCCATATCTTTTACAACTAATGAAAGGTTTATTATTTATTTTGGTGTTGCTGTGTCAATAATATAGTTTTCCTATCTGCTGATAAAGGAGTTATGTAAAGGGGAAAAGCAAAGAAATAAGGTTGAATTTGGATAAAATGATAGAAAAAGAAGAGTGGACATTTTCCTCAATAATGAGGAAGTCCTAATCAAAATCAGACAAATGTTGAAAAGACCAATAAGAATAAGAACATAAAGAATTCCAGAAATCAATATGATCCAAAGATTAGCAAAAAGCGTAGCAGAAAGAGGGAGAAAAGGATGGAATGGTGGGTGAAAAATTGCCCAACAAGGCAAAGTGTAAACAGTTAAACCTAAGAAAGTGAGTATATGTGAGTATATGCGTGGTGTGTGTGTGTTTAATATGGTAAGTTAAAATACTACCAAAAGTTCAGTAAATGGTTAGAAGGTAAAACACAAGGGACAAAAGTAAGAAAAATGAAAAAAGAATACATTCTTTTTTTTTATTCTTTTTTTTCTTTCTTTTTTTTTTTTTTATTGAGAAAAAGAAAAGAAAAAAAAAGTTTCCGCCTCCTCCCGGCCTCCCATTTCCCTCCCCCTC
>JABTXL010000002.1:37457468-37469290 GCA_025134845.1 Neodon shergylaensis | reverse complement strand
CCTCTCCCCCTCCCTCTCCAGTCCAAAGAGCAGTCAGGGCTCCCTGTCCTGTGGAAAGTCCAAGGCCCTCCCCCCTCTGTCCATGTCTAGGAAGGTGAACATCCAAGGTGGCTAGGCTCCCACAAAGCCCGAACTTGAAGTAGGAACAAAACCCCATGCCATTGTCCTTGGCTTCTCATCAGCCCCCATTGTTCGCCATGTTCAGAGAGTCTGGTTTTATCCCATGCTTCTTCCGTCACAGTCCAGCTGGCCTTGGTGAGCTCCCAATAGATCAGTCACACTGTCTCAGTGGTTGGGTGCACTCCTCGTGGTCCTGACTTCCTTGCTCATGTTCTCCCTCCTTCCGCTCCTCATTGGGAACTTGGGAGCTCAGTCCGGTGCTCCAGTGTGGGTCTCTGTGACTATCTCCATCCATCCCCAGATGAAGGTTCTATGGTGATATGCAAGATATTCGTCAGCATTGCTATAGGATAGGGTCATTTCAGGTTCCCTATCCTCAGCTGCCCAAGGAACTAACTGGGAACCTCGCCTTGGGCTCCTGGGAGCCACTCTAGGTTCAAGTCTCTTGCCAACCCTAAGGTGGCTCCCTTAACTAAGAATTGAGCTTCCGTGCTCCCCTATCCAACCTTCCTTTATCCCAATCATCCTGTTTCCCCAAGTTTCCCTCATCCTCCCCTTCTCAGTTTTCTCTCCCCATCCCCCGATACTCCCATCCCACCCCACCCCCAAGGTCCCAGATTTTCTCCCCTCAATTTTGTCTACTTCCCGTATCCAAGAGGATAATTATATGTTTTTCTTTGGGTTCACCTTCTTATTTAGCTTCTTTGGGTTCACTACTATATACTCCGTGTCCGTTATTTATGGCTAAAAACCAATTATGAGTGAGTACATCCCATGTTCCTCTTTTTGGGTCTGGGATACCTCACTCAGGATAGTGTTTTCTATTTCCATCCATTTGCATACAAAATTCGAGAAGTCATTGTTTTTTACCGCAGCATAGTACTCTAATGTGTATATATTCCACACTTTCTTCATCCATTCTTCCATGGAAGGGCATCTAGGTTGTTTCCAGGTTCTGGCTATTACAAATAATGCTGCTATGAACATAGTTGAACAAATGCTTTTGTCATGTGATAGGGCATCTCTTGGGTATATTCCCAAGAGTGGTATTGCTAAAGTTTGGGGAGTCCCTTTGTGGTCACCTACAATCTTGAGGCAATCCTCTTTACTATAACAGCATTGGGCTGGTTTCTTTTCAGAGTCTTTGAAAATTGGGACATAGGTAGGCACAGTTGGGGCCTTTGCTGTGATTTGTGTTGCTAAGGAGCCTCGGCTAGCCACATCTTAGACCTTCACTACAGCTGTCTTAGCCTTCTGTCTGCGTGGCTAGGGGCCTCTGCTGGCTACACTTAGACTTGTGGGGCAGAGTCTCCTACCTTCCTGAGACTACACCATTCATACCCCTGTTTGACCCCAGAGGTATTTTCCTAGTGGGTTCGGATTAGATTAAGCAACCACAGTTTTGAGATCTGTACACCTGGGCCTGTATTAGTACTTTAAATAACCACTAAGCATTTGTCTTTTAGGGTTTCTGTTGCTGCGGCAAAACACCCTGACCAAACATGCAAGTTGGGGAGGAAAGAGTTTACTTGGCTTATACTTCAGCATTGCTGTTCATCATCAAAGGAAGGCAGGGCAGGAACTCAAACACGATAGGAACCTGGAGACAGGAGCTGATGCAGAGGCCATGGAGGGGTGTTGCTTACTGGCTTGTTTCTCCTGACTTGCTTAGCCTGCTTTCTTAAAGAACCTAGGACCACCAGCCCAGGGATGGCACCACTCACCATGGGCTTGGACCTCCCCCATCAATCACTACTTGAGAAGATACCCTACAGCCGGATCTCATGAAGGCATTTTCTCAACCGAGGCTCCTTCCTCTCTGACTATAGTTTGTGTCAAGTTGACCCACAAAAACCAGCCAGTACAGCATTCCTGCTGCAGGGATGTGACTATAGATGTCATCTGGTTTTTAGAGCTGGGTTCTTGGGCTCTGTACTACTGAACTATTCGAGTACCTTGTGACAGATAGTTAGTTCCAAGGTTTGATCTATCCCATGTCCTCAGGTTTGTGGCTATCAAAGTCTGGACTTATTCTCAGAAGATGAGGTCTATAACAAGGCACCAAGTATACACTATGAGAGGGCTATCATCACCAGATGTGTCCGAGACCAACCTGGGTGTACCACAACCTACACTTCCTTGGTTTGTCAACACCAGTCTTCCCGCTCTTCACAATTGTCTCTCAGGTCTGTCTCTCACCCTAGAACTGTGATTGAATTTAGTTTCTATGACCCGTAGCTAGCTGTTCCTCGTTTGTTGGAATCCAGGAGAGCTCAATTTTTAAACAATAGATTCCACATCAAGATGAGGATTAGCCACAACTCACTGAGCTGGTGGGAGATTTCTCTCCACAACCAACCCAACATGCCAGAGAATTTATTGTCTCAGTAGGATCTACCTGTATTTGACACCTTGGAGACCTATAAGCTGGTCCTGTAAACAGGACCACCAGTCTTTCTGCATCATTGTCACCTTTTCTGTTTGGGTTGCTCGTCTCCATCTCTTTGTGTTTTAGTTTCTTTTTCTGCTGTTGTGATAAAATATCATGACAAGAGAAACTTCAGGGAAACAGGGTTTACTCCGACTCTCCGTTCAAGGGCAAGGTCACAGTCTATCACGGTGGGAAATCAAGACAGTAGGAGTTTGAAGCAGCTGGTCACATTGCAATTTCACTCAAGAAGCTGGGGAGATGAATGCCTTTTGCTGGCTGGCTCCCTCATTATCTCATATATTATGTTATCTCATACATTATGTTATATCATACTGCATAGAAGACTTCTCAGTAGGGCAGTATCTAGATGCTGTGTGTGGCCAGGAAAGGAAAAGTCAATGCTCTTTCAAAGAAATAGGGGAACATAACATAGTTGGCCCCCATCATACATTATGTTATACCATACATTATGTTATATCATGCATGTATAATTGGGTTCCAGCAAGGGAATGACAAAACCACAATGGGTTGGTCTTTCCACTTGAGTTCACAAAGTCAAGATGATCACCCACAGACATGCCACAGTTCAGTCTTCCAGGCAATTCTAGGTTCTGTCAGTTTGGTAATTAAAACTAATACTACCCCTTGCCAGGAAGCTGTCTGAGTAGGACTCCATTTGACTTGCTTTTCGTCATAGAACTTTCGCCCTTCCGTTCTTCTTATTTTCAGCTGTGGGTTTCTGTCTTAGTTAGGGTTTTCTATGGCAGGGAAGAGACTCTTAGAGAGGAAAAATATTTCCGTGGGTGGCTCACAGTTTGAGAGGTTTAGTTCAATACCATCATGGCAGGAAACAAGGTGGCATGCAGGCAGGCATGATGCTGAGAGTCCTGCATCTTGATCCACAGGCATTAGAAAGTGAATTGTGACCCTGGGTGTGGCTTGAGCATGCATGAGACCCCAAAGTCCACCCCAACAGTGACATATTTCCTCCAACAAAGCCACACCTCGATTCCCTATGTGCTTATGGGGGCCAAGTATGTTATGTTCCCCCCTTTCTTTGAAAGAGCATTGACTTTTCCTTCCCTGGCCACACACAGCATCTAGATACTGCCCTACTGAGAAGTCTTCTATGCAGTAATTCTTATAATGAATGTAAGTCTTTCTTTTCCATTTCTTGTCCTTGGAAATATACAGAAAATGCAATCCACTGGATTTAGATGTTTGCATAGTTAAATATTGATAAGATTTTGTCTTTCTATGTTGAAAGTTTTTTGGTGCTATCTCTCAATGCCCTCCCCTTTCCAATCTCATTTCATCTTAGGTATCAAAATTTTTGTTACAAATATTATATCTATATCTATATATATATATTATAATTTATATTTACTGATTTGTCATTCCTATTTCATCTCCCCTTTTTCTTTCATGTGTCTTTTTGATCATGCAAAAAAATGGGTCAAATGTCTTTGTATAAGTACTCTTTAAAATGTATATCAACTGAACAATTCCCAGTTTGAAAGTTGATAGTGGGGGAATCTGCATAGGACTAAAGTAGGTCCACTGAATGTGGGGGACAGTTGTGAGGCTTGGGCAGTCTGTGGGGCCACTGGCCTGGCAGTGGGGCCAGGATTTATCTCTAGTGCTTGAACTGGCATCTAGGAGCACATTCTCTTTAAAAGAATATCTTGCTCAGCCCTACATATGGGCAGAGGGGCCTTGGCCTTGCCTGGAAGTGACATGTCAGACTTTGTTGACTCTCCATGGGAAAGCTTCCCTTTCTGAGGGGTGGATGGGGGAAGGTTGGGTGGGGAGAAGTATAGGGTGGGAGGAGGGGAGGGAAGTAGGAACAGGGATAGCTATGTAAAATGAGAAAAGACTGTATTAAAAAATTCTTTAAAAAATAAATAAAAAAGAAAGTTGGCTATGGTTTTGCTATTTCCTTCCATAAAATTTCTTAGTATATTGTATTTTGTCATTGTTTTGAAAACAATCTTCTCGTTATTGTCCCCTTTCCATGTTCTTCTCTCTGATTTACCGCATCTTTTTCCTATGCCAGCTCTACTGTAAATCTTTATCCTTCTGCTTCTCTGTTTCTATCCATTTCCATGTATCAGTTTTATATCTGTCTCCAGATATTTAATTTGGGGGCCCAAGAGTCCAGCAATAAATGTGGTGCAGTAAATCAGCACTTAACAATGACATAAGCACAGACGCACACATAGAAAGATGTGTCTAGATTAAACAAACAGGCAAGTATTTATTGCTGGACCTCTGTGCCCCCAAACAAATTCCACGTCTTATAACAGCTTTGAGGCTTCTGCCTGAGGCGATACTGGGTACATAACAGGGAAAAACAAATAACCACTGAACCCAACCCCCTTCGTGTTTTTAAGGCTCTTGGTTTTCTCCTGCTCGGTTTTGCTAGCTGAGCATGGATATGCAAAATGGGAAGCCACTGTAGCTGAAGAATGTGATGCTCACCCCATATATAAGCAACGACTTCCACTCTCACGGTTCTCCTCCACTTATAGCATCTCCACTGCATAGGGGAACATTTTCCATTTTCTTTCCTATAGAAGAGTGAAGCCAAACCTTGGCACTCTATTACAGCTGGTTCAGCCTTTGATAGTTCAACTTGACCAGGGATAGGTGCCTCTTTATTTAATCTAGACGTGTCTTTCTATGTATGGGTCTGTGCCTATGTCTTTGTTACATGCAGATTTACTGTACCATATTGAACAGAAAGTCTGAATTCTGTGTATTGGAAGATAATACCAATAATAAGTAAAACTATACTGAAACTCCAAAAAAAAACCCAATTTATTTTACTCATTGGTAATAGTTTTAGAATCTTTGAAAATGTGTCATACTACTAACCATGTTTCCAATGCATATGTTTATAGTGTTTTTTAAAAAGTTACTTCCAATGTATTAACAAGGGTCTATTCATGTCATTTTAAACATAATGTTTCCCAAATTATGAAAAAATACAGTGTTCACAACACATATAATGAAATTCTCAGTGGTGTTTTATTTGTATATGAAAGAGCCAACAACTTCTAAATTAAATCCAAACAACAAGATCTCTTGAGAATTTAGATGGCCATAATTAAAAATAAACAGGAAAAATATGTTGATCATGAGAAATTGAAATCAAGAAAGCAAATTTTATCACTGAAATTTTATAGCATTTTATAGTGACATAGACTGATTTAAACAGTAAAAATAGAACTTATTCACAAAGGAAATAATTCTACATTAAAGGAATCTCAAAGCACAGGAAACAAAGTTCTTCTGACCTCCGGGTTCCCTTGATCTCTAGGTTCCCCTGACCTCAGGTTCCCTTGAGTGGTCCCTTCCTTCAGTGCTCTGCCCTAGACAGAAGGACAAGCTTAAACATCCTGTGCAGGCATTGATGCTGTTAGGTGACAAAGAGCTATAGTTTGAGTTCCTGATAGTGCTGTCAGCTGGTTCTTCTATCTGAATAGATTCTTCAAAGAAATTTACTGAGCTGGGGAGAGCTTAATATACTGTGTCTTTTCAATGGCATATGTGAATGAATACAAATATAGAAAGCATTCTTATGAAACTATATATCATTTAATACTCTGGTAATAAGCAAAAACAATTTATATAACAAGGTGTCTAACATATAACTTCCTACGCTGTGAATTTATATAATTATCTCCTTAATATATATTTTAAAGATTATTTCTTAATATCGTAATTACACCATTTCCCCATTCCCTTCCATTCCTTCAAAGTTCCCCGTGTACCCCTCCTTGCTTTTTTTCAAATCCATGGTTTCTTTTCATTAATCATTTTTACATACATAAGTGTGTGTGTGTGTGCGCTTATATATTTCTAAATACAAAATACAGGCTGCTCTATTTGATATTAGTTCTATGTATGCTTTCAGGGATGAGAGTTTGGGATTGGATAACCAGTTGGCTTGCTCTTTCCTGGGAAAGACTATACTATACATATAAAACATACTATACTTTGAAAATAGTTCTGAATTTCAGAGAGGTAGTTTCCATATTGTACTATAATTTGTCTCTTGGGAAATTCTGGACCAGAGAAAGTGAGTCAAGCCTGGTTATTTCTTGTTAATTTAAATCCAGCTCCACAACATCTTTGGCTTCTGATGCTGTTGTTCATGTTACATACAATGCTTGAATCTCTGAATCTACAAGATAGCTATGTATACTGTATATACACTCTTCATCACTGGACCCTTGGACTGCATATGTCAAAGTAGTCAAATGTTTGGGTGGTGGTTAATGTTCTGGGTCCTGGATTGTATTGTCTATGCTTGTGAGTACAATTGCTGAATTACCTTCGATTTTCTTGTCCTCTTCTAATATTGTCTTTTTCATCCACTCAATGTGAACGATGATACTGCTCCAGGAACTGATGTTGGAGGAATTGTGTGTAAGACATTTAGAAGAGTTTGTAGCATATCACAAGCTTTACCTTGGCATTATTTACTAAAATTAATTTTTTATGTGTATATGAGTATTTTGTGTGTATGTGTGTCTGTGTACCAGGCATGTGATTGGTGCACACAGAGTCCAGAGGAGGGTGCTGGATCATCTGGAACTGGCGTTTCACTGTGTGAATGATGGAACTCAAACTCAGGTCCTCTGGAAGAACAGTCAGTTCTCTTAACTCCTGTGCTATTTCTCTAGCTCTCCTAAATTGATAATGTTTTAATTGTATTGAGAAGTGTATGTCCCCTCTTTTTTTTTTTGAAGAAATACTGGTAGTTGAAGAGCATAGAATTCATTAATTGAAGTTGTATATACATTATAAAAATTATTTCCAGACATGGGTAGCTTATGTTTTTTTCAGAGAATTATAGAACTAGTGGAAACTGTCAGGCAAAGAGAATCTGGCTCCAATTGCGCAAATATGCCAGTAATGGCTTGTTTTTGTAAAGCCCTCCTCCATCTAAAAGCAGAAAGCACTCCCCAGCATGATCACATAACATCTTCAACAAGTTGCTCGGCTACCAGGACTGTTATTGTTTCTGTTTTATAAGGTGTTCCACATAACCTGCATGTGTTCACAGAGGACAGCAGAGGAACTGGAAGAAATCCATTACACATGTCACTGAAATCCTACCCACAGGTTCCGGCCCCCAAATGATGAGCTTTACAGCAGCCCACATCACAAGCACTCTCTGTGGGTCTAAGATAATTCAATTACAATAATTTTGCAATGTGAAATGCAATATATATATATATGATATCTATCTATCTATATAATTACAATACATATTTATTAGATAGTGGTGGTGCACACCTTTAGTCCCAGCACTCAGGAGGCAGAGGTAGGCAGATCTCTATGAGTTCAAGACTAGCTTGGTCTACAAAGTGAGTTTCAGGACTGGCTCTAAAACTAAATAGAAAAACCCTGTCTCGAAAAACAACAACAACTCTCTAGATAGATAGATAAATAGATAGACAGACAGACAGACAGATGGATGAATGGATGATAGATAGATATAGATATAAATATTATTTTTAGTATATCTAGCCTTAGCTTAATTCAGTAAGTTTAAAAATCAGCCAGTAGCTTCAAACTCTAGTATACTTGATTAGTGGGGGGAAGAAGTGTCATGTTGACAAATGCTATGTGCCAGGTGCTGTGACACACAGCACTAGAAGTCAAAGTGGTCCCCTGAGACTTATCGAAGTGAGATATTCAAATGAGAAATGCAGGGGCCAGTCAGATGGCTTAGTGAGTACAGGCAGTTGCTACCAGTCCTGCAGATCTGAGTTGAATCTGTGGGACCAACTTAGTGAAGGAGAACCAGTTCTTACAAACTGTTCTTTAACCTTTGCACTCACCCTAAAACTTCTTTTAGAAAATAAATTGTGAACTTTAAAATATGGAAATCAAATGGAGTCTGAGATCTAGAGGTCGATATGTAGAGAATGATTCATGAATTATAACATTATACAAACATACAAATAAAGAAAATCAGGTCATACATTAGTGAGGCATTGTTATTTTTAATAGACTATTTTGATTCCTTGAGACTTTCCTATGTACCTATGATGTATTTTTTAATCACACTTATGTTGCAGGAGGGCCTTCCGCTGGCTGGAGGAGCGGAAGGTCTTCCTGCAACACCTCCCCCTTTTGTTTAAGTATCTCAGCGGCTATTGGCTGGAGGAGCGGAAGGACCTCCTGCAACACACCCCTGATTTTGGTCCTGTTCCACCTAGATCTGCCCTCTACCACTCACTCCCATCCTCATGCTCCCCCTTTTAAATAACTCAATGAGTCCAAATGGTGGCTTCCCATATATCCATGTAGGTGGGGCTATCCACTGAAGCATGGTTGACTTAACAGGGACCGCAGCTCTAACGAAAACTGACTTTCCCTCCCTAGCAGATATCAATTGTCAATAGCTCCTTGGTAATAGGGATGGGGAGTTGCTCATGAATCTGTTCCCATTCATGCGGGAAAGCAGGCTGGCTTGATCTTCTGCGTGTTTTCTACAGGCAACCACAGCAGCCTTATATAAGTTCATGAGCTCAGTGACGTTTTCATGTCTACAAGACATCATTATTCCCCAGTCCTCCCTGACCTCTGGCTCTTACAAGTGTTCTGATCCACATCTACAATGCTCCCTGAGCTTGGAGGGGCCTGATAGAGAAGTTCTCATTTGTGGCTAAGCATTCTCCAGGTATTCATTACCTGCACATTGGTCAGTTGTGAGTTTTTATATCAGTAGCCATCTGTTCACTCCCAAATAAACTTCCTAATGAGGATGGAGAGCTGTAGTAATTTTTGGATATGAAGATACCTGTTTAGAAGGCAGTTTGAGAAGAATATCTGCTGTAGGTTCACCTATAACAAAAATAGTTGAAATAGGTTCACCTCTAGGATCTGTGGGCTTCCAGCCGGAAGTTCTTGGTCAGATTTATTGCATGAAACATGTATTTCAGGAGATGTTATTTTTGACGGGATTCTTGAAAAATCTTCATGGGGAGATGATTTGAATGATATATAAAACATGAGCACATTGTAAATGACCATTGCTGCTTCGCAAAATGTAAGTATATCCTGTAGGGCAATTAGATAAGGGGCTTTGCAAACTTTGATTGGTACAAAGTGAATGGACAGTTCCGTCTTACCTCTTTCTGTTTTATACAGGCTTAAAACAAAATTCTTCTTAATCTATTTGGGAAGTTAAAGAAAGAGAGAGGCAAGAAAGAAGAAGCTATTTCAATATTTTTCATACTTCTTTCACAGGAACTATATAAATTATATACATATGCATATTAACTCATTGGATGGCTTATTTTAGTAGCTAAATCTATGTGACATTTCTTTATTTCCTTCTCTAATTAAGAACATGGTAACAGTGAGCTTTGTTACTCCTCACTGATGAGATGTTGGAATTCTACTGAATTCTACTAATTGCAACCCAATGGTGCATCTGTGGCCAGGATGGAGTGTATATGTGTATAATCACTAATCAAAGTACTTTTGGTTCGTTTTCTTATTACCTGGATTAGCAAAGGATGGTGACAGACCCATTGCATAACCTCAGCTTTTTCAAAAGTTATGTAAATTATTTCCAAACCTTCTGAAGTTGAAAAAGATTTATGCTAACTCATTCATTCTATATATTATTTTCCAAAATAAGGCTTGGTCTCCTAAAAGAGACAAGTAGTAGATATATCTGAGGGTTCAGCCATGAGATAAACTCAAAAGCAAACATATTAGCAATGCCTTTTCAAAACAACAGCACAGATATAATTGACTAGCCATGTGCAGGGAAGAAAGACGTGCAGGTAAATCACACCTGACATGATACAACTAGAATTAATTCCACAGAGAGGATTTAAATGTAAAAGTAAAATACTTTAAGAATAGTCAACAGAAAAATCTTGGCAATCTCGGGCCAGGAAATAGGTTTTCAGGTGAGATGTCAAAATTCAGTGAGCTTATAAAGAAGGGTGTATTTGGACTTTGTCGAATGAGAAAACTCGCACGTTTCAGGTTTAAGGCTGTTGCTCTGGAAACCACAGCTTTCTATTCTTCAGTGCCTGAAAGGGCCAACTGAAAGAGGAAAGGCGAAGCCACCAACATTAGTTCCATGAAGCTGCACAGAGCTGAACAGAGGTATTAGAATCTGCGAGTTGTCATGCAAAGGTTTCAACTATAAGAGGCATGCAAGAATGCTTGGTGGTTAGGGAAATGTTCTGTCCCTTGGCTGAGTCCATGGATGCATAACTCAAGATACTCATAGTCAAGTATGTTCAAATGGTAACTCTTACCATGTACAGATTGTTAATATTCTTCATTTGAAAAATGTTCCTTCCAGTCAGGCTAAAGCATGATGCTTGTGAAGAATTTCCCTAGGTCTTATCAGACACAGTTTGACTTCAAGAATACACAGAAATCTTCTGTTTCCTTATATCAATGCTTGAACAGCCTGTGGGTTCAACATGAAGAGCCTAACTATTTCTAACATCTTAGGCAACATTCTATATGTATGTCTATATATGTGTGCATGCGAACGTGTCTGTGTGTCTGTGTGTGTGTGTAGGCTGGGATGTCCATCCATTCTCTAACATTTTATTTATTTTCCCTATATATATTACATATATTTATATATAACATATGTAAAGTTTATATAATATGTATATTTTTAGGATTTTATTTTTTAATATACATCAGGGTTTTGTCTGCATGTATGTCTCTGTGAGGGTACCAGATCCCCTGGAACTGAAGCTATAGACAGTTGTGAACTGCCATGTAGATGCTGGGAATTGAACTTGGGTCCTTTGGAAAAAGGGCCAGTGCTCTTAACTCCTGAGCCATCACTCCAGAGAGATGGCTCAGCCATTAAAGGTCTAGGCTAACAACCAAAAGATATAAGTGTTCCCTTTGTAGTTTTAAGACAGTGAAATTAGAGGACAATGGAATGCATGTTGACTCTGGCCCACCCCAGCTGGACTTTACTGACAGTCTTTGCTTTGCAAATGTAGACATTTATCCATGATTTGAATGTTTGATGTTGAGGACACTTGCCCTGCTCATTGAAATGTCAGTCAGTGCGAAAGGTGCTCTCTGTCTCTAGGGATGCATTAATTAGAGTCGGAGCTGTGCTGCTGCCCTGGGAACCACAAATGTCTTCACTGACAAGGGGGACCAATGAAAGAAGGAAGCATGACTGGTAGAAATAATACATTTCAGAGAGGACTGGCATATATATATATATATATATATATATATATATATATAT
>JABTXL010000002.1:37439010-37457458 GCA_025134845.1 Neodon shergylaensis | reverse complement strand
ATATATATATATATATATATATATATATATATATATATGGCCTACTGTGGTTTGTGTCCTTTCTTGTGTGTCTCTGTGCCCCTGTCCTCCCTGATGACTGCTTAAGTCTGACAGCATGGGCAGCAAGCAAGGGACAGGAGAGCGACATTTGATCTCATTATGACGATCAACAAATATTCTAAGCCTTTTTTTGCTTCCAAATTGAGTATTGAGTTCACATTTTTTGTTTCTTTCAAGTTTAAATCATACTTGGAATACATGGAGGAGGAATTCCCCCTATTATTAATTTAATATATAATGGTAGGTAGATAATAATAGAAGAAATTATACTTTAAAGGGATCGCCTCATTGCTGAACCCATGAGATAATATTTCTATGAATATATTGTAATTACTCTCCACACTGACATTTATATTTATATGCAACTGATTGAGTTTTACATTCACAAATGTGTCTTGGAATCTCACCCCTAGGCCTAATACACTAAATACAATGCAATATAAATGAAGCATCACAGGTCAGAAGATAAAGGAAGCTTCTAGGTTAAAAAAAAAAAAAGGAGCTTACTTACTATTAGCCAAACTATTTGACATATATCCATGTGATATTTGGCTCAGTTAATTAGCTTGAAATGTTCTGCATATTTCATCATCTTACCTGTTTTCCAGAATACCCGGTGACACAATTAACTAGTCATTTGCTTTGACATATCTCAAATGGCAAACTTAGCACAATGGAATGGAAAACATCATAGTAAAGGAATCATGAAGTTTCCCCAAGGCCCCTCAAGTCTGTGACAGACCTAGATGGTTTCACTCTTAGGATGGTGCCCCTTTCGAAATGGGAAAATATGGTGCCACTCTTGCCCTTGGTCTCTGTTGACAATGAAAAAGCCAATTAAAGATGGAGATCCTGATAACTCTAAGTGAGCTCTTGAGAGTCAAGGGCAACAGAAGCCTGTGGAGGGAGGATGTGCACTGAAGAGGAAGAATCAAGTCCTTTGAATTGAGACACATAGATTGGCCTGCAAGTCATAGAGATTAAATGGTTTCTGTTGTTGTTGTTGGTACCTTTTGACAGTGTTTCCCAAGAACCTGTTATCTAGTTACTTTTTCTTAATTATCTTCCAGTCATTAGGATTATTTTTGCTTTGTTAGTTTGACTTTGCTTACAGGGAAAGAGTTGGCTTGATGCTAGATTCTGAACTCTTCGCTCAAAAACGAGACTGATAAAATTGGGTTTGGAATGAATTATGAATTCCGTAAGAAATTCGTCGCTATGTTTGTATTCAGCTCCACTGCCCCCTCCCTCTCCTCTTTCTTCTTTATTCCTCTAATCCTTTTTATTATTATTTTTATTCTACTCCAATGCTATCCTCCTGCCTGAGAAGGAAGAGTGAACTCATGTTCCCCCTTAGCAGTCTCTAGCACACAGTGAATTTTCATCATTTGAAGGTGTGGGGCGTTCCTTACTACGCTTAGGAACTGCAATTGCCTATAGATCCCTGAGGGTACTTGGCCGAGCTGTCTTGGATATTTCTGAGGGTTATTTGTGGATCGATCAGGCATAACTAAAAACAGAAAGAATCTCCTGCTAGAAGTTGATTATTTATCAACAGATTTCCAGGGGGCTTGCGTAAAGGGAGTATCTAAGAACCAGGGTAGAAATCACCGGTCTCAGCAGAGGATGAGGCTTCCTCTTTACCCAGCACTCCTGAACATTTGTCTAGACCTGTGAATGTGGACCAGGATTTAGTCCCTTTATAGTCATGGTGAGTTGGCCAAGGATAGATGTCTATGGCCAAGTCAATTCCTCCAAATTGGGGGCAGGGCTCCATTTATCTGGTTTCTGTGACATTGCAAGTTGTAAAGGAATTGAATTCCTTGAGAAAACATTTAAGCAACAGCAGTTATTTCTCTTGGGAGAGCTAAGACATTTAGTGATTTAAAAGCTGTGAATAAAACGATGCCTCATGTTGCCAAAAGCAAGTGGGGTAAGGATTATGGAGTTAGGGTAAAACTCACTTCAACTTTACACATGTTAAGAACTAACAGAGTCCTAAAGGAAACGAGCAAAAGGTTGGTGTTATAAATCTTTATAATCCCTGAAATACCTAGCTTGTCATCATCTGCTTAAAAAAATTCTGCATGTGTGTGCTTATATTCAAATCTACATGTTACAGACTGAATGGCTTCACAGAATTTGTGTTTTGAAATGCTGATCCCTCTTATCAAAATATGTGTTTATGCTGCAAAAAAAAAACCTAGTGCACATTTTATAAGGACAGGGCACCAAGTGGTTTCTGAACTTTCCATCATAAAGGATTTTTGCCTACAGCAAAATACCACCTGGGTTGCTAAGAGGCAGGCTTATTTCATGGACCATGCATTTCTGCTTAGGTCTTCAACTCTGGCACATCACATATATTCTTTCACAACAGCTAAGACAAATAAGTCTCTTGATCATTCCAATCCTTTATGAATTTCAGGCTTCTCAAACTGCTGGCTTAAATCCAATTTAAAATAAAAAACCCTCTAATATGAAAATATGTCTCTACTAAAGATAACTCAAGAAAGATTTGGTCTGTGGTAGCAGAAAGAAGGAATGTATGTATGCATAGAGTGAATATATTCCACTCACATGAGAGCCTTCCAAATGTAGTCATCTTGACTTCCATTGAATCAGAGAATAATGAATTGCCGATTGGGACTGGATTGAAATTCTGGACCAAATATTGCTTTCTTCTGTCTTATGGATAAGCATTTCTTCATATGTAATCATAGATTACAAACTTATTCAGAGAAATAAAAGTTTGAAACCCGGGTCCTAGTGAGATCTGCCAACAGCAATGGGGGACTGACCCAGTGAGCCATGCTGAGCCTACTTCACTGATATATCACCGGTATATGCTCTACTCAGCACACCAGACGGTGCTTGCACTTTCCTGGTGGCCCACATACCTCTAGTGCCATTCTGAGTCAGTCATGCCTATGGGGACGAAAACTGCTTCTCTTTTACCCTCTAATTCGTCTGTTACTCGTGGTTTACCCTGGTTGTTTCCCAAATTTAGACAGTCTCTAGGCTTTCCAGAAATTTGTATAGTTTTAATTGTTTACATTTATTATTTTCTAATCAATTGTTGTCGTCATTGTGAGAAGAAGTCTACGGGAATACAACTGCCAGTCATAACCTTGACTTCAAAGTTGTGCTGTTGTTGTGATCTTTCACTGTTGCTGTGAAAATTAGTGAATTTTGCAAATTTTGAACTTATAACCTTATACAAAGAAGGCAGTCAGAGACTTAGTTTAGATATTGGGTCATGGAGTCCTGGAGTGTGAAATTCCAAAGAACAGAGGAGCATGCATATACATGATCTGTCTACTGAGGTGGTGAGGAGAAAGTGATTAGACACTGTTTTCAGAGCTACCATTAAAATGTTAGGGCTCTTGGAGCTTTGAAAGTGTGAAATCCAGGGCAGTGAGGAGATATTGATTGTTGTGTGATGTTTCTCTCTTTTTGTCTTCTTGTGGGGGCCTACCACTCAGCTCCCAAATAAATCACACACAGTGGCTTATTCTTAGTTATGAATTCCTGGCCTTAGCTTGACTTGTTTCTTGCCAGCTTTTCTTAAATTATCCTGACTACCTTTTGCCTCTGGGCTTTTACCTTTCTCTGTATATTGTTCTTTTTCCTCTGTAGATTGCTCTGTAGCTGGCCCCTGATATGCTCTTCCCCTTGTTCTCTTGCTACCTCTCTTTCTTGTTTCTCCTTCCATTTATACTCTCTGCTGGCCAATCCTGCCTAGCCTTGCTTCTGCCTTGCTATTGGCTGTCCAGCTCCTTATTAGACCATCAGGTGTTTTAGGCAAGTAATCACAGCTTCACAGAGTTAAACAAATGCAGCATAAACAAAGCAACACACCTTAAAATAATATTCCTCAACAACTGAAAGCTTGAAGATGTTTTCTGTGAGTTGTAATGATTATTTTCAGAAGCTTTGCTCCAGCAACATCCCTGATGAAGATCCAAAGCTCATATTCTCTGAACACATTGCTGTATGGGTGGAATATGTTGTACTAGGATTAAACACTTGATCCCTACACTTAACAAGGGCCTCACTATTCAGAACGTACTTCGATTTGGAGTCTGCTTTTGCCCATCTATTGAATTTCTTTCCTCTCAAATTTCCAATGCATTTTCTAGAAAGACCCCCCCCATCCTTTCTGTCGTTAATATGTCTGGGTCAAAGAATGCTAAAACCTGCATGAATACAACACAGGAACAGAAAAACAGAACATAGCGTCCCTTCAGAATACCTCTTGGCTTTGCTATCCTACCCTGGTACAGAGTAGTGTGCTTCCACCTGACAAAAAGCTTTAGGTTTCTGTCTAATGGCACTTGCTCTGTTAAAAGTGACTCAGAGTCACAACGTGCCTAGTCCACCATTGGAGAAGCAAGTGAGTCACCAATGACCATTTGGAGTCAGTTGAGTGCACGTTTGTAGCACTTGAGGTTTGTGATGAAGATACCCAGTGGAAGTCCCTGCAAAACATCAAGAATTACACTTCGATGGCCAGGTAATCTGCAGGTGCTGACCTGGAATGAAGAAGCCAAACTCGGTAAGAAAGACAGCCTGTTACACAAGAAAGGAAGGGAAGTAGACCAGCTATCTCTACACAGTTTGCATATTGTGGAGAAGACATGTTTGGTCCGTGTTGTCTCCTCTTCACTAACTTTGTGGTTATCGGGCGGTTGCTTGTCTCTGTGAGCCAGTTTTATCCTTTTCAAAAGGGAGTTTATTAAATGCACAGTAGGTAGCTCAGGAATTGCTGGGAGAGATAGAGAAATATTACTCCCTAAGCTAGGCTTTAAAAAGCAGCAGTGAACGCTATGCTTCAGAGGTGGTCTCATGAGGATGCCACAGCTGTTGCTGTATCTACTGGTCTGTGATTGACCCTTTATTAACTAGACTCTTCTAGTGCTACCCACGCTAGGAACACAACCTTCCTTACGTCCAGTAGAAATCTCCTGTAGGCCTATCTGTTTGGAAGCCAGCGTGGAGACATAGAATGTTATAATGATATAAGAAGGATGTTCATTGCATAATGGCAAGCCATGTAAGCCAGATGTTCGCATGCTGCCTTGTCAGCTGCCAAGACTGCTCAGTGAGTGGTACTGAGAAGATTCATCCACCGTGGCTGAATGTTTTGATTTTTCATTCTTTCTCTTGAGAAATTTTAAAACATCACTGTGCAGGACTTTGGGACTTCTGCTCTGAATTTGTCCTGTGTGTTACAATTGGTAAGACTCTAGGTTTTTACCTTAAAGTGAGGAGGGGAAAATGTCAACTTCGTGTAAGTTCTTCTGTGATGCCGGCCTTACTACATGGGCTGGAGTATAGGGCAGTGGTCTCCATTTTCTTTCCTGGCTGTAGGAAAGTGATCAGTCCTTAATAGAAATGGGGCATGGAAGGAAAGGGCTGTTTCACCCCATTCCCAAAGCTTTGGGAAGCGAGTCCTGTATAGTAGTGAGTGCAGCCCCTTGGAACTGAAGGCTCTGTCCCTCCACAAAGAGCCCATTCATGACCATGGAAGTGTTGGCCCTGAGTTGGGTGAGCCAGCTCCTTTACATACATGTGTGCATTTTACAGGACTGGCACATGCCAACACTTAGGAAATGATCTTGCGAATAGGGAAGTGAGAGAAAGGAATATATTTTTTCTTCTTTGGGGGGTAAATCTTAGGAAGATAGCTTCTGGATCTGCTGGTGCTGGGAAGCAGCCCTGGGGCCCAAGACTAAAGGAAGATGTTTCTGAAATGTAGCTTACGAGTGTCATCATGTCAGGGTCAGAAATGAGAGACAACACCGAGAAGCGTGAGGGATAGAATAGTGGAAAAGACGGTCCAAGGTAAATAAAGGTGGGGAAGTCAGGAAAGTCTAGGATGAGTGTCTTAAATAGCAAGAATGGAGATCAGAATGTCTCCTAGCTACTACTCAGATAGGATCTGTCTTAAAGAAATGACAATCTTCTGTTTAGACTTTTGAACTCAGAAAAGCCGATGACTGGTTTTGACACGACTGTCAAAGAGTCTACATGTTAGATGAAAATGTGATATTTGTCTTCCCAAGCCCGACATTTCTCTGATCATAATGATCTTGCCTTGTATTTTCCTAAAAATAGAAAGTGAAGTTACTCTTACTCATTCCTTACAGCTGAATAGCTTAACTTCTGTGCATGGCATAAAGCTCTTGTTTAAAAAGATAATAATGTCAAGGGACAAACTGTAGAAGAGGAAAGCTATAGGAGAATTTATGAATAATGAGTTGCAGACACTCAATAATCATTTGGAAAGAAGTCTTACCCAGGTTTTACAATTGGGGAAAAACTGTTCGGGCAATTCCATTGTCAAGTGTGATTGATAAATGGTTATAAAGTCAAAGACATAGACTATCACTTAGAGTAAGACAGAAAAATATTTGGCAACTTCAGAAGCAGTGCAAACTCCCTGTCTAACACTATGTTAGGTGACCAGATACTTATGCACAATCTCCCAATGATATCATTGGCCAGATTTCCTGAGCCAAGGATGCTATATTTAGAAGAGTTGGCTACTGTTCTCTGGAGACACAGGAAGATGCCACTGAACAAGATGGTTCACACAGCTCTCAAAACAATAAAATGAGACCAAGTTGTGGTGCAGAGTATCAACACAGAAGAGAATCTCCTTCTAGCTCTAGACATCTGGGTAACACTGTATAAGACAGGGACAGCCTATGATGGGGAAATAGCATACCACAGCCTTCCCAGTATCTGTGGGGAAAGGCAGCAGCAGTAGAGGAAGAAGACACATAGACCTTACTTCATGTTTCCAGGTCATGGTGGAACATGCCACGTGCAACAGAATGGTAGGCCATGCCATTACTAGAAGCATCTACAGACTAAAAAAAAAAAAAAAAATCGACATCCCACAATCAATTTTTAATGCATCAGTATCATAGGATCTAGGGAAGCAAGCAGATGCCCTCTCTGCTCTCAAAGCAGTAAGAGCCAGTTTCTCAGTGTAAACTGAAATGCTCCATGCCTTCAGATGGAGCTAACGCCTCTGCAAATGATATTCAGTTCAGTTCTCTGCCAATGTCTTTGGGCAAGGTAGAGAGGGAGGGGCTGTATCTAGCCATGGATCCTGCTGACACAGCTGGATTCTCTCAAGAGGCATCTGCAAACTTCTCAAGACTCTAGAACCCACTTGCAATGCCCAAGCTGTGGTTTGAGTGACAGCATGGGAGGGAGAAACTAGGTCCAGGCATCTTCAAAAAGCTCATGCAAAGTGATTGCCCTCCACAGGAAAGTTTCTAGTGTTTGCCTGGGGGCTTCTCTGAGAATTAAACTGAAACCTAAGGTGTCAGACACTGAAACTGGTCATCTTACATTACTCCTCCTTATTGCCATGAGGCCTCTGTCTTATCTGATCTTTTAACAGTAATTGAGACCAGGAAGTCAGGGAGCTAGTGTCCCCAAGGGTCTTTTATGGACCAAATATAAGCTGAGAAGTTGAGAAGAAAAGGTGCTCTTAGTTTGAGCTTACCTGAAATTCAGTTTTAGTCTCTCAGAACATTGCTGTGATTGCTGAATGCTGTGATTCTATGGCACATATATAGTAGAAGTTATGTAGTTTAATGAGGGAATGACCAACAAAGCCAAAGAATGTTTAGCAATTTAAAAGACAACACTGATAGTGTTCGCTTGGATGGCACACATTGGCAGAGCATTTATAAGCCGAGCACTTTTAGAAGCCTTGGGCCCAGAGGATTATAAACACACAAAGATATAAACACACACGGTAAAGTAATAATGGGTTTCACAGTTCCCTGGAGGACCTTGTAACATTGAATTAGCCTTTACTTGGGAAGCAAAATTTAGAATCTTTGAAATTATATACTTCTTGGAGTTAGGAAACAGTACGAACGGTCATAAATAGACTTAATAACTAATGTATGTATCGCACACAGGTAATAGCTTTAACTAAGCTTTAAAGCAGTAATTTAAACTAGGACCCAAGGCAGATATTTAAATGAGCCTTTCCTTTGTTAGTAGGTGGGCAATTTCATGGAAAACACAGTTATTTTGATGTAAAATTGCTATTTAAAGTTAGTCTTTTTTTTTCTTCTCTCATATATTATATTACAACTACAGTTTGCCTTCCCTCCTCTCCTCCCAGTCCCTACTCCCACTATCTCTCTCCTCCCTCCTCTCCCCCCAGACCCATTCTCCCTCTTTGCTTCCCTTCAGAAAATGGCAGGCCTTCCAGGGATATCAACCAAACATGGCATATCAAGTTGCAATAAAACTAAGGACCTTTCCTCATATTTACACTGAATGAGGCAATGCGGTAGGAAGAAAAGGGTTCCAAAAGCAGGCAAAAGAGTCAGAGATGACAGTTGCTCCCACAAGAAGACAAGCTATAAAACTATAACATACCTGCAGAAGGCCTAGGTCAGACCCGTGCAGGCTTCCTAATGAAACAGAAAAGCTTCTGTAAGGCAATGAATGGACTTTGTTAATAGAACAATATAGCAGCCTACAAAATGGTAAAACATTTTGACCAACTCCACATCTCACAGAGGGCTAATTTCTAAAATATATAAAGACCTCAAGAAGCTAGACATCAACAAAACAAATAATTCAATTAAAAATGGAGTACAGATCTAAACTGAGAATTCTCAACAGAGGAATGTCAAATGATCAAGAAACACTTAAAGAAATGTTCAGCATCCTAAACCATCATGGAAATGAAAATGATTTTGGGGTGCCATCGTACACCTGTCAGAATGGCTAAGATCAAAAACACAAACAACAGCTCATGCTGGAGAGGATGTGGAGGAAGGGGAACACTCCTCTTGCTGGGGACAGGGGGGAAGTGGAGAGAGGCAAACTTGTACATCCACTTTGGAAATCAACGTGGAAGTTTCTCAAACCTCAAAACCGAGTTATACCACTCCCGGGCACATACTCAAAGGATGCTCCAACCTACCGCAGAGTTCATAGCAGCTTTATTCATAATAGCCTGAAACTGGAAACAACCTAGATGTCTTCTCAACTGAAGAATGGATAAAGAAAATTGGTACATTTATACAATGGAGTATTAAGCATCTGTTAAAAAAAGACATTATGAAATTTGCAGGCAAATGAATGGATCTAGAAAAAAATGATCATGAGTGAGATTACCCAGACCTATAAAGACAAACATGGTATGTATTCACTTACACATAGATATCTGCTGTAAAGTAAAGGATAACCATGCTACAACACAAAGAGCCAGAAAGGCTAGGTAACAAGGAGGGCTCACGGAGCAGGGGTGCACTGATTTCCTTGGGAGAGAGAAATAGAATAGAAATCTTGGATGGACTGGGGGAAGGGTGGAGAGGAAGGAGGGATCAGGTGGGGCGAGGATGGAGTTAGAGAGTACTGGGAGAGACAACTAGAATTGGGGGAGAAGGCACATTTTGGGGGTGAGGTAGGAATCTAGTGCAATGGAAAATCACTCGCAGGAATCTATGAGGGTGACCCTAGCTAAAAGTAGTCTTTTCGTGAACTTTACTGGAGTAGATAACATTTGAAGAAATCCTAGTGCTTTTAGACATGAAGGGGTAAGAATATTACAAATAACCTTTGGATTGTAGCTCAGTAAATAAGAATCCTTTCTCAGAAAATATATCCTTTACAAATCTCTTCCACATTAAACTTCATCACTTCTCTATGTTTTTGTAACAGAAGCATAATCCTTAGGTTACTGTAAGAAAACATTCTTATAATGAAAAATCATATCTAGGTTGCTAATGCTTCCTAAACTTTTTTTCATTGTAGTCTATTTCTGCCATGCCAAAACTATGTATTTGAACATAAATATCATAAAATCATTGTATTATCAAAACTTAGTTGTTTGCAGTTCACATTATAATTTCAGATTTTTTAGGCTATGCATTCTTAAGAATAAATTCTCAAGGGGTGAAGAGTAGCTGATAAGATTCTAGTTGTATAGAAATCACAAAACAGGTAGTTAGAGGTCAAATAGTTTTGCCCAAGTTCATCTGGTTCCTCTTTGGGGCCCAGAGCTCAATTCAAATACTTCGTCCTCAAAAGCCAGAGCTATGACTGGCAAAGCCCATGAAACATTTTTGTAAGGATTACAGACAGATATATTCGACAGCAAGTGAGCTCTGAGAGTTCCCTTCATTGGATTTCTTTGGGGTTACATGGAATGGGCTTCTATTTGATCTGATTATTTCCTGAGTTTCTAATTGAAATGCCAGCATCAAGGAATTCTTACAACCTAACTGAGTAACATTTGGGATTGTTAAATTATGTTAATTTTCTCATTTGCATAACTTCTCAGCTTGGGGACAGTGCTTGCTAGTTGTGGGAAAAGTGATGATCTCTGAACTCCCAGAATTTTTGTCCATCCTGACTACTTCACTGTTGAGCTGAAAACAAATGATGAGACCTAGACAACTCAGAGCTTTGCTTGGTCGTTTTGAAGTCATAAACACATTAAAAAGTTTATTTATAGAGGACTGGAAGATTTCAGTGTTTGGGATCTTTAGGAACTTCATAGTTATCTGTTCTCTGCATCAGTGGGGTAGACAGTCTTTATAAAGTACAATTGTGTTCTCATTCCCGAGTGTCCCTTACTCTTCTGCATCAATAGCCCAGCATTACCTCCTTCACCCTCTTCCTGCTCCCAGCCTTGACATACAATGACATACAAATGCCCTTAATAGCATCCACTGCAATCCTCA
Source organism: Neodon shergylaensis (assembly GCA_025134845.1). Taxonomy (NCBI): domain Eukaryota; kingdom Metazoa; phylum Chordata; class Mammalia; order Rodentia; family Cricetidae; genus Neodon; species Neodon shergylaensis. The sequence continues at coordinate 37,446,662 of JABTXL010000002.1, read as the reverse complement.
AAAAAAAGTACAAGAAATATTAACACAGCTGATAAGAGCTTTAGTCCTGAATCTTCTGTTGGCAGGGGGAAGTGATTATTGCAGAGACTTGTAACTAGTCACAGTGCTGAGAATAGGAGTCTGTGAAATGCTTAGCCCTACAGGGGAGTTCCATATCATCCCTGCAAGGCTCAGGGAGCATCACTAAAGAGGTAGCAGATAGAAAGAGCATCAAGAAGGGGCGGGATGATGAGCAAAGCTGTCATCTGAGCATAATATAACAACTGCATTCTTGAATTCTCAGCATCTGTGATTACCTATGTAAGTCTTACTGAGGACTGACCCACATCCTGTTATGGAGTGGGAAGGCCTTGCCTCCCTCTGAGAACTTACAGACAGATGATGGTGACTGAGAAAAGCAGTATTATAGCCAACTAGTAAGTTGCTCACGCTGGTGACTCTAATTAAAATCATTTATTCGTATGACCAAAACAAATACTAATATAAACAATGAGACTAATCTATCTTTAAATCATTTCTGGCTCAAATATTAGATGTACTCCGTTTATCATCTCTTTTGTTGAATATTTTCTTAGACCTCTTTTCATTTACTGATCTGATAATGCTTACTTAGGCCCTTTAGTGTGTCTTTTTATTTTTTTTTTTAATCCGAAGAATTCTTCCATTATCTTTTATATGGCTAGCTTAGTGTTAACACATTCCTTTAATCTGTTTTTATTGTGAAAAAACTTTTATTTATCCTTCAATGTCATAAAAACTTTTTATTTAGCTTTATATGTATCAGTGTTTTGGCTTCATGTATGGATGTGCATCATGTGTGTGCAGTGCCTTGCAGACGTCAGAAGAAAATGTTAGATCCTCTGGGACTGGGGTTACAGATGGATGTAAGCTGCCACGTGGGTGCTGGGAATCTCACTCAGATTGTCTTTGTCTCTGATGGCTTTCAATACCCTTTTCTTGGCCTGTGTTTTTGATGTTGTGACTATAAGACATCCTTAGGAGTTTGCTTTCTGATTTTTTTATATGGCGTTCTGCAAGCATCTTGCTCCCGAGCTGGCATATCTTTCCTTGGGTTTGGGGAGTTTTCTTCGACGATTTTATTGGAAACACTCACTGTGTCTTTTAGCATGATAGTCCTCTCCTTTTTTATACCCCAAATTCAAAGGTTTAGTTTTCTCATAGTGCAAAAGAAAGCTCCCCATGTTCCATTCATACATATTTTAAAGTTTCCTGTTGATCTTTACTGAGTGTTCCAATTCTTTGTACTCCAGCCCTGATACTTGTTCTCCACAGGAACTGCCCAGTCTCTTGGGGATGCTTTGCACTGAGGCTTTACTTGGCTCACTGAATTTTTTATTTCCAGCATCATTCCAATTTGGGTTTTATTCAGCAAGTCTATCTTTTTATTGAATTTTACTTCCATGTCTTGGATTGGCTTCTTTATCTCATTCAGCTCTTAGTTTTTGTTTTCTTGGGATATGATCATATTTTCATTGAGTTTCTGGGGCATAGTTCAGTTCTTTGAAATTCTTTGTCTGGAAGTTGTCCCACATCATTCTCATTGCAGCTCATTACTATGAGATTAATAATTTTTGGAGGGGGAATGTTGTCATGGCTTTTTGTATTGCTTTTATTTCTGTGTGGGGACTTACGCATTTGGAACACTTGGTTAAGACTGACTTCCTTCCCTACTTCCTCCGTTCCTTTCTTCCTCCTTCCCTCTATTCTTCCCTCCCTCCCTTCCTCCCTTCTTCCCTCCCTCATTTTTCCCTTCCTTCCTTCCTCCCTTCCTCTTTCTTTTCTTTTCTTTTCTTTTCTTTTTTCACCTTTATCCTAAGACTGCAAAATCTTAAGATGGCTAAGATGTTGTTTTCTTCTTTTATTAAGATCTATCCTTAGTCAGTCAATCCTCTGTCTGCAGCCTTTAGAATGGCTCTCTATACCTGTATTGCCCTACCTTGAGTCAGCTCTGGTTTGATCCTCACTTCCTGTGCTTCTCATGCCTGTTGTTGGTCTGCAATGACAGGACACTTTACCCAGACCTTCTGCCCTAAGATTTTTTTAATTCAGTCTGTGTGCCCCTGTCCTAATTCATATTGGTTTTGTTTGAATGACTTGTAACCCGTGAATTTATGTGAGTAAGTAGTTTATATGGAGGTGGGTATCAGAGTTACCTGTGGACTTTTACATATATATAGGTGCTAAGACTCCCCTACAAATTATCAGATCAAAATACCCCCAAAAAAATTTGAAGACATACGTTGTGGAGCAGTCTCTCTGGTGATTAGTACAAACTTTAAGAATATTTTACAAGAAAAATTCATGAGTTTTTAGCAATATACTAAAAAAAAAAATACTGTTCCTTTTCATTTTTCCCCAGAGAAAGGTTTGGAAACTCACACTGACTCATCCAAGAGCACAGAGCTTTTTGAGCGAATGAAAGCCCAAATATAACAATAAAAGGTCTTCTGTCTTTTTCAGGTAGCATTACTGGTTGTGACCCTAAAAGGTAGGACTATTTTCCCACTGTCTCCTCCTGACATGCTTGCTGTGTGTGTGTGTGTGTGTGTGTGTGTGTGTGTAATGTACTCTTTCTTTGGTTGTGGTGTGTACCATGTATGCGGGTGTGGTTGCCTGTGCATGTATGTGTGGAGACCAGAGGATGATGTCAGGAGACTCTCTCAATTGCTCTCTGCATTATGTTTTGAGACAGGGTCTCTGACTGAAGTGGAGATTTGCCAACCATCTCTAGATATTTTCTTACATCTGCCTCCATGACACACACAGTTGTTGTAATAAGGGCGGCTGGGGCTGTGTCCCCAGCACCCTGGCCGCCTGCTCGGCTAGCTTATGCCCCGAAATAACACACAAACTGTATTCTTTTAAACACTGCTTGCCCATTATATCTAGCCTCTTCTCGGCTAACTCTCGCACCTGGACTAGCCCATTTTTAATAATGTGTGTAAGCACCCCAAGGTGTGCTTACCGGGAAGATTCTAGCCTACGTCCATCTTGGATTGGAGCTTCATCACTCACGTCTGTCCGGGAGACTGGAGCATGGCTTCTCTGCTCTCAAGAGCAGAGTTGTCGAGACTGAGCTCACTTCCTCTTCCTCCCAGTATGCTATTCTGTTTATTCCTCCCACCTATGTTTTAACCTATGAGGGCCAAGCAGTTCCTTTATTACTTAACCAATGAAATCAACAGATTGATATACGACACTCCCACATCACTTCCCCTTTTTCTGTTTAAACAAAAAGGAAAGGCTTTAACTTTAACATAATAAAATTACATATAACAAAACAGTTATCAAGTAAAAATTACAATAATCTCTATCATAACTAAGGAAAGCTATAACTATAACTAACTATTCTTAACTCCATCAAAGACTCCAGAAAGATACAATATTATCTAAGCAAACAAGAAAAAAGCAAGTTTTAAACTCTAGAAATGACATAGACATCTTGCTGCCTGGACAGTCACCCAAAGTTCCTCTGTACCGTTGGGGCATCCATCTTCGGCCTACAGGCCCATAGTTTCCAGCAGACATTTCCACAAAGCAGGAAATTTCAAAGGCAGTCACTATCTGCTTGTCCTGAAGAATGTCTTGCAGACTCTTTCATGAATCAGGAACCCCGAAAGATCATCTCACCTTTAGGCAAGTTCAGTAGTCCTCTCTCTGCGGGTTCTCTGTGTCCAGTTAATGCAATAGTCCAGGCAAGAGCAGTTTCTTGCCCAAATGGCTATCAAACTCCATAAGGATCCTCTTCGATGCCCATCTTCTTCCTGAAGTAGATTGGTGCTGCCAGGAGCAGACATGTCTCATTGTCATGAAAAACCCTAAGTTATTAAAACATTTAAAATGCCATATTCTATAATCTTTGAAAGATATGAAGAATGCCTATCTAAAATATATCTATGTACATCTAGGAAATCTTAACTAACATGACTATAAACTTGACTATTATTATTATCTATTAACAACCTATATACATTACATTTTTAAGTGAACTACATAATCACAATACCTTAATCAAGATCAGAAACACATATACATATAACAAAATTGACCTTAAATTTAAATCACTAACGCAAAATCCGTATCAATGTAAATTATTCATACCTATGTCATTTCCCCCTTTAAATGTAAAAGAACGTTTATAAACCATATTTGGGAACATGGGCGCAGTTTTTTCTCTCCAAACTGCTTCCTGCTGAATGGGGGCGTCGTTAATTAGGTCTTTCATGGTATAACCTGTGTGCTAGTTTCATCTCAGTTGGCAGTTGAGCGAAGCAATTTTCTGAAGATGTTTACAGCAACCCTTCAGGAGGGCGTGGCTGATCATACCAAATTGGAATAGAAGAAATCCATAGAGTCTCATCCTCTGTGAAAACAAAATAAGAAACTCCTTTCCAAAGTATCATGTCCTTAGATCCAAATTTCAAAGTCAAGGCATTTTGATAATATCTATGTTGGATTAGTTCAGCAGCATTTATAAACAAATATCTTTTAGCAGCTGTTGCTCCTTCCTCAGCATTCAAACAATTCAAAGAGAGCATAATAGCATATAGTATCAAGATTCTCTGTGTATTTTCCATCTTTGTGCGCTTTATTTTAACCTCTATTTTGTTTATTTTTACTTTTATTTTATATTCTCTGTATCTTTGTCCTGGAATAACTTTGTAGACCAGGCTATCCTTGAACTCTCAGAGATCCGCCTGTCTCTGCCTCCCAGGCATTGGGATTAAAGGTGTATGCTACCACACCTTGAAGTCACAGAGGTCAATCTCCCTCTGCCTTCCAAGTGTTGGGATTAAAGGTGTGTACTACCACACCCAATTACTTTCTTCCTTTTTTTTTTACTTTTAAGAACTTTTAACTTTTAGCTTGCATATATTTTTAACACATTGTAAACCATTTAGAAATTTTCTTTGTCTTTGAATCTCTCTTTACTGTATATCTCTCTTTTTCTGACCACACAAGCCTTTAAATTACCAAGCAATATCAGTAGGACTAAAGCCGTGGCTTTGATGGCTGAATTCAGCCCATTCCTTAGCTTTCCAGCCTCATGGCTGAGGCACTGGCTGTAGCCACGTTTACCGCCACAACTCTATGGCATTTCAAGGTCCCTGCCAGCAAGCGAGCTTCAGCAGCCTGTGCTTGCAAAGCACACGAACCGCCTGCGTAAAAGAGTCAGAGTTTGCCCTGGCAGGATAGCCCAGAAAGCCGGCATTTTTAAACGGCGCAGCTTTTTTCCTGCTAAGGCTGAAAACCGAAAAGCATGCGTTCACTTTTCGTCGACACCGTTTAAGTGTTTTGTGGCAGGACCTCTTAAAAGAGCTGCAGGAATTTGCAGCTAAAGCTGAGTCAGGAAGCCTCTCTTAGTGAGAGCGCTTGCTTGCTTCTAGCAAGCAGAGCAGACCCGAGAAATCGCTGCTACCAAGAAAACATGCTTCACTCCATTCTTTCCCAAGCTTTCTCAGGCTTTTTGTGGATTCAGTTGTCCACACGTCTGGGCGCCAATTGTAGAAATAAGGGCGGCCGGGGCTGTGTCCCCAGCACCCTGGCCGCCTGCTCGGCTAGCTTATGCCCCGAAATAACACACAAACTGTATTCTTTTAAACACTGCTTGCCCATTATATCTAGCCTCTTCTCGGCTAACTCTCGCACCTGGACTAGCCCATTTTTAATAATGTGTGTAAGCACCCCAAGGTGTGCTTACCGGGAAGATTCTAGCCTACGTCCATCTTGGATTGGAGCTTCATCACTCACGTCTGTCCGGGAGACTGGAGCATGGCTTCTCTGCTCTCAAGAGCAGAGTTGTCGAGACTGAGCTCACTTCCTCTTCCTCCCAGTATGCTATTCTGTTTATTCCTCCCACCTATGTTTTAACCTATGAGGGCCAAGCAGTTCCTTTATTACTTAACCAATGAAATCAACAGATTGATATACGACACTCCCACATCACACAGTGCTGGATTTCCAGGTTGTTTTGCCATCCCCAGCTTTTATGTGGATGCTGGAGATTTGAACTCACATTGTCATGCTTGCATAGCAAGCATTTTACCCATCTAGCCATCTCTTCAGGCCTTCATTAACTATTCTAATTGTGAAAAATGGTATAATAGTACAATATAGGTATATAGTATATAATGAACAAATTGTGATATTTAGCATATGCATCTCTTTAAATGTTTACAATTAACCTAAATGTACATATTTATGAGAAACATTATGAAGTGCCAATACTTATATATAGTATGTATTGGTCATATGATAGTAATCAATGCTTTTATCTTATTGTTACTCTTCATTTGGGGGGCTTTGAATTATTTCATTTATTAAAAACAAATTACTGTAAATTATATCACCTACTGTGCTATAGAACACTAGGGATAATTTCTCTCTTACTGTATTTTGGTGTCTGTTACCTAATTTCTTATCTGTCTTCTCCCATACTTCCCATCCAGCCTCTAAAAAGCATTATCACACTTCATGACCAGCTATATAACGACAATGAAACAGAGAATGTGGTAATCACCTATTCACCTCTCTTTGCCTTTTCACTTAATATGATGCCTTCCAGTTCCATCTATTTTGCTGTAGGTGATACGATTCTTTTTTATAGCTGAAAACATTCATATATATATATATATACATATATATATATACATACATATGCTACATCTTATTTAGCCACTCATCCATTGGTGGGCAGATATATTCCATTCCATATCTCAACTCTTATGAAAAGCGTATGTGAGTACTGTTACCATTTACTCTGGACATATACTAAGGAGTGACATTATAGGTTCACATAGCACATCTACTTTTACGATGTTTGCGGACCCTAGGTAGCAAGTGGCTTTACTAGTTTACTTTCTCATCAGCAGTAGATAAGGTTTCCTTCTGCTCTACATTCTCAACCGCATCTATGACATTTTGTCTTTTTTTTCCAGTAACTGTTCCAGTGGGCTTAGGGGATACCTCGCTGCAGTTTTGAATTCCATTCCCTGGGCTTAGGTGACACATCATTGTAGTTTAGGATTGCATTACCCTGACAGCTAAGAGGTTGAAATAGTTTTTCATAAATTTCTTTACTCTTGAATTTTCTTCTCTTGAGAAGTATCTATTTGTGTCCTTTGCCTATTTTAAGTTATATTATTTAAATTTTATTACTGAACTTTTATATTCCTCACATATTGTGACTATTAATCCTCTGTCAGGTGAACATTTTGCATTTTTTCCAATCACATTTTGAGGCTGTCTCTTCATTCTGTTGTTTTCTTTGCCGAGCAGAAGCCTCTTAGCTTAATATAATCCGATTCATCTTCTTTTGCCTTTATTATGACTTCTTAAAGGTTTAAACTGGGTCAGGGAGTTGGAGTGAAGGGCTAAGATAGTCACTATCTGACTGAGCAGTTTATATTTTTTAGTCTCTGTGGCTGACTCCATCTGTGAGATGTATGGCCAACGGATGGCTCAACCTTTGTTACTATGAGGAACTCCCATAGCTCCCACAACCTGACTAGGTACTTCTCAGCTTTGGGTGATCAGCAGCAACCACCATCAGCCCCGCAAATTCAGTGAAAATGTATAGCCTCGCCTCTCCTCTCCTCTCCTCTCCTCTCCTCTCCTCTCCTCTCCTCTCC
>JABTXL010000002.1:37364671-37439000 GCA_025134845.1 Neodon shergylaensis | reverse complement strand
TTCCCCTTTCCCCTTTCCCCTTTCCCCTTTCCCCTTTCCCCTTTCCCTCCCTTCTGTTTTCCTTTTCCTTTTGCTAAGTTTTCCTTGCCCTCTGATTCTCTGGAGGTGCTGTTGAGCAGATCTTACTGAGGCGTTTTTTTCTCTTGAGTCCTCGTGAACTGCTTGCTTTCATGATGATGGAGTGAGTAATAGCACAGCAGCCTCACATGACTCTCCTTCCAAGCTGAACCATCCCTAGGTTTTCCTGCACATTGCAATGTCAATTCCCTGAGGGATTTGAGTGGTCCTCCCCAGATGCTAGAAGGAAGCAGCACTTCTGCCTATGAAAGAGGTGTTGATCCACCATCTGCCTGTTCAATCCTTCTCAAGCCTTTTCCTGTTCCTGATCAGACACATGGCAGTAACTTTAAACTCTGAGAGGCTCAGATCTGAGCATCCTGTCTTATCCAGTCATACATAGCTTCGTATTCGCTATGAGTCCAGTGAAGGTCAAACCCAAGCCAGTGTGGTGTTAGTTTCCCAGAGTGAGATATGACCTTATTATGTGTGTCTGCCTTTGTGCAGCTTCCCCTGTCTGCCTCAAGCACACACATGCACATTAACTCCGCAGTTCACAAAGACTGCACAACCCCTTCCCACACTGTCAGTTTTAATTCATTGTTAGGACACAATTGCTGCAGAGCTCCGGCTGGAATTTCCAGATTTGGTAAAATGTTAGGTTAGTGGTGACTCTTTCTTCCCAGGGAGATGTTGGTGATTACGTACCTTTATGGGATTTTTCTAAATTACAAGATCAGTCAAATTACTTTCATAGATGAAATAGACAAAAATAGAGAGAAACTCAGATTTTGATGTGGAAACAGAAAACGTTTACAAGTTAAACTGGCAGAGTCTTTGTGCCGGCTTCTGGAAGAGAGTAGCTCTGCACTGCAGAGCTGAGGAGATGGCCTGGCATCCTCTCCCATCTCCACTCCATTGTAACGGTCTAATAGATTCTGGACATTCAGCAGTGAGGTCTGCCTGAAATAGAGTCCCAGGCTTCCTTTCACAACAAAAGCAAGCGTCTACTTTAGTGCAAAGGAAGTTCTAGCACCATGTATGGAAAAACATGCGAATAGGCCACTGAGTATGTGTATCTGTAAGGTCATATCTCTCTCTGCGAAACTAAACCCACATGGGCTTGGGTTTGACCTTCACTGGACTCATAGCGAATAGGAAGCTATGTATGTGTATCTGGGGGGGCCTTGGAAGATTTCTGTTGAGAGACAAGGCCACGGATACAATAAGATATGTTATGACCTTCATACATAATGGAAATGAAAGTGAGATGACTAAAATGGCTATATTTTCAGGAAATGTAAAACAGATAATTCTATTATCTGTTAATTCAGTGTATCTGTTAATTACCTATTAATTCAGTGTATATATTACTTTTTTATTTATATGGCAAAGTACCTGACTGCAGTGACTTTGATGAGGAAAGGTTATTTTGTCTCAGTTTTTTTTTAACTTATTAGATTTTTTTTAAAAATAATCAAGTTCCCACTCCTTCCCCTCTTCCCATTCCCTCCACATACCCTCCCACCCCACCCTCATCTAGTCCTCAGAGAGGGTAAGTCACATTACCTTGTAAAAGGTCCAAGGCCTCCTACTATATCTAGGCTGAGCAAGGTACATATCAAAAGAGAATAGTATCCCAAAAAGCCAATACATGCAGTAGGGAGAAATCCTGGTGCCACTGCCATGGCTCCTCAGTCTGCCCCAGTCATGCAACTGTCACCCACATTCAGAGGGTCTAGTTTGGTCCTATGCTTGTTCCTTCCCAGTCCGGCTGGAGTTGGTGAACTCCCTTTGAAGATATAGAGAGATAAATTACACTCTTTAGTTTCTGCCGAAATCGTTTTTCCTCTGTGGACTTTTTGAAGAAGGGGCAGCTGATAAGAATGTGTGAGTTAATTAGAAGGCTGTTTCTTGACCGATGGGGTGAAGTTCTAAATTCTGCACCTGGAAAGCTTTGCTTCTCTCTTGTGCTTTAGGGTTTTAGGTGTGGACTTAATTTAAGATGGAGAAACGCTGACGACAAATTCTCCGGAAGACATTTGAAAGCACTTGAAAGTTGCTCAAAGGCATCGACTAGCAATTCCCTAGAGGGGTCTGAATATATAATTAACAATGGTGGCGACCACACCTTTTCTCCCTTCATTTCTCCGAGAGCTTGTCCAATATGATAGAAACACATTGATTATCTGTTTACATAATTATGTTTTGTTTTTAAATCCCTTTTAATTTAACTCAAATATTAAGTTTCTTTTTTCAACTCAAGAGCTGAAAAGAAGGTACTTGGGAAAGTTGAGATGTAAAACAATCCTCTACCATGTTGGCCTTTTCCAGCTTAACTTTCTGCTTGTTCTATTTTGTTTGGGGCGAATAAACACTCTGAGATTGATCTGAAATGATTAGATGTAGCATCATCAAATGGTTTTTATGATTCAGGATACGTTTTTAAAAATATATTTTAGTCATTTTGTCAAGATATGGTTAAGACTTTTTCATGGGTTATGTCACGCTTGTATGTATGAAAAGACTGCATTTTAGTCAGGGTCTAATCAAGAGAGGTATTGGACTTGAATCATGTCTACTGTAGCATTAGCGGTTTTCTGTTTTAGGTAGTCTGGTTTAAGGAGTATCCTCATTGACTAGTGTTTACTTTCTAATAAATCAATAATGCAAGTATAGGAAGACACTAGTTCATATTTTTTTTTTAAATTTGACAGTTTCTTCATAAACCCACTTACATTTGTGGAAGTCCATGACAGGTAGATACTTTCATTTCTATAATGCTATAGCCCTACAATAAGCATTTTCAATTCTACAATAAGCATATGTAAATGTGAATCTATTCATACCACATTGTGTCATCCTTATCTTTTAAGAAAGTTGCTAGGGTACTACTCCCAATGGCACTGGCTTGGCGGTCCTGAGCACGAACTTCAGTGCCATTGCTAATATGAGGACAAGAAGCACTTCTTTAGGAATCACTTTGATGACATGCATGTCACATGAGAGCTCTACCTTCTATCTGCTCTGTGGCACATATTGCAAATACATGGGTGTTTTACTGGGGTTTTGATGTCACTTGTATCATTAAGCCAGATTTTAGTAAGCCCTTATTACATTCCAAAAGTTCAGATCAAAACAGAAGATTTTCTTTAAAAATTCTTTTATGTAAGTAGAATTTTCTGCTCATCTTTGACAGTAAGGAACCAATTTCTTTCTGATTGGATCCTACCTATGTTGACCAAAGAACACACAACTTCTACATTCCTATGCCAGAGTTTACCCTCTCCATAACTCTGCTATTCCAACTTTTAGGTAGGTCAATTGGCCTCCTTTTATTAGTCTTCACTGGCCTAATTTCTGTTGCTGTTTTCCCATAAGGAATGGTGTCACCGACTTCCTGTCTGGAACTGATGCAGCTGTCATGTTAAAGTTTTCTTGTCACGAGTATTTCAGAATGCTTTCTGTTTGACACCGAAGGGCTCTGCTCCCTGGTCTTTCAAGGCCCACTGATTCTTGAGTTCTTTTTTTTTTTGTGGTCCCTGTTTCCTGAGCATCACAATTTTCACCATAACGCCCTTCTGGAGAAGTAAGTTCTCAGACATTCCCATGCTGACCCAACCCTCCCGTTCACCTTATTTTGCACATTATGCAAATAAAGCCCTAGCAAGCAGCATGTTAGGGTCAAAGCTTCAGTCTTTGTAAGTCAACTTTTTAAGCTAGCCACCTGGTTCATGTTCTCATGCAGAATGTATCCCTCATGAAGGTGTGTGTATAACTGGATGAATTTCCATGCATAATGTCCAGGAAGTGCTTTGTATGGAACACATGAAGTTTGGGATATCTACTAGATTTTAAAGTAGAGCTCCCAAGTGCAAAGCGAGATGCATTGGCAGGAGCTATAAATTCATCAGTCATCACTTGACGCATTTATTTCAGTTTGCTTACCTGAGTGAGATGAATAGAATGGGCACGCACAGGATGCCACCTTTTTCCAGTTTATTACAGTGTTGAGGGCAGCTATAGCCAGTGGCAAAGGCTCCAGGAGCCTGCAAGTGCAGAATGTTGGCAATCCGCTGTGAACTAGGGATGGAAACAGGAGGAAGAATGAAATTGAGGTGTAAAACTTTAACCCAAAGAGTGAATTAAGGCACATCTGCTGTGTGGTAGTGGGATATTTCCCTATGGGGCCAAGTTCTGACGTTTTGCCAATGTAATAATGAGTTATACTAATGATTTATACCTTGCTGATGAAGGCTCAAAACCCCTGTGAATATACCTTGAAGTGACTTCTCCACATCGATTACTAAAAACTAATAGCTTCATGGTTTGTCCATAATTTAACTGGTTCTAAATTTAATCTCAGCCACATGGACCATACTTACAGGACGTCGGGGCATTCCACCTGGAAGTCAGAACTCTATGGTATTTGCTTTTAAATCGTTCAGTGCTGTATCCTTGCCTTTTGTAAAGCCGTAGAAGATTATCGCATAATGATTTTCATGAGGCTGCTCAGTGTGCTTGCTGTGCTGACAAATCTCATGGATGGGACCTGCTAGTGAAAATGCATAGCAATGTCAGTGGTAGAGGTAAGTCAGTCTTCCAAGCTGCTTTAAAGAATCCGGAGAACATGTGGATTATAACCTCGGATGACCCCTGGATAGCAGTAAGTTATGGTATTCCTTAAGGAAAGGGGTGACAGAAAGAAAAACAACAACAACAACAGGAAGATGACATTTTTGTATACCAGTACATGGCGTGATTCTTGTATGCACTTAGCCAGTGATTTATGAAATAATGAATAAAGAAGTGAATAGAAGGAGAGACAGCCTTATTGGCTGATTTCCCTCTAGGTCTGAAGCCCCAGAAGGCCGTTCATACCATAACAGTGTTTCATTTCTCTGGTAGGTCTATATGCTTGAACATAGTCACATCCAACACATCCTCCCCATGTTCTCTTGCTGACTTTATTCATTGCCCAAAGCAGGAAGATCCCTATTGAGCACCACCACATCCAAAACAGAGCTATCTCATCCCAGTATGAGGTTTTTGTACTGTTTCTCTGTTCCTAGACTCTCTGTGTTCACTTTTTTCTATGTTTGTGTATTGGTGCCATTTTAGAATGTTCTGAATGAGTAAATGTTCTGTTTGAGTAGATGTTTACCGTGTATTGTAATCGCTAGAGTTCGAGCACATAAATCTTACTAGGTGGTCAAGAAACAGTTCTGGATGGATAAACTCTCTCACTCATATTGTAAGTCTTAGCCATTTGGTTGTTTGGTCATTAGTGTCATCAGCCATTCTAGATTTTTCCAGAGCCCATTCTGGTTTGAGTGTTCCAATTCTGCTTGATGTTTTTATATTCACCTATGTGCTGATTAGATATATTCATTCAGTGCTGACTGTATAGTAGACTTTGATTTAGGTATTGGGGATATAGACATGAACCAGTCAGACCAGATGTCTGTTATCATGTAACATTGTACAAGAGAAGCATTGGCTTGACTCATGTTCATAGGTCTTAAGGCTATTAATAGGCAGCAGGAGTAATGTTAGAGCCCATCATGGAAGGTGAATGAAGATCACTGCTTGGCAAATATTGCATGGAGGGATGCAGAACATTGTTAAGATTGGGTCTGTGCTGTAAGGTAAGGCCCGGTTACTTGGAGGAAGGAAGACCCTCTTGCCCTGTGTTCTGGCTAACAAGTGAATCTATCCAGTCATTAGCTAAGACATATAAAAATCCACATGTCTTATTTCCTAATGCTTTAACCAGTTTTCATAGTTAATATCATTAAATGTTAATGTAAAAAGATTAGAAACATTCACCGAGCTAGCCTAAGGCAAAGCTCTTGATTCCTTCCTGTGGTTCGAATAGGAATGCTATATCCCTCCCCACTCTCCCATACCTCTCCATTACCACAGATTCATGAGTTTAAGTGCTTGATCCATAGGTAGTAGCACTATTAGGAGGTGTGGCCTTGTTAGAGTAGGTGTGGTCTTGTTGGAGGAAGTGTGTCATTGGTGAGGTGGGCTTTAAAGTCACATATATAGCTCAAAATATAAATGCTTGCCAATGTGGCAAACAGTTCCTTCAGCTTCATGGTGATTGAGACGTAGAACTCTCAGCTCCTTCTCCAGTGCCATCTCTGCCTACATGCCACAAATGGACTAAACCTCTGAAACTGTAAGCCAACCCCAATTATATGTTTTCCTTTATTATAAGAGTTGCCATGGTCACAGTGTCTCCTCACAGCAATGGAAGAACTAACAAAAGCACTTCCCACAGCAAATTCTATGCCCAGGGCATTATGTTACAGAGACATTTAATGTGAAACCTCACCAAACTGTGGTTCCACATGTTTTTTTTTCCAGAATTTCTCCTTACTCAGTATCGTCTATAGTCTTCTTCCTCAGAGCTTGGAGGTGAAAAAAAAATCTTGCAAATACTTGTATTTAAAACTAAATCACCAAGCATCAGAACATTTGCAAGAGTCTTGGGAAAAGCGTAAAGATAATTGGTTGATATGGTGTCTGGTGACCATTGTCTTCTATCACCTGTCATAAACAGCATCAGCCTCAACTTGTACCAGGAGTGTCCCCGAACATTTAAATTCCCCATTTCGGTTCTCCTTTGTCTTCACATGGCTTGCTTGGCTGTGTGACATCCTTTTTCTGTCTCCAGGCCAGTCTCCCCATGATAAACTTCTGATTTCATGAAATCTGTCACAGGCATCTCTGAATATCAGCACATAGCTTTCCCATCTTCGCAATTTCCCTCATCTGGGGGGGGATGTGGGTAAAGATGGCATTTGAAGAGCACTTGGCTCCGTGAATACCTTCTCCCTCAGCATCCCTGTCAAGCGGTTTAATTATGCAAATGAGCACTCCTTAGCATAGGGGCTGGGGGAGGTGTGGCAGAGAGAGGAACAGTGCAAAGATGTGCTAGACAGGAATTAGGCCAAGAATATCCACACTTCTTATATTGAGAAAGTTCCCAGGGACATTTTTTTTTTGCTTTCCTTCCAAGATGATAAATCATTTGAAAGTCTGCTCTTTTAACTTCCTTTACATTTTTTTCTGTCCTACTTCCCGTTCTAAAAAAGATGGAGTCTTTTTTTTTATATAAAAAAAAATGCCAGTTTGTTTTGAGAATTTTTTTTAACGTCTCTCTCCCTTAAAGAAGCTCTTATGATAAAGTAACAGCAATATTTTTCACGTTGATGTTAAATTTCACGGACTGGGTCTTCCTTGATACTTTCTTGGGATCCTTCAGTTCTCAGGAGAGTGAGCAATCCAGTGGTAGGTGTTGGTGAGCACATGGAGGAGAGGGGGACTTCAGAGGATGGCTTCTGGTCAGAGACTTCATTCATGCAGCAGCTGTGGACCAAAGGCTGTGAAGCAGGGGTGGGCACCATCACCCAGCCTACATGTAGCTTCCTTGGAGGGCTGGAGACCCATAGAATGAAAACTAAAGAGCTGGATGGATGGCAGCTCACTCCAGCCAGGGCTTAGAGAATAATACGGTGTTTGATTTTATTTTAACCTTTATGGATAGGCAATGAAACATTCTCAAAGATCCTTTTAGGATTCTACTGGAGCTGAAATAGAGGATGTTAACCTCAGAGGTTTAGCGCTCAGGGAAAGCTATGTAAATTCTCAGTCTGTTTCTGCATATATAATTTAGTAGTTTCCAAGTTGGCAAATGCTTGTAGAGGACTTGCTTAGAAATAGACTAGACCCTAGATGTTGGATATTGATCAAAACATGTAAGTTTTTTATGGTAACAGAGCAGGACAGGAATGGTAGAGAGCTAAGGAGGCTAGGCCACATAAAATGTTGAATGTTCAAATGATAAAAGTGAGTTATACACACACACACGTGTGTGTATGTATCTATATCTGTCTGTCTGTCTATCTATGCATGTATATAACTATATCCTTGTATGGTGGCTTAATAAGAAATGTCCCCAGAGATTCAGTGAAAACTTGGTCCATAGTTGATTTTGCTGTTTGGGATTTTTATGAAACCTGTAGGAGGTGCAGCCTTGTTGGAGAAGTGTGCCACTGGGGGTGGGCTTTGAAGGTCCTAGCCTTACCTCATTTCTAGTTGGATCTTTCTGTTTTGTGCTTGCAGTTGAAGATGTGCTGCATCAGTCTCCTGCTGTAGTTGCTTCTTGTCATGCTTCCCCCACCATTATGGACTCTTTCTCTGAAACTATAAGCCCAAATAAACTTGTGCTTCCGTAAGTGGCTTTTGTCACAGTGTTTTACCACAGTGACAGGAAAAAAAAAAGGAATATCCTTGTCTTAGAAGTTAGCAGTGCTGCTGTGTAAGGCCCATTGCCTAGCAACAGTTGAGTTGCTATCAAAATTAGGGATGATATAGTATTTTCTTTCAAATAGTTTGTACCTCCATGGTCCCTTATAGTTCATTTATTTCTGAACCTCTCCTTTCTTCTCAAATCTGGCCAATATTATTTCAGACTTTAAAATTCAGTTTAGTCTATGGTTCTGCATTGTTTTTTGTCTGTTTGTTTGTTTGAAATGCAGCTGAAATTTTACATTCTTGGGATGGAGTAGTTGCCCATCACTGTGTGCCTGGCTGCATACCTTCATCTGTAGCCATTGCACACACTAAAGTTAGGACACACAGTCAGTGTGTGGGAATCTGGATGCCCTAGTGATGAAAGTCACACACTTGCATCTGGCCTTTGTACTCGACTAGGCGCTCACGTCGAAACTAGCTTGTCATGTCTATGAGGCAATGTTAGCTAGATTATTTTTAATGCTTCACTGGCCACTCACCAGCCTCAGCTTAATGTCTGTGCTTCTCAGGTGAGGTGGTGTAGCTTATTTCTGTTGGTGATAACTTAACTTTCTGCCCTGAGGTAGAATTAGACTTCCATTGTCATCAGGCCTGGAGTGGTGACTTGCTTTGGCAGATAAGCTGAGAATAGAGGTGCTACTTGCCACGCTGAGACAGTCACTTGTGGGATGTATTATATTTCTGCTCTAGCTCTTTAGTCTCTCGTAAGCGATGCCCTGGATAGGAAGTGCTGTTCTTCCTGGATCCTGGCATGAAGAAGATGCCTTGAACAGAGCTGCTGTGGACCCAGGACTGGGGTATGCCATAACTAAAGGACTTTTATTACTTCAAATGAATGATACACGAAGGTTGTTTGCTACTTAAGAATGACCTTGTGCATCGTAAAACCCTTTTAAGTCTATGCTTGCCCTACCATGCAGCCTTTTTCCTTGCTATTTTCTATTTGTGTACTTTAAATTCTCCCAAATACAACACCTCCTGGAGTTGCCAGCACATGCCTTTTTTTTTCTTTTACTTAGCTCTGTGATGATTCTCACTTTCATGACTTTGCATATTCTGCCCCCTCTTTCTAGATTATTCCTTCTCTCTGGTGTCCTCCTACTCGACCCAACTGTTGACTCCTACGTGGAACTTTCCTTAGGCTTCTTCTCACTCTGCAGTGCCTCAGGTTCATAGGCACTGTTCTCTCATCCTACAAGCTGTTTAATGATAGCTAGTTAGCTAAGAGGGGTTTGGTTTGTTGTCTCAGTATCTTCATTATGGGAACTATACATCACTGATGTTCAGATATCAAGGACTTGCAAAATACCTGACATAAAGTGGGCCTCACTGAACTCTTTTCTTATTGACTTTTATGTTAAAATAAAAAAAAACAGACTCGTTAAACAAGAAATAGAAACAATTATTACATTGCAATTAAGTGACCATTTAATGTGGACTGTGGAAAGACCTGGAAGGAATTTAATAGAAAATGTGAAGTTCTGAGGGCAGTGAGGTTTGTCTAAGTGCTCTGCTTATGTTGTTCCTCTTCCAGGTAGCTTCCTCTGGCCCTCCTACTGTTGAGGGTCCCGACTTTCACTTTCAACGCTGTAGTTATCTAGATGTGGATTTGCCATATGCTATATCATAATTTTAGGGAGAGCATTGCCTCTTCCTGTGTACCATAAGCAGAGAAGGACTGGCTCATTAGTTAAGGCTTTTCACGTAGAAAAGAGAAGTCACAGAAGTACTTGCTGAATGAATAGCACAGTAATGTTGGCAAAGAACATTAGATCATTTGGTGACTTTTTGATGTCCCTGGTATTAGAATCCCAAAGGGAGAGACATATATACAATTCTTAAACATCTTTAAAATTCTAAATATTAGTCTGTGTAATCTTTAAGGTTTAAAATGCAGAGCATCTTTTCTCCAAAGGCCTCCGTGGTGTCTTGTGACCTCCTGTTCAGTCACTCAGTGCTCTGTTTTAGTTGTAATTCATAAAGAGATCTTAAGAGTCCCATGACTTGGCTTCATGCTGTACCTCACTTCCTTTTTATCATCTGATTTTGGGAAATTTAATCTAAGATTGTACAAATAAATTGGGGTGACAATAGAAACCATGTTATAGCATTTTAGAAAGGTTAAGGAGAAGATACATATAAAGCCTTAACTCATTGCTCAGTACCTAGTAAGCAAAGTGCAGCTGGTATTATGTTTATCTTACTTTGACACTAGTGGTAAGATAATTTCCTTTTACACGTGTTAGAACAGAAAATTGTACTCAGATGGAAAAAGAAACACGATCTTGTGGAAGAGAATGTGCTTAAAATGGCAGAGTCTAGAATCAATATATTTTGCTTAGTAAATAATTGCTGAGAACGTAATGTGTGCTGGGTGCGAAGAGTGCAGATGTGTTATGCAACCACTGCCCTCAAAGTTGAAAAAATGGAGAGGGGAGAAATGGCTTCTGTGTTTGCAATGGGAGGCAAGATGCAGGCGACTTATTTGTAGGAACTCAAGGGACTAGAGCTTAACACGGGCTAGTGCCGGAGTGGGGCATTCTCACAGATGATTGGCAGAGTGTAAAAGAGAAAAGCGTTAACTCTTTGAAGTCAATAACAGAGATCTTAGCTTCTCACAGGGACAAAGGCAGTGTGGGAGCTCAGAGTAGGCCTGCAGCTCACATGATAAGGACGGTTATGGACTGAAGAGATGGCTTACTGGTCAGTGTTTGCTGCTCAAGCATGAGGCCTTGAGTTTGGTTTGTCAGCGCTCAAGTAAAGGCCAAGCATGACATGACCATTCAAGCTTGTAACCCAAAACTGGGGGAGGTGGAGACAGGAAGGTTCTAGAGGCCTGCGACCACCAGCCTAGCTGAAATGGGAAGCTCCAGGTCAAGGGAGCAATCCTGCCATGATGTGGAGGTGGAGTGTCCTCCATTGACTTTGGAAATCCTGCCATGATGTGGATGTAAAATGTCCTCCATTGGCTTTGTGCTTCAACACAGTTCACAGTTGGGAGAGCTGTTTGGAAAGGTTGTGAAAACTCTAGGAGGTATAGCCTTAGTGGAAGAGGTGGCTCTCTGGGAGTGGGCCTTGCTTGAGGCTTCCTAACCTACTTCCTAGTCCCTCTCTATTTCCTGAGTGTGGCCGCAATGTGATCAGCTGGCATCTTGCTCTTGCCGCCATGCTTTCACTGCCCAGTGCTGGTTTTAACCACTATGATGGGCTGTACCCCACTAGAACTGTAACGCAAAGTGAGCCCCCTTTCCTTTAAGTCATTTTTGTTAGGATGCTTCATCACAGCAATGAGAAAGTAATGGAGTCTCACCTTGTCTGAAAAAAAAAAAAAAAAAAAACAGAGAGGCAACTGGGAAAGCCACTGGGGATTTACATGCCTGGGGAGCACATGCATAATGGGTTCTCACAGCTGTACACATATGCACATATGCATATGTGATTTCCCTCATCTCTGTCTCTCTCTCTCTCACACACACACAGAAGAAATAAAAAAAATGAAAGTAGACAAAGGCACAACAGGGGAAACATGCTTACCGGCCAGGGATGGCAAGGCGTGGAAGGATAATCCTTGTGTTACAGACTGTTCTAGACGCTTGTTTATAAGTCACTGGCCAACAACTCAAAAGGAGCTAATTCCTGGCCCTAGGCTTTTATGCGTTAGGCTGTGGTGTCTAATAGGGGCAGTGTTATCCCACTATATTGGTAACTCTATTTTAACCCTTTTATGTGCTTGCATACATGTGTTTCAAGAAGTTCCCACAGTAGTAGGTTCCCACATGAATATGGAAAGGTCTTTAGTGTTTTTATAACACTTTTTATTCTGTTCTCTACCCTGTCTCTCCTCCCAGACCCCTATTTAACATTTTCTGTCCCATTATTCCATTTTCCCCCTTATGTAACAAGGTACGGTACTACAGACTTTTTATCCCAGCACTTGGGAGGCAGAGACAGTCAGACTTCTGTGGAGTTGAAGGCAGCCTAGTCGATATAGCAAATTTTAGGCCAGTCAGGACTACATAGGAAGACTCTGTCTCAAAAGATAAAGGAAAAAAATTGCTTTTCACATCCATGGGAAGGAGAGATGACTCAGCCATTAAAGGCTCTGCAATTAAAAGGACAAACGTTTCTTTTCAAAAGGAAGTAGTACTGGAAGAATAAACAAATGACCAAGACAAAAGGGATGAAAAGCAAATAGTAAAATGTCAGCCTGAATCCTAGTGTATGAAGAGTTACCTTCTGTATAGATTACTCCTGTGAAAAGTGCGTGCTGACAGAATGGCTAAAGGAGCAACCATATGCTGTATGCAGAGAAGCACATTAGAGTCACATACACAAAACTAGAAACTAACGGGATGCTACACTGTGCAGACTATAACCAAAGGAACTACATTAATTTCAGGAAAAACCAACTATTAAGATAAGCATGATAGTAGGAATAAATAAAGACATTTTAAAATAATAAAAATTCAGAACAGGAATGTAATTAGAAGGGAGATGTTTGCCTAGGCTCAGTTTGAGTCCCAACACCAGAGACAAAAAAAAAAAAATAAAAAGGAAAAATTATAAAATTTTAATTTCACCTGAAAATGAAATTGAAATGAAAACTAATTATACCTAAATAGTTTCAAAAGATATGAAGCCAAATTTATGTGTCTCCAAGGAAGATGAAGAAGAATGACTAATAATGACATTACAGGCGTCAGTACCCATGAATAATGCCCAGAGCTGTTGAAGAGAAGATAAGCAGAGAACAGAGACGACAGGGATAGCACCACCCGTCATCTGGAGCCTCATCCCTGGATGGATGACTGCACTCTGCAGTACGACATGTTCTTCTTGCTTTCACATGAAGAGTGCTCGGGCTGGATCTAACAGGAAGCTGCAAAGCCATCGTCAGAGACTAGCACACTAGAGAGCATTTTGGTAGGATTTCTTGCCATCGCTGAATGAATTAAAAGGAACCAGCCAATTCGCCACGAAGAAGCAAACCGGAAGCTACTTTGAGGTGGATGAAAACGAAAAGATAATCTTCCTAACCTTATCGAACATAATTGTAAAAATGCTTTGGAATTTATAGTGATGAATATTCATTTTTGCAGAAGAGGAAACCTCTTTAATCAAACAAAATGACCTCTATCATAAGAATCTAGAGCTGTAAGGAATTCAGGAGTTAACTGAAAAAAGGTATCAAAGTGAAAACACATAGAATACAGAAAGACAATTAATTCAGAAAGTAGAAGTTGGAACAAGGTGTGGTGGTACACACTTGTAATTACCTCAATAAGGGTAAGACAGGAGAATCACAAGACTAAAACCAGCCTTAACTATACCATGCGATGCTGTACACTTCCCCACACCAAAAATAAAAGTTACTTGAAAAAAGTCAACAAAATTGACAGAATTTTCATTTAGAATATATGGGAAGACAGCTAACACTACAACTGACCTCATAGGATTCAATGATTACAAGATTATTCTTAATAATTGTATGTCAATAAATAGCATAGATGAAATAGAAAATTTCTTATAATGACAGAAAAAAACTAAACTGACTTAAAAAAATTAGAAAATTTGAACCTATATATTAAAATTATTTTATTAGTATTTGAAACAGCTCCAACAGAGAAAATCCTATGTTCATGGCTGAGCTAATCATTTTTCCTCTGTACTGAAAAATAGGCACCAGGACCACACAACCCTTCAAGCACTGATAAAGAAAACAGATCCCCATTCCTACAATGAGTTCAGAATTTTCTTGATAGCAAAACCAAATACAACTATAGCAAAACAAAATAAACTGGACCTTTACCCATATGCAAATAGTTACACTGGCCCTAAACGAAAGGGACTTAATCCAGGAACTGGTAAATATGATGATGTATTATAGTAATGCAAGGTGGGTGATGGCTCAGTACAAAGCAAAGTGCCACCTCCCATAGTGGGGGACATTTTATTGTGTGACATGAGCCAAGTACACACAAACACAGGATGGTTTCATTTGCACATGGAGTCTCAGAGAGACCCAGGAGCTCTGGAGAGTGATAGCTGCCAAAGGCTAGAGGAGGGGAAGAAGATGGAGATGGCTATTGGTGGGTACCGTGTTTCTGTAACTGCAGATACATCAATTCTGGTCACCTGCTATGTACCCTAGGATTTACAGCTAGCCATCTAGGATTGTATACTTAAATTCACAGAAGCAGTAGCTTTTAAGTTTGGTGTCCTTACCAAGCACAGAAGACAGTAGGTAATAAATAGGTGAAGGAAACTGGGGAAAGAGGCGTGCCGACTGCCCTAGTATACCTCTTCAAATATACAAACTTATCTTCAAACCTGAGATGTTCACACTAATGTGTTTACATTTTCATATGTCAGCCGTTCCTTAATAGTGACTTAAAGTAAAATCTCATGGGAAAGACAAATGAGTATTCCGCGTTTATAAAATGTCTAACAGAAACCACAGGATCGTTTGCAGAGACACGCTTTTTGGCAAAATCAATTTCTCTCATGATGAAAATCAAGAACAAAGAACTGCATCCAGCTGACTAGAGATGCCTGTGAAAAGTGTATAACTATGTAAATATATACATGTGTGCTTTGAATTTTCATAGGAACATACAATGTATTCCTGTCGCAGTGTCTCCTAAATATGTATATTTATACCTATGGACTTCTGCTCTCAGCTTTGCACAGAGAGGCTCCTTCTTGCAGGGAACAGCAATGAATGCCGAGACTCACAGCTAGCCATATTGCTGAGAATATGTGACTGTGGGTGCTCAGCCCTTAATAGGACACCCGGAGCTAATATAGTCATCGGTGAATCGCTAAAATGTCTATTCTAGTACCACACAAAAAAGACAAAAGTACTTCATGACTTCTATTCAGTATCATTTAAGCTCCTTGCTAGGACAATGAGACAAGAAAAAGAAGGGAAAAGCATCCAAATGGGAAAGGAAAAGGCAAGAATGATCTTTCTGCAGATGGAATAATCTTATATGTGCAAAATCCTGTAGATACCAGATAAAATGATTTGAATAGGTTGAGCAAGGATAAGAAATATTAAATACATACACAAATGTCAATTACATTTTATGGATGAGCAACGAATAATTCAAAAGTAGATTTCAGGAAAGAATTCCATGCCCAATCCATCATGAAGAACAAGATGAACCTTAAGTTACAATGCATGACTGAAGGAAGACAAAGAGCATCTGAGTCTATAGATCAATGACTCTCGACCTTCCTAACGCTCTGACCCTTTAGGTACGGTTCCTCATGTTGTGGTGACTCCAACCGTGAAATTATTTTCATTGCTACTGTAATTTTCCTACTATCCTGAATCGTAATGTAAATATCTGTGTTTTCCGACAGTCTTAGGTGTCCCCCATGAAAGGGTCATTCAATTCTCAAAGGGGCTGAAACCCACAGATTATGGAGCACTGGACTAGAGATATATGTTCATGGAGCGTGGTCAGCAGTGTGAAGGTGGGATTGTTCCTCTCCTCTGTAGGATACTTAGCAGAACTCTCACAGCCTTTTGGCCTGTGTGTACAGGGAACTAGAATCCACTGAATGCAAGGGATCTAGGAGAGCTGAAAACAGGAAAAAAATAATTCAAAACTTGGAGGATTTCTACTTTGCAGTTCCAAAACTGACTCTCCTAATCAGGATGGTGTGGGGCTGGCCCAACACAAATGCATTGCTCCAAGAAGTACCACTAAGAGTTTAGAAGTAAATCCTTTTATTTATAGTCAATTGATTGCATCCAAGTTGCTAAGACTATTTAATTTGGAAGAAGCAGTAGGCTTGCTTTTGAAGCAACGGGGGGGGGGGGGGGGGAGGGCATTCATATGCAAAGAGATGATTTTGAACCCCTGTTTCAGACTTTTTATAGAACTTAGTTCAAAATCACCATGAAACTTAAAATCATCAGGAGATAACATTGCCTTTTGGTCTTGACTTAGGAAGTTGTGTTTTAAATATAATGTGTGACAGAAAAAAATGAAAAATTACATAAATCGTGTTAGGGTCCACATGGTCTGGATTTCTTTTCTCAGGCCCAAGCCCTGATGGAGATGTGGCTACCTGATTACAGAATGCTGTACACATGAGATAATGTCTAGGAGGAATGTCCTTTGGTACAAACAAGACTGTGACAACAGGGATATGCAAGAGATGGAACTTGGGGAAAGGACAAAAAGATGACTAAGACTGTTTGCTCACACCTGGCTATCAGTGCTGTTTTTACCAGCCAGCTAAATGCTACATAATCAGCTGTGGCTAAACAAAAATTGTTTACTCCTGAAATGAAACCAGAGTCCTATGCCTGTGTCAACCATCGCCCTCTTTTCCAGGTCACTGTGTTACCCACAACTGTGCTGGCTATGGTAAATCTGTACCCAGTATGAAGAATAGGGGAAAATTCATAAAAAAGTGAGCATATCTCAAATATTTGAGAATATATATACTATTCAGAAAGTTAAATATTATCTATTCACTGATAAACCTGGAAAACAGTAATCAAAGCCAAAGAAATACCTCACAAAGGGGGACCTTTGACTTTTCTACTTTCGAAAATCTTTGCAGCATCAAAGGCAACGTTTAAGGTTTATTAAACTCCATGGAACACGTTACTTGACTTTATTTTCTCATCTTAAAAGAAGAGTTATTAGTCAACAGCACAATGTGTGTGTGTGTGTCTGTGTGTGTCTGTGTGTCTGTGTCTGGAAACTCATTCTTTAGACCAGGCTGTCCTCAGACTCACAAAGATCTGCGTACCTCTCAAGTGCTGGGATTAGCCAGGCAGTGGTGGCACATGCCTTTAATCCCAGCACTCAGGAGGCAGATACAGGAGGATATCTGTGAGTTCTAGGCCACCCTGGTCTACAAGAACTAGTTCCAGGACAGGCACCAAAGCTACGGAGAAACCTTGTCTCAAACAAAACAAAACAAAACAAAACAAAAAGTACTGGGATTAAAGGCATGTGCCACCCCTGCCTGGCAAACAATGTTTTTTTTCAATATTCTAAATGTATATCTAATTCAGCATTAGAGGTATCCCCTTTATGGTGAATGTTTCATTCAGCACACCATCAGAAATGGACGCCAGAATCTTACAGCTGTGGAAATTAAATAATGTGTCTATGGTAATGCATCTAGTCAGCTGCAGAACCCAAGTCGGAGACTTGATGTATTGGTCCTTCAGGAATGTTAGCTGCTGCTTACTGGTCCGCCTTTGTTCTTCCAGAATGGCATGACTGCAGCTGAGTTAGAGGATGGATTTGCTGCAGGTTCTGCCTTTGTTGTCATTGTTCTTCTTAGAGAGGGCTGCGCACTCAGGTGGGCAGGAATCATATCACCATGTCTCAACTCTTCCTACAGAGTTCCCCAAGGCCCTTGGTAAGATGCTGATTAATTATGCGTTGTCATATACTGCTCAAGCCACCATTTGCCTTCATTCCATTTCTAGCTCTAAGAAATTAAATGAAAACAGTGAGTTATGTTTTAAAGAGGATCAATTCAAAGAGAAACTGATTGGAAAAAAAATCAACAGTTAATCTCTTAGTAGATGTGAGAGTCTAGTGAGGAGATTGTGTCTGTGGTTTACGAAGTTGTTCTCAATGTTTTATATCCAATAGTTAGAATTCATATGTGGTGGAGAGGCGCCAAGTTTGATGTTTAATGGGCTTTATCATTTTGTAGCTGGAGTTTTGAGATCAGTAGATTTGGAAATGAAGTGTGAGAAGCCATAGAGCCTGTGGGATTATCAAGGTACATTTTTCATGTGGGATTATAAAGGTACATTTTTCAGCATTTTATTGAAGAACAGTTTTTTTTTCTTAGAAAATTTTGCACAATACTAGGAAGCTGGATTTGGCTTATAAGCACACATTTACTGTTTAGATTTGATTTGAAATTCAGCTACTACGCTAAAAGAAATGCTCTGATCCTCCCTCCTTTGACACTGAGCTTGACTCCATCCATAGGAGTGGACTGATCCCCTGCCTGAAGACCAGGCTAGCAGTTCATCCCTATATCATGATGTGAAGTTTTGATTGTTAGATGTCAGTCTAACAATATTAACAGAGTTCTATTTCCTGCAATTGGTTTTTGGGCTCTCTGTCTCTTTGTCTCTGTCCCTGTCTCTATGTCTGTCTCTCTGCCTGTTTCTCTGTCTCTGTCTGTCTGTCTATCTGTGTGTGTGTGTGTGTGTGTGTGTGTGTGTGTATGTATGTGTGTATCTCAGAAAAGCTTTGAGCTGCTCATCTTGCCTCTGCCCCCCCTCCACCCCCTAAGTGCTGGGATCACAGGTCTGCTTTTCTATACTGGTTTATTTGTTCTCCTTTGGGGAGATGTAACATTGATAAAATTTGAAGACATGAGATAGAACTTCAATAGGAAAATGAAATTGAAGAGATGCAGTGGTCATAGGCCTAGGAGGTGCTCACCAGGGGCAGAGGGCTACCTCTCCTTAGAGTCATACTCAAGGTCAGCTTTTCAGAGATGCAGCCCATCACTTAAACAGTGTATTTATTATTTCAACAGCTGTACATTTACAAATGTTTCCAGTCTAAAAAGAATGAGAGACAATAATTAAGCGAAGGTAGAAGAGAGTGCCAGCATAAGCAGGGCTGAATTTGACACCTGAATTTCAGGTCAGCTTCTCACACCTTCCAGAAATAACGGCTCTCGGATCCCTGGTGATTGTATTTGTGAAACAAGCAGATTAAAGTCAGACTGTCGATTCCTGTGGCAAAGCCTGTGCCCACGCTGTCCTTCATGACTTCTTCCCTTTCTGTTGACGATCCCTTGGATCCAGCCAAGTGCTGTAGCTGGAACATGTCTTTAATTCTCTTCTGTGTTTCCAAAGTTCCTTGGACTTCCCTCTGTTTTCCCATGGAAAAACCCTGCATACATTAGAGAAAGAATACAAGACCAGGTTGTTTGGAAGAGCATGTCTCTCAACTGTCCTTCCCAGCAAGTGAAGGCTGACTGACTGAACTTGTGCCCCATGTGTATGCCCGGTAAGGGAAAGAGATGTTTAACTATAGTTCCATCAACATTGACTGCAAAGTGGTGCTTATCCCCAGAGGAATCACAGTGATAATTCCAGAACCTGAGCAAGCAAAACCGGTGTTCTCTGCAGTAGTTCTAGAAGGAAGTGCTGGGGGAAGGAGAGGATTGTTGACTTTAGTTCTGTGTTAAGTGAGTCAGTAATATCCATTCTTTTCTGCCATTGGGATTAGGCTGGAGATTCTGTGATATAGGGATGGGTTTCTAAATTGTGGTACTTAGCATATAATCCCCTGTGAAGCACAGGAGCCAAAGTCAAACACGCCAGTCTAATGTCTTGGCCTATTCGTGGCTATGTAATTTTACAGGTTAATGAACACTGTACTCTGCTATTCTGATCCCTTATAATCCACTGGCATTTTTCACACATGAGAGGATCATCACGCTTCTATCAATAGCATAGTCAACTGGAAAACTCTGGAGAGCTTGGATATGGTTTAATAAATTTTCAAAGCCAAGTTATCTTTATCCCAATTTATGATCTCATTTTTGCAATTCCTTATGTAAACCCACAGCATTTGCATCCTTGGTGCACACATTCCTTCTGAAGGGCTTAGAAGGAAAAAGAGAGCATTTATTAATCTGCTTATATCCTCTCCGAGACAAGAACATTGTTGATAAGGCCATTAAACTTTTTAAGACAATTTGTATGAGAAAATTCATGAGCTGAGAAAGTTGTAGCAATTACCCACATTTTAACGATGCAATAGAAAGAATATAAACATTTTGCCAGCATTGAAACAATAGCCATCACATTAGTTCATTTCATTGGCTCATCATTTCAGACATAAAATAGAAAGTACAGCTTGATCTACCCAGTGAAAACCATGGCCCAAGCATCTTATGTCCTATCTATGGCTCCCTTCAGCGTTTGTTAGGCACAGAGCTCTGGGTCCCTGGGGTCTATATGTGGCAGTCTTGTGTTTTTGCTTCCTCAAGAAGACCCTGAATTTAGGAAAGGCATTTCTGAAAATACTGATGTATTCAACTCATGCCATCTTGCCCTTTTGATTTTTTTTTCTTTGTATTAGATGTTTTATTTCTTCAGTTATAAGACATAACAATTATTAAATTATCAATTGATTATCAGGTCTGTCAAAAACAAAAGAAAAACTATATTAAATATGTATAGTTAAAGTATAAATCTCAATATTTCAAAAATATTTTCTTATATTATTACATACATAGTATAAATATGCAGTTGTGATTTTTTCATTACTGTATATTTATTTTTTTTATTGAAAAAAAAAATTCCTGCTTCCTCCCAGCCTCCCATTTCTCTCCCCCTCCTCCCGCCACTCTCCCCGTCCCCCACTCCTCTCCCCCTCCCTCTCCAGTCCGAAGAGCAGTCAGGGTTCCCTGCCCTGTGGAAAGTCCAGGGTCTTCTCCCACAGCTCCAATGCTGCCCCTCTTTATCAAGATGGACAGATCAAAAGCTAGAGAATCACAATCAACTCCACTTTTATTCACAATTCTGGAGCTCAGAGAAACAGCCTCCTCTTGTTGACTTTATGGAGACTATAATTTCCTTTTGCTTGCTTAGAGGACAATCACTTGGTGGTTTTAAGTCAATTTTGCCCATAGTCATAGTATTAAAATAGACTTTGTCTTTATATACAGCTCTATTCATATTAATCACATCCCTAGAAGGCTTTATTATGCTGTACTTGATAGCTTGGCTTCCACGCGGGTAAATAGAACTCCATCACAGGGTGCATTTTCTCTGTAGGAGTGGTGTTGTATGACTCCTGCTGTTTCAAACACAGCAGGTGTACTTAAAACCCCAGACGCCACTTTCCCAGACTGAAGGCATCTCTATCCAGTAGCTTTCCTGGGGTAGAGATGCTGAAACCTTTGTTTGGAATAAGATTAAACATAATGTCTGTGATTTGTTGACTTACGGGCCCACCTCACACATGTGGAAGAATGCTTTGTTCAGGGCATGGCTGTCTGTCACATGCATGTATTATCAACAGTAAAAGTGTACCTGTAGCGGAAAGCCTGCAGACATACCCGAGGTGATAATCTGGCTGCAGTGTCCTAACGATGATAACCACATCTTAATTATGAGTGTCTTCATCAGCACTCGGAGTCCTGATGAATACATTTTACAGTCCAGGGAAGTTGTGTGGCGATGGAATCATTTAGACCCATGACAGCTAGGCCTTGCTTTTGTCATGAGCACAGCTTTCTGTCAGCACTGTTATAAGGCTTTCAAGTTCCACTTCAGTGGCATTTCCCTAGTTAGTTCCCTCTCCCTTCTCATTCTTATTCTAGAGCTGACTTCCTTTCTTTTCCCACGAACAGACTTACTAATGTGATCTGTGTTTAGCTTGACCTTGGCTATGAGGCTGATGACTTATTAAAGTCTCTGTAATGCTGTTTGTCCACTGCTGAAAGGGGAGTTGTGTACAGAGGCTAGCTTATGGTAAATGTTCAAGAAACATTTGGTGATTGGTCATTATAGTATGTGTGTGTGTGTGTGTATGTATGTATGTATGTTGGTCATTACATATGTAGCATAACTTGCTCATACATTTTCCTGTGGATAGAATTGTAACTATTTTAAATGAATCAGTTATGTAAGAAAAGCCATATTCTAATCTCACCGTGGAAATGAGGTGTCTTTCTCTTGGGTAAATGTGTAGGAGGGGAAATGCTAGGTGGTGATATATCAGAATGTCTTAACATTGTAAGAAAGGGCTTTTATTTTTTTTTTCAAAATGATTGTGCCACTTAAATTCCAACCAGCAAAATATAAGCATAATATTTATTCTACATCCTTTTCAAAGGTTCATATTGTCCTAAAAATCATTTTTTTAATTTTAGCAAATTTAAGATCTCTTAATTAGAAAAGTACATACCATTCAAATGTGAGGCCCTAAGGTGGGATGTGATGCACATGTAAAAACTGGGTACTGCGACCTCATCTTTAACTGGAGCACAGAGGATGTGGAATGGCGTCGAGAGACAGGCAGATCCATGGTGCTCACTGACCAGCCAGGAGATGTGGAGATTCTCTTTAAGTGAGAGACTGTTTCAAAGAGGAAGGTGGAGAGTAATTGGGGTAGACAATTGCTGGTGATCTCCGGCCTCCACATGCATCCACGTACCCCTATATGAACAATGTACACCTGCACGCATGAACACACTTAAGCACACACACGCACACGCACACATGTGCACAAAAGTTACCGAAATATTGAATAAGCCCTTCATTCTGTACAAATGTCTTCCTGCAACCTTTCTCTTCCTAATGTTTTTTTTTTCTGCCAAGAACTTTAATTAGAAAACCCCTTGTATCACTTGCTTCTTTTATTGTTAATATTGTTTTGGCCACAAGGTGTATTTGCTACATTTATATGTAAACATATTTCTTAGGTTTTTTATTTTCTTTTATATTTTATTGCTATAAGCTTTTATTTATTTTGTGGTGTCTTTGTATAATTTATTTAAAAGCTTATTTTTTTTCTATGTGAATCCCCCAATCTCCCTGTATCTCTTCTTGAAAAGACTATTCATTTCCGTATTGAAACACTTGAGTGCATTCTCAGATTAAATATTATATGATTTTTCAGCACCAGCTACTGAGTTCCATTGATGTATTTATTGTTTTCAGTAGTGTACTTAAGGTGATTACAACATTTTGATTGATTTTTAAAATCAGAAAATCTCAACCAAATTTATGCTTCTTTAAAACTATCTTGTGTATTTTGGGTTATTTGTATTGATATCAACTTTGGAAACAATGTTTTAATTTTATTGAAATGCTGCAGACTCTACGAACAAATTAGAAGAGAACTGACATCTTAATGTTGATTTTATGAATCTTTGTATGTGGAATATCTTTCCAAAAAAGACATTATTCATAGTTTTTAGATATTTTTCTTCCTTTTCTGTTTCATATGTCTGCTTCCTTTCTCTTGGTTCACTTTCCAGTTTCATCATATGCACATGCACGCTCACACACACACACACACCCCTAAAATACCACAGGTAAGAGAAAGCACACAATATTTGCCTTTCTGAGTCTACTTTATTTCCCTTAACGTAATAACATCCATTTCTATGCATCTTCTTCCAACTGTCCTCATTTTATTTGTATTCATGACTAAAAGTCCATTGTGAATAGGTGCCATATATTCCTTAATCATTCTGTGTGTTGTTGATAGATGTCTAGGCTGATTCCATTTCTAGCTACTGCAAATACTGCAGTAAACAGCATGTGTGTGCAAATGCCTCTGTGGTGTGTTGACTTAGAATCTCCTGCATATTCCCAAGAGTGGCACAGCTAGGTCACATGATCATTTCACTCACACACTCACACACACATATCATGAAGTCATATTGATTTCCACAGTAACTTGCACAGGCTTACATCCCTACCAGAAACATATAAGAGTTCCTTCATGCCCTAAGTTTCTCCTTTTAAGAACTATCTATTAAGATCATTAGCCCATTTAGTGATTAGAATATTTGCCTTTTTGGTGTTCTAAGTTTTGTGGTTCTTCATCTATATTAACTCCTGTCTCATTTTCTCCCATTCTGCATGCTGTCTGTTCACTCTGCTGACCTTTTGGTGTTAACAGAGCATTTTCATTCCATTTGCTAATCCTTGGTGTTCCTTCCTGACTACAGGCATCTTTTCTATGTTCTCAGCT
Organism: Neodon shergylaensis; assembly: GCA_025134845.1. NCBI lineage: Eukaryota > Metazoa > Chordata > Mammalia > Rodentia > Cricetidae > Neodon > Neodon shergylaensis. The sequence continues at coordinate 37,414,884 of JABTXL010000002.1, read as the reverse complement.
GCAGCTCTCTATCCTGGTTTTTCCAATGTTAACCTCCAACAGTTCCAAACTTTCAAGTCTTTGCTCCATTTGGAACTGATTTTTGGACAGGATGGAAGGGAGGGAGGGATCTAGTTTTAGTTTCTTACATCTGGATATTCCATTTTTTTTAAAGGAACATCTGTTAACAACGTTCTTTCCCCAAGGCATTTTGATACCTTTTCCTGTCAAAAATTAGGTTGATGTAAGTGGGTAGGTTTATTTCTGAGTTCTCTTTTCGATTCTATCAGCTATGTGTCTGTTTGAATGCCAGTAGCCTGCTGTTTGGGCTACTAATGTAATGTAGTGTAACTTATGGTCAGATGTTCTAGTATATCTAGACCAATGTTCTTTCCGCCTAGGATTGTCTTAGTTATTTGTAGGTCTTATGTGTTTAAAAAAGAATTTCAGGATTTTTTCTATTTCTATACAGAATATTATTGGAATTTTGTTGGGAATTGTGAAGAATCTACAGATTGCTTTCGATAATATAGCAATGTCTACAGTAGTAATTCTGTTGATCCATGAACATGGCAGATCTTTCTAGTGTCATATTCAATTTTTTCTTTCATGTCTTAAAATTTTCATTATAGAAATTTTTTTCTCCTTATTTGTATTTACTTCCAGATATTTTGGATGCTATTGTGAATGGGAAAATTATTCTAATTTCTTTCTCAACAAATCCATTACTAGCATATACAAAAGAGACTGCTATTTTTATATTGATTTTGTTTGCCAGTATTTGATAAATGATAAAAGTGTTTTTCAGCTGTAAAGTTATTTTTTTCTTTGCTGGAATCTTTAGGCTTTTTAAAGGATCATGTCATCTGTCTTTTCCTTTACTATTCTCTCTTTAAAAACTTTTCCTGCCATTGTTTTGCTCTCATTAAGACTTAGAGCACAGTTTAACAAAACTAATTAAGTTGTGCACCTTTATCTGATTTGAAAGGTGGTTCTGAGTTTGGTGTCCCACTTAATACAAAGGTTCCTATAGGTTTTCCGTATGTGGCTCTGTTATGTTGAGGTGTATTCTTTATGTTTATGTTTTTTTTGAGGTTTGATGGAGTTCAGCCTTGATGAATGCCTTTTCTGCACCTACCCTTCATCCATTCAAGTTGTATTACATTTTTTGATGTGTGATTGTTAAACCAAACTTACATCCTTGGAATGAAGCCAACTTGATCATGATGTTCATAATCATGATGTAAGATCTTCTTAATGTTTTCTTTAATTTGGTTTGCAAGTATTTAATTGGATATTTTTGTTTTTGTATTTTTGGGTTTTTTTTTAATCTATGTTCCATAGAGAAATTTGTCTGTTATCTTCAGCTTTAGATGCATTTTATCTGGTGCTGAAACTTTGCTGGTAGGCTATGACCTAATGGTGATGCACAGATTAATGGAGATGGGTTAAATTAAGGTATAAAAGTTAGCCAATAAGAATCTAGAGCTAATGAGCCAAGCAGTGATTTAAATAATATAGTTTTTGTGTGATTATTTCAGGGCTGAGCAGCTAGAAACAAATGAGCAGCCCTCCCCCAACACTTATATCCAACAAAATAGACTTAAAACTAAACTTAATCAAAAGAGATGAAGAAGGACATTTCATATTCATCACAGGAAAAATCCATCAAGATGAAGTCTCAATTCTGAACTGTGCCCCAAATACAAGGGCACCCACATTTGTAAAGGAAACATTACTACAGCTTAAATCACACATCAAACCCCACACTCTATTAGTGGGAGACTTCAACACCCCACTCTCACCACTGGACAGGAATGCCAAACAGAAACTTGGCAGAGAAATAAATGAATTAACAGAAATTATGGCTCAAATGGATTTAACAGACATCTACAGAACATTCCACTGAAACATAAAAGAATATACCTTCTTCTCAGTACCTCATGGAACCTTCTCAAAAATTGATCACATACATGGTAACAAAGCAAACCTCAACAGATACAAAAAATAATTGAAATAATCCCCTCTATCTCATTGGATCACCATGGCTAAAAGTTAGAACTCAACAACAACACTAATTGCAGGAAGCTCACAAACTTATGGAAACTGAACAATGCTCAACTAAATCACCCCTGTGTCAAAGAAGAAACAAAGAAATTAAAGATTTCCTAAAATTCAATGAAAATGAATACACAACATACCCAGATTTCTGGGACACTTTGAAAGCAGCGCTAAGAGGAAAGTTCATAGCACTAACGGCCTAAAGAAAGAACCTGGAGAAATCTCACACAAGCGCCTTAACCAGCACACTTGAAATCTCTAAGCTCTAGAACAAAAGGAAGCAAATTCACCCAAGAAGAGTAGATGCTAGAAAATAGCCAAATTGACTGCTAAAATCAATAAAATAGAAACAAAGAAAGAAATACAAAGAATCAATGAGACAATTGATTCTTTGAGAAAATCAACAAGATATACAAACCTTTATCCAAACTAACCAAAAGGCAGAGAGAGAATATCCAAATTAACAAAATCAGAAATGAAAAGGGGAACATAACAAAAGACACAGAAGGAATCCAGAGAATCATCAGGTCATACTTCAAAAACTTATATTCCACAAAATTGGACAATTTAAAGGAAATGGACAATTTTCTGAATTGATACCACATCCAAAACTAAATCAAGCCAAGATAAATAATTTAAATTGACCTATAACCCCTAAGGAACTAGAAGCAGTCATGAAACTCTCCCAATCAAAAAAGCTTAGGACTGGATGGTTTCAGGGCAGAATTCTACCAGAATTTCACAAAAGAGCTAACACATGTATTCCTTTGTTGGAGGAGGGGCCACTTGTTGATTGCCAGCCATCTGGCTAATTTAGACCTAAAATAATCACACAGAAACTGTATTATTTAAATCACTGCTTCGCCTATTAGCTCTAGCTTCTTATTGACCAACTCTTACATATTAATTTAACCTATTTCCATTAATCTGTATATCACCAGAAGGTTGTGGCCTACCTGCAAGGTTTCAGCACATTTATTTCCAGTGGTGTCTCTGTGGTGTTTCCCTCTTCACCTTCCTTCTCCCAGCATTCTGTTTAGTTTTCCCCACCTAGCTCTGTCCCCTTATAGCTCTGCTGTAGGTCCAAAGCAGTTCTTTTATTCATTAACCAATAAAAGCAACGCATAGAGAGAAGGACCGCCCACACCACTCCTTCCATTGCATAGATTATTTTTCAGTCTGTTGTTTACTTGGCTATACAGAAGGTCTTGAGTTCATTATCCTGCTACTTTTTTTGGTTTTGATTCTGTTGTTGGTGGTTCACCAAATAGTGTCCAGAAACATTTTTTTTCTTCTAGCTGTTTCACAGCTTTAATCCTTATGTTTACATGATCATCTTGAATTGATCTTCAATACATATATAGAATTTTATTCCTCTTCATATGAATATTCAAGAGATTATGTTTCCTCACTGTGTGTTTCAGGAATCTTGGCCAAAATTTGATTCTTCTCTGTCATTGATTTTTTTTCCAACTCTAACTGCATTCCATTGGTTCATAAACTGTGGGTCAAGGTGCTATACAGTGGCCCAAGTAAATTAATTCACAAATATTGGCAACAGTAAAAAGTATTCTGAACATAGAGCAACCACACATTAATTCAAAATCAAATATTTAATGCATCTGAGGTGTTTTGTGCAGTGACCTCTTTGCAGCCTTGGGTATAAATATACAACAAACACCTTTGGATTGTTTATACATATAGCAGTGTGGTGCCAGTGAACACTGATTGAGATGCCTCTGCTGGGATTTGAGACTATTCGTATTATGAGCTGCAGTATTTTTACTGTCCAACAAAATATGGCTCTTTTATGAAAACATAATGGTTGAATTATGCAAAGCAGATACTTTCAGTATCTTCTTGTCATCCTTCCTCAGCATGCATGCTTCAAACCATTGCTACAACATTTGAGTTGCTCACTGTGAGTTTCACTAAATTCATTGAGTGAAATTTGGTTTGGGATTATGACAGAATCTCAACAATTTCTGAAATAGCCCTAAACCTATTTCTATTGTTTTATGCTGCATGTTTATGCAATGTAGCAGTTTCATCATTGATTTCTTGTAATCAAAAAAATCAATCAGCCCTGAAAACTGTTGAAAAATGAAGTATTACAGTATCAAATAGTCAGCTATGATTTAATTTTTATGTAAAATCAAGCACATCTATCTTATCATTAATATGCACACTTTCCTTAATAATGAGTGGTAAAATTTTACCAAAATTTAGAATTATCTAGTTTATGATTTATGGTTAATAAATGTTTTTATACCTATTTTATATACCTTTATATTCCGGATCATAAAAAACTCAGGTAAGAAGGGACTATAACAGGAAAAAGTTTAATAAGCTCTGATATAATGTAATTTTTCTTCAGTACCATGCTTTTTAAATTGTTATAGCCTAATATTATATTTTGAAGTCTATTAATATGAAACTTCCAACTTTTACCTTTTTTACTTAGGATTGCTTTGATCATCAGGAGTTTTTGAGACCCTATACACATTTGGGATTAGATGTAATTATATATTTACTGCATGATGTCTTGGCCCAGAGTTAAAGAACCAGTTGAGTACAATCTAAATCCCAGAAAAATATATATATATATATTCCTCCGAACAGTCTCATAAAGTGTATCTGGAGATGTTAAGCCCCCTCCCCTTTTATGAAAGCCTGAGAGCCTTTTAAAGGTCTATTATTTAATTTTTATTTAAATATCTTGTAGACCTCACTATTGATGATGGTGGTCCTGGTCTTTCTTTTATTTTATGCCTCTGGTCAATCACTGTTGGTCTGTTTCAGTTTTCTCCTTTTTTGAGTCAGTCTTAATAAGTCATGAGGTTCTTGGAACTTATTAGTTCCTTCCAAGTTACCCAATTTTTTAACATTTAATATTTCACAGTGTTTTCTTGAATTTATTTGTATTTTCCTGCTATCATTTTCAGTGTCTCATTTTATTTATTTTAGTCTTCTCTTCTTTTTCCTTGCTTAGGTAAAAATTTTTATTCAGTTTTTTTTTCTAAAAAAAAGTCAGTCTCATCTTTTCTATTATTTTTCCTTCCCCCAATTCCTTCTGGATCCTTATTATCTTCCTACCTAACCTCATATTATTTCTCTCTCTTCCTCTCAAAATAATAAAAATCAAAACAATAATAAATACCAAATATAACCAATAGGATAAAAAATACAAAACCAAACTAAACAAAAAAAAAACCACCAAGAAGTCTATTTTGTGTTAGCCAGCTACCCTTGGGTGTGGGGCTTGCCCTGGAGTGTGGTTTATATACACAATGTCAGTTCATTTAAGAACAGTGATTTTCTGTTTCCATGTAATAGATCATTATGCTACTTTCCCTTCTCCACGCTGGGATTTTCCTTGGTTTGAACTTGCGCAGGTCTTGCATATGCTGTCACAGTCTCTTTGAGTTCATATGTGTATCATTCCTGTTGTGGTTCCTTGGTGTTATCCATCACCTCTCAATCTTACAATCTTTCCACTTCCTCCTTTGCAGAGACCCCTGGGCACTGGGGATTTAAAGAAGATACCCTGTTTCGGATACTCTGAAGTCTTCACTCTCTACACATTGTCCAGTTTGGGTTTCTCTGTTCATTATCATCTACGATAAGATGATAAATTCTCTGATGAGAATTGAGAAATGCTCTAATCTATGGGTATATCAGTATGTTGTTAGTTATTTTATTGCTATGTTGCAGAATAACAGTGGTAGGCTTTCCCCTAAGGTTCATGATCTATCTAATCTTGGGTTATTTGCCCCTTGTGGGCTCCATCTCATTTAGTCGACCTTAAAAGCAATCAAGTGGTTGTCTACTCCTGTGTTTATGCTACTAATTATATCTTCTAGGCAGGTCTCTGATGGAGTAATTCTCAGGATTTGCAGCTAGGTAGTAACTGATGACTGCTTTTCTTCTCTGATAGATTATATACCACTCACCTGCACCGTTAGCTTCTAGTTTAAGTTGGATGACATAAGTAAGTAGCATCTTCAAAAATAGGGCCTTAACTTTCAGATGGTGGAGAACTGATAGACTTGTCAATGCCAAGTAATGTTTGGGGAGTATTTTGGAAATTCCCCTTTGGAATAATTTGTCTCAATATGATAGAGCTCCTTCTGGCACTGGGGATTTTACTTGGTGGCATAAGATGTCTAGTTGGGGTATCATGTTGTTCACTATATGGAAACTCCATTTAAATTTTTTTACTGTTTGTATATATTTTAGGATGGAGCTAGAAACAGTAATACTGAGAGGATTTACACAGACTGAAGAGGGCAAACATTGCATGTTTTCTCTTATATGGGAATGTTTGAGATACATGTGTTTCATTCTAAACAACCACAGAGGTTAGGTAGCTAATAAGAAACCAAGTGAGTTGGAGGGATCTTACAAGAAAAGAGACATCAAATATAAGATTATAAAGACTAAAATAAAAGGATTAAATGGGGAAGATTGGAAGGATGAGGGATGGGAGGACTATGGAAAGGGACAACTTACACACAAGGCCTTTTGAAAATCCATATGAAACCTACTACCTCTGATGACTGTCTTTTTAGAACTGTTTTTGCTGTAGCCCATAAGTTCTAGTAGGTTTTCATTTTGCTTTTTCTAAGCTATTTCCAAGTTTCCCTTTTGATTTCTTCTCAGATGCATTGGTTGTCCCAGGCTGTGATGCTTCATTTTCACACATCTCTCAACATTCCAGTTGTCTCTCTGCTGATCCAAGTTTCAGTACATTTTTCTAAAAGATACTTGATATGATTTCATTCATCTTGATTTTCTCAAGACTTCTTTTGTAATCTAATGTCATCTATATTGAAGAGTGGTCTGTGTTTGTTTGAAGAATGTTCTGCCAATTAGAAAATTCATAGAGAGGTGGGAGGAAGAAAAGGCGAGAAACAGACTGACTGGCCTGTATGAGGAATAATAGCAAAAGGCATGGGGAGAACACAGCATAAAAAATGGTTAACTGTTGAAAATGTATAAAGTAGGAGAAAGAGAAGGTGGAGCGTAAACAAGGATCTTTTTTAATGTCTAGGTATATTTAAATTATAAATAACCGTGGGAAGAGAGCATGATAGATGAAATGGGATATTGCATCTGAGTCGCTGTGGACAGGAGCGTAACTGATGTCTTCACTTGATGCCTTATGCCTTGCCAACAAACTGGGAGGATAACAAATTGGAACCTCTGAGCCTGTGGACTCATGAAATAAGCAAATAGGACATAGGGAAGTTGCTGGGTTTGGATGTTGGAAAAGAAGAAAGACAAAAGAGGGAAGTTTGATATCTAAGCAACAGTGAAATACCTGTGAAATAGCCAAGGAAAGTATTTCAGATTAGAGCAGGGTGGCAGATTACACAAGGGCAACTCAGGTCAGATTTGAAGTCTCCCAAATCCCACCTGTGTCTATGACTAAGCAAAATCTTGATGTTATTTATCTTATTTATATATTTAAATTAATATCTTAATTTTTCTGTAATGAACTGCAAGGCAGATGTAATGTATTCATACCACTGGCATAAAGGTTAACCTTTACTTTTCTTGGCTTCAAGAAGATCACACTTTGAGCCAGACTGAATTGTTTTGCTAAGTGTTCCAGGACATATTGGGCCTCTTCACATGAATAACATGATCCCATATCTTTAAAATAAAACAGAAAGCAGAGATAACAGTGTTGAGTCACTCTCTCAGCCAGGGTCCTTGCAGAAAGAAGACTTTAATGAAGGACTAACAACAGAGGTATGAGCAAGATAGAGGGGAACATGTTCCATCACCAGAGACAAACAACCCCAGGAAGCCATTACTAAGTCTGGCGCTGGTGAGGCAGTAGGAGGAAAGAGTTTCCATATAGCCCAGTGGGAACCGGGACCCTGAAGGAAGATTTCCAACAGGCATTGCTAATAAAGAAACCCACAAAGTAAAGCTGGCTATAAGCAAAGGGGAAATGCTCTAAATCTTACTTTTTCCATCTTTTTATCATTGGGCAATAATTTTCTTCTGTGGAATCCAAGGAGAAACTACAAAGTTCATTCTGCTAGTGTCCTTGGCAAAAAAAGAGCTTCATTGTCCTGAGAGAGAACCTATCAATAGTTCAGGCACACATGCAATTAGCTAGCAAGCCTTCACTATGACACTATGCCAACGATGGGAGATTCACTCCAATGAAGACAGCTCAAGTGTCTCATGGTCCAAGGCCCATTTTCATTTTTGAGTGCTGAAATCCCGACAAGTTAGCCTCAGAGAAGGGACTAACTCTACCGTAATTCAAGCAGGGTTCCTGTAATCAACAAAGAGTCCTTTCTGTGAGAATCCGTGTTTTCACTTGTGATGCATCCATCCTCTACTCGTGAATGATGCAGCTCGTTCCTGGGAAACTATCAAATTTGGTTCCTTACCCAAGTCTATGTTCTCAGTGCACCAATGCCTGAACCTCCCCGCTGACCACTTACCCCCCAGTTCACTTTGATTTCCTGCCAGAATCCATTTCCTAGTGTGATGTGTTTAGGGCAAGAGTGTGACTCCCCAGAACTCTGAAGACTTTTAGCCTTTATTTCTTTCATAAGTGCTGAATACCAAAAATAAGGGCAGGGGTTATAACATGACTGTGTCTGCCTGATGGTAGTGCACATGGTGGTGCAATGTGTGTTTTAGAAGGAGCTCTTTAACCTCTATCTTGTTACCACCTGCAATATGGAAATCATATTCCAGATAAGATATAAAGAATTGTAAAAAAAAATTACAAATGATGACTGCAATTATTATGGGTACATGAGTTCCAGACTCACAAATGATTTTTTAAAAAACATGACCCTGTGACTCTTTTCTATATAAACAACATATCTCAGACAGATGGGATGACTTCCTGAGTACAGGTGCTTGGCATACAGTCTGGGAGACATAAGTTCAATCCCTGGAACCTGCACAAAAGTGAAAGGGGAGAACTGACTCCCCTAAATTGTTACATGACCTCCACATGTATATGTACATGTGTTCATGCTGTCAAACACAACAATAACAACAAGCATGCCCTAGTATTCATTGAATATGTTACCGGAAACTGTGTGCTGATGACTTCTAGTAATAATAATGTTTGATCTCAAAGGCTGCACCCCATTATAAAAGTACCACCACCCTATGAACCACTTCATGTGATATCATTCCGGCTCAGAGAGTGGAGAGAGCATCCCCAAAGACATCGTATACTGAAGCCACCACCCAGATCACCATTTTCCTTTTGGGGAGGAGTTAATATATTAGCACAGATTTTTGATTTTTTTGTTTGTTTCAAATTTTCAAGGATGTTTCTAATTTTTCTGTTGACATTAGAAACCAACTATCAATAACTTGATGAACTAATAAGTTAGCCCACCTGGCTTCTTTGGTCCTTGTCATTTATGTGTGATAATATGGACATTGTCTAATGATTCAAGCAAAACTGTAATTCTATTGCAGCTTCACCAAACCCTACTTTGTTTTGCTCAGGACAGAGTTCTGTGTAAACGAGTGAAATAACAGCTACAAAAAAATTCCTCCAGGTCTAATTAGCAAATGCTCAGGATGCAGGGGAAGTGGTGGCAGCAGCTGCCGGTAAGATGACATCACCAGATGTCATCCCTCTGTCCATGGGGTCTGTTCTCATCAGCCATGGGGACCAGCACACATTTCTGCTTAGTCTAGTCCAGGCTATCTACTGAGTGTGGACGGAACTGAGGTTCCAGGATACAGATACTGCCAGACTCCTTTGTGTGGAGCAAGGAAGAATCATTTTCTGCAGGGAGCTGACTTTCTAACTGGAAAAAAAAACCCACACATAAGATAAAATGAGACAAAGAAATAATGAAAATAACTGAGATTTCGTTCATCGCTGCTATGTGCCAAGAGTGACTCCAAGTAACCTGCATGTCCCATCTCAGGAATGCTTATAGCAATCCTGGGTTGATTCTTTAGTTTTCAGATGGGGAAGCCAAGGAAGAAAGATTAAATAACTGACTCCAGTTTATTGAGTAGCAAATGTTCAGACCAGCATTGATCCCTAGTGAAGGGAGACCTCCCAACCATATCTAAGGGTCACCTTGAAGCAAGATTAATGAAAAGGTGAAAGAATTGGGAGAATGGAGAAATGATTTTCATTTTTTTGTCTCAGATATATCTTGCATAATGAGGAGAAAACTACAGAACTATTCCATCAAAACATAGTAACCAAGAAAATGTCTCTACGTACTTCATCTTGAGCTCATATTTATCCTTAGGTCATGAGTGCTTCTCATCTAGACAAGCTTACCCCAGTGCAGGTACCCAGTGTAGGTTCTGCCCTCCCAGAACCCCAAGTATGAGGAGTCCAGCTGGACATGTAGCAGGTTTCAGGGCAGAGGACAGTCTACACTGTCCCAGGCATGTGTCCAGGTAAGCACTCTACAGAATTAACTGATGTTGGCATGCCAATTCCAGTCCACCTCTGAAATAGGTTGTAGTCACATAAGTCCAAAATATGGCTCCAGTGAACCTTAGAAACCTTTTCACTTTTAAGTGGGAGAATTTCAGAAAGTTTAAAGAATGCTAGTGAGATATTTATATTAATTCGAATCACCTTGGACATATGTTTTTAAATGAACAAGAAACAAAAACAGAAACAACCAACTTTCATAAATTCTCTTAGGGCAAAGCAAAGGTATAAACAAAAATCAATAGATGAATTGATTTTTCCTTGTGGAACAATGACTCCTAAGTATAGAGATAGATACCAGGTGTTGACTACATTAGACTTCTTAAACTTTGAGATTTGTCACCTTTGCGGGATGGATAGTGTTTTCCCACTAAGACATGGTGACATTGCTAACCTGGGGGAAAAGTGATCAATGCTTTCTTGTGCTGTCATATTAGAGAGTCACAAAATCCAGCAATGAGATCTAAAATAAAACTTACTGGAGAAGAAGAAATTTCAAAAGTATGACATGAATGATTATTTTGAGAACTCAAGAGAAAATTAAAATATTCTAACACAAAGACCTACTGGAAGAGAACAGATGTTTAAGAAAACCAAGAAATAAATATATAACATCACTGTAAACACTCCACCAGCTGGCGTCCTACAATTATCCAAAAGTACAACCCTTGCTCAAAGCTGGAAATGTGATAGTCTGTTCAGACCATGATCCCTACATCTGTAATTTGCATTTTATGGTATTTTTAGTCACTTATTATCGAAGTAAAAATGCAAACTCAGCTTTCAGATGCAGCAGTCTTGCTATGCGTGTGCAGCCCGGCAGTTGAGTGGGAAATGTCCCCCATAGGCTTAGGTATTTAAACATTTGCTGTCCAGTTGGTGGCACTGTTTGGGGATGTTTAAGTGGTGCGGCCTTGCAGGAGAAAGTGTATCTCTGGAGCAGACTTTGGGGTTATCTAACCTTCCTTTTCTTCCAGTTCACTGTCCTTGCATTGTGTTTTAGTTTTGAAGCTGTGAACTTTCAGCTTCTGATTCCTGCCTGCCACTTGCTGCCATGTTTCTGCATTATAATAGGCCCTCATGAACTCACCTTTAAACTGCCTTTGACTGTGAGATTTTATCACAGCAATAGAAAAGTCATTACTACATACATCCCATACGTCCTTCAAACTGCAAAATATAACTGGGATTAGATTTTCTGTATCAAAATTTGATTACACAATCTAATTAATTAATACATATAGGTAACTTCACAATTAACATTGTGAATGTTGTTTTTACCCTAGTAGGCTGAAAAAAGAACCTCCCGGAAATACCTGGATTCTAATCCATGCAACCTGTAAATCTGTTAGTTTATAGATTATAGGCATGTGTTAACAGTGTCTGCCTTAAGAATGGAGCCCAGGCTGGCCTTGAACTTGAAATCTTTCTTCCTCATCTTCTGCAGTGGCTTGTCTATAAGTCTCACCTTATTCTGACTCTAATGTTTTCTTCCTTAGCTCTCAAAACATCACCCCTTTGCATTTGCAAAAATAATATGTCTAATAGAAAAGTAGGAATCTCGAGCTTGAAGTAAACATAGAGATTTAAAATATGTCCACTCTCCAATGAACTTGCCCAAAAGAACGCTACCAGTACCAGATAGGTGGGGAATTCTACACCCAAACTCTGGTTATTTCCCCTTATAAATGGGCATTCTTCAATGTTTTCCTCTATGCCCTGGTACTTAACTAAAATACTGTCCTGGAGGCAATCCAGTGGCTAGATCTACTTGTCCATAGTAAAAGATGAGTTAACCTGTCCCATGGTTACATGTGTTCTTTCCTGCTTCATGACTTTGAATGCATTGAAAGATAGTCAACATATGATGGGTAGATTCCTTCCCTTTCATCAAATTGTGCATAAATCCATTTCCTGATGGGCAGTGGTGGCACATGCCTTTAATCCCAGCACTCGGGAGGCAGAGGCTGGCAGATCTATGTGAGTTTGAGGCCAGCCTGGTCTACAAGAGCTAGTTCCAGGACAGGCTCCAAAGCTACAGAGAAACCCTGTCTCGAAAAAAACAAAAAGAAAAAAATTCATTTTCTTTAATCAGTGTCTCTGTAATACAGGGAACTGATATGGTGAATTTAGGTATCTAAGTATGAGGTAAAATCAAGTTTATCATTTTATTTTCATGTAAGGCTCATGTTTTGATGACATATCAAATATATTTGATCTCAGGATTTTAAACTTTTCTCCTCTTCTCAAAAAGTTCTTCCTGATTATCCATTATATTTGAGCCTTTGAAAACCTTTGGAATAACATTTATGTATATGGTGTGAAGTAAGAATTCAATTTAATCTGTTTGTTTATGGATGTGTAATTATCCTAGTATGGACTACTGAAAAGAGTATCCACTGTCCCCGAAAATTTCCTTGCTATCTTTGAAGAAAAATAGGCATTTGATTCTGGATTTTCAATATTATTATATTGATCTATATACCCATTCTTTTGCCAGCAGCATACTGCTTAAATTCCATAGCTTTATAATAAATTGTGTGAAATTGAAATTAAAACAACCCCAATTTTATTACTTTTCAAAAAGAAGTGCTTTCTGTTCTGGATCCATTCTATTTCTATATAAATTTTTAGTATCACAATGCGCCTTGGCATTTTGATAGATTTTGGTTGATGCAATTAGGGAGAATTTATTTTTTCTCTTCAACTCGACCTGCCCATGGTGTAGATAGGTATAAATGTCCTTAGTCATCTGTTAGTACCTGGTGCCCTTGGACATTGTTATTGGTAGATCTGAGACTTGAATTCTTTTCCTGGAAGAAAGTCTCACCTGTCAGTTACTGACTTTGCCTACTTCAACTGCACCCCAACTTGGCAGTCACAGCAATTCATTTTACCTTTTGCCTTTCCAGCTGGTTCTATTCCCATGCCCACTCAGCATTGTTCAGTCTTCCCTTGGCTTCCTTCCTACTCAGCCTGGCTTCAGATTGGAATCAAGCCCCATTCACTTCGGACTGTCCGCTCTGCCTTTTTCTCCCAAGAGAGCAGTGATGTTCCAAGACCCATGACCTGGATTTCTTTCTTACAGTGTGAGCATTTGTCTCTACCTAGTTTGTCCATTTCACAGGACAGAAGAGGAAGTAGGAAAGCATGGAACAGGCTTTAGAAGCTTTTCTTCTTGCTGATCATATGTCACATACAGATTGTGTCATCCCAGTTTGTGTATCCTGCCCACCACCTCTTCATCCCTACAATGAAGAGATTGATAGCTTGTCCATAAATCTCTATCTCCTATGGGCCTTTACCCAAAAGTGAGTAGGTGACATATGAGAAATCTCATTAAGACCTGGGATATACATTAATATAAGGCAATATCTATTCATTTGGCCTTTAAAACCTTTGTATTGTATTTGTGCAGCTCTAGTACATCAGTCATGTGTGGTAGGAATATGGAGAAGGTGAACATCTCTGAACAGCCTGAAATTCTGCTGATGCGTTTGAGAATCGTAACGACAGAATGACTCTTTTGCCCATAATACCCTGAGATTCTCACTCCGTGATCAAGCAGCTACATAAGGAAATTAATTTCACAGGTCCACGGAGGATATAAAATTAGACCCGGAGAATCAGGAGGTGTTTTCATCTGCTAAGTTGTGAAATAATAGAAATTAAATCACTTCGCTAAGGAGGAAGGACTGCAGTGGTTCGAATGAGAACTGTCCCCCAGAGTTTAAGCATTTGAATATCTGGTCCCCAGATAGTGACACTACTTGGGGGAGGTTTGAGGTGGTGGATACTTGGTAGGGAAAAAAAATGCCTCTGTGGGTGGGTGAGCTTTTCAGGTTAAAAACCTCGAGCCCCTTCCAGTTAGTTGTCTCTTCTTTATCCTCACAGTTGGGATGCAAGCCTTCAGCTTTCCATTCCTGCCACCTTATCTTTGCTTGCTGCTGTGATCTCTTGCCGTGGTGTACCATGATAGACCTCTCTGGAATCCTAAGCCCAAATAAGCTCTTCTTCATGCTTTCAGTTACTTTTTGTTGTTTTATTGCAGCAACAGAACAGTAACTGATACAAGGGTGGAGACCTGGACATGGTCCTAAGGGTTGTGCCGAAAGCTGCATAGAGGGCACAGGGAACATGCAGGAACTAATAGTGAGCTATATGGGAATGGTCATATTAACCCACTATTCTGTATGTCTGCTGACATGGGACTTTATATCATGTTTTGGGATGGTTATCTTGTTGCTATGGTGACAGCTTGTCACCAGCTAGGCAGCTTTCAGCCACACACATTTAGTATCTAATTCTGAAGGTTGAAAGTCTGAAATGGACTGACATCTAGAGGGTCAAGAGCAGAACCTTGTCTCCTGTCATTCCAGCCTAGCTCATGGCCCAGCAGCACGACAGCCTCTGCTTCTGTTGTGTCAACTCTGCTGACTCTGACCCTTCTGATTCTTGCAAGTGGGAACTTTGGTCGTTGCAATTGAGTCAACAGCGATAATATCTGCATCTCAAAATGCTTCGCTCAATCACATCTTCAGAATAATTTTTTTCCTGTGTAAGACTGTGACACGGACATTTTAACAGTGGTTCTCACCCTTCCTACTGCTGAAGCCCTTTGATATAGTTCCTTATGTTGTGGTGATCTCCCCCTACCCTTGACCCCATCAAATTGTTTATTTCTACCTCATAACTCTAATTTTGCTACGGTTATGAATTAAAATGTAAATATCTAATATATAGATGGTCTTAGGTGGCCCCTGTGAAAGGGCCATTCAATGTCCCAAAGGAGTCATGGCCCACAGATTGAGAACTGCTGTTTGAGGAGGTCATTAATGTAGCTCCCACAGTGTGGATCATTCCGGTGTCTATCACAGTGCCCATGTCTGTCACACGGAAAGAGGTGATAATGGTTTGTGTGGTACCTGGGATGCTGGTGACACAAACAGATGACGGAGAAAGTTTTCTAATAACCTGAGAAAGAAGAATAACAAAGCAATAAGCAGTGTGAACAGGTGTGTGGAAAATTTACTTGGTACACACTCAAGTAGGGAACATAGGGGCTACCCGAGGGGTCGCCAAGAACAGTGGATGGTAGAGAGAGGACCAAGACTTTTGATTTACTTTAATTCTTTGGGTTAGCACTTTAGGTCTCTAAAATGTACACCTCAAATGTAACAAAGCAAAGCATTGCTGAAGTGTGACCCTGTCCCTTCAGAGAGACTCAGAACTCAGTGTGAGGGGCAGAGGGACCTTTAGTGGATTCCAGGGATTTAACTTGGGTTTTCAGGCTTGACAGCAAGTGCCTTCGCCTGATGGGTCTTAAAGTGCACGTTTACAGGCATCACTGTGAGCATGCTCAGTAACTATAGGCATGTTAGACATTCAAGCAAGCATTAAATAACTCATGCCTGCTGGATCCCATTGAAAGCTGCAGAGAAGGCAAGGAAAGCTGGATTCCTACTGCTAAAGGACAATGAGCTTTCATGGCTAGTGGAGGTTGACGGAAAGCCACCATAGGAAAGGGTGAATGGCTGCATGCCCCAGAGGGTTAAGAATAGCATCTTTAGGTATAAACTAAGATTTGAGCCCCGAAAAAAACAGCATGTCCTGGGTTTGTCATGTCAATGCTTCAATTCTAGGAAGTAGATTAGCGAAACTTCATCCACCAATCTCTTTCCTATTCTCAAAGCATGTAAGCTATTGAAATTCTTCAGGGCTTCAGTCGTTCACCCTTTGAAGCAAAGACTTAACTTTGTGGGGTGTCTTGTTGCTCCAGTCGGACAATTTATGACTACAATTTATGACTCTGGGGATGGTGAATCACCACAGACTGATACATTCTGATTACAGCATACATTTCTGCAGGTCACATCTGTCCTGTGGTCTCTTCTGAACTGAACCACAGCCTACACAAACGTTCAAGCCAAACTTTTCTGGGAACCTTGATGAAGCCACTAATCAGCTAATGGGTTCTTCAGATAATTGAATTGAATTTCCTCTCCTCCAAGTCAGTTATGAAAACAGCAAATCCTTCACATTTTTATTCCAGGACCCAAGGCCTCGCCTCAAAATCGAATGAACAGCCTGCGAACATGACTTTTGCTCAGATTTATTCTTTTGGCCATTCAATGCCTTGACTTACTCAGATATTAGAGTCTGAATTAGACATTAGTTTACTTGGGAAGCTGGGAGAGAGGAAAGCAAACCAGAGAAAAGAGGAGGCAGGGAGGGAGGAAGGAGAGAAAAGGCATTTTATAAACAACAGTGTTCTCATTATTAAATTCCCACTTGTTATTAAGTCTCCACTCCTAGAACAGTCAGTAGAGGGCATGTAGCACTATCAGGGTGATCAACCATAATCAAAATAAATACATAAATAAAAAATCCACAAACCCCCTTCAACCTCTTAGCTCCTCTCTTCTATAAACCAAACAATGATGCCCAAACCTTTTTTAAACATGGTAATGTCACAAATGGGTAGGTTTTACCTTAATGCCACTTATAGGAAAAATATAAAATCAAACTCCTAGAGGCAGAGAGTAGAATGGCAGTTGCCATGAAGTATAGGGCAGAAAGAAATGGAGAAATGAGTCACGGGTGCAGTTTCAGCTATGTCAGAGGACTGACTGACTTCTAGAGACCTAGAATACAACAGAATGCCTTTACTTACAATTTTGCTGTCAAGGCAGATTTTTTGTTTATGTTCTTGCTACTTTAAAAATATAATGAATGATGATGGTGGGAAAGAATATTAGGCAATGCATATGATTATGGTGTGTTAAAATGCTTTCATAGGTATTCATGTCCAGGCTTATCAGGTTATACACTCTACATATATATAGCTTTGCACATGTCAATCTTCAAAAACTTTAATAAGAACTGCTTAATTTTTAAACACTGATAGGATGTTTTAGCGAAAGAAAGAATTGCCTCCTCTAAAAGTAAATCAGATAGCAAGGAAGGATATGGGGGGTTCTTAAAGAAACCCGGAGTGGGAATCAGAGGGAGAAATGGGAAAGTAAATTGGATCTTTAAAGTGCCCAAGGAGAGCTCTCGAGGATGGGCAAGACATGAGCATTGTCAGAGGGGACTTTCTATGTAGGAAGCATGCTGACTGCAACAATGATCAGACCAGGTACAGCTTTTGGTCCTCCCATTCACCTTAGGTATTATTATTTTCTCAGAGCAAGAAGTGGGCACCTGCCAAACAGGTTTGATGTTGATGCCAGCACACACTTAAACTTCTGAGAAAGACAGTCTCAACATGTTTCCAAGGATTCAGGTACAGTGCTCCTAAATTCATATTCCAGTATCTCTGTTTGTTGGGTTGGAAGAAGCTAAATGGATGTCTTAGTTATCTCCTTTTCCCGGTTGTCCTGACATCCCTAAAAGAAGGTGAGGCTTTATCAAGCAGGACATGTATATAAGAAAGTGTCATAATGGGAAATAGGTAGCTTGAGCATTCAGACACTGACTCCATTCCTGCCACTGCCACCCACTCAGAAGAAATGGAACATTGAGAGCACCCCAGGCAACTCACTGTACCCAGACTCCATCCAGTTTCTCTCCAGCCAAAGCAGACACCACTCTGTCTTCTATCATTATCAGTTATTTTGGCCTGTGGCTAAACTTCATGGGAATGGAACTGTGCACCGTGCAACTCTGTGCTGTCTCCTGCTCAGTGTATATTAGTGAAATCATGTCACCCATCAACAGCTCCTTCTTTCCCATTGCTGTGCTTTTCGTATTCTATAAGAATGCCACTGTGCATTTGAACCTACAGCCAGGCTGTTTTCAGATCAGTGCTCCCAAAAAGGCTATCATAAATATTATATTAATTGAAACTGTGTACATAGTTTTGGGGAATATCGTGTACCTTCTGGAAATGCAATTACTGGGTGATTGGCAAGGGGACTAAAACCTTTTTGGATATGTATTTTTGTTGTATAGGGTTCTGATTTGTACATTGGAACTATTACTTGTTAGTTTTTAATTATAACTATCCTGATAAGTGCATATAATTCATTGGGACATCAAATTCTACTTCCATGATTATGAATAAGCACCATTCCCTAATATCATGCTTTGAAAGTTCAGGGTAATGGCCCAGCCCATTTTTAATTGGAGGTTTATCACTGTTTACATCTCTGTCTCTCCCATACCTAAAATACACTTTTTAAAAAAATTCAATTTATAGAAAACTTATTGCTATGTTTCTCACTATATGTTTTTCTATTTTCTTGTCTTTTCATCTTCTCAGCCTCGTCTCCTGAAAAACAAAATCTTTTAAAAGAAAATTGGTAAAATATAGCTTTCTGATTTTGCTTAGTAAATTGTAGTTTTTCATAAATCACACTTAAGAAGTCAACGCTGAGCTTGAGGTCACTAACATTATTGCCTGTTTTCTTTTGTAATTTTTACAGTAGTCTACCATTATTCTTAGATCTATGATGAGTTTGTTTTTGTGTATTGATTGTAAAGGGCCTAATGTTCATAGCATTACTTGTGAATTTCTGTTTGCTTTAGAAGAATTTGTCAAAAAATTTCCCTCTCCCTACTGAAGAGCTTCAGAATCATAATCAGTCATACGTCATTTGATCAGTGATAAAGCATGTTGGTCTATTTCTGGACTCTGCTTTATTCTGGTGGTTCCATTGACTGTTGTATTTTAAACATTTTAATAAGAGCTGATATTATTCTCTATCTTTTTAAAGCTTGCATTTGCTGGTCCGTTGCTGCATTTTGTTTTATTTTATTATTGCTGCATTAGAATCAGTTTGCCAGATGAAAACAATGTTCTGGGACTTGGATTGGGATACTGATGGTATGGATTAGGTTAAGGAGAAACTGACTTTATCAGTACCAACTTCTCTGCATCCTAAGCACCTTCATTTGTGCAGCTTTTATTTTTTTCACACCAATTTTAAAGTTTTATTATTGAAATATTTTATATCTTTTGTTATACTTGTCCTTAAGTATTTGGCGGGTTTAGATGCCATGAAATTGGAATTATTTATACATTTTCAAGTTCCTCTTTTTCTTTGCACACCTAAAGAAATGACATGGGTTTTGCTTATTAGCTTTGAGTCTTGAGACCTTTCCAAATCCATTTATTCTGTGTCATGCTCTCTCTCTCTCTCTTTCTCTCTTTCTCTCTCTCTCTCTCTCTCTCTCTGTGTGTGTGTGTTGAGGGTGGTTTCTTTTTCTGTCTCTCTATGTGTGTGTGTGTTGGGGGTGCTCTCTCAGTCTCTCTTTCTCTGTGTATATTGGGGTACTCTCTCCCTCTGTCTCTCTCTTTCTGTCTGTCTGTGTCTCTCTCTCTCTCTCTCTCTCTCTCTGTGTTGGGGGTGCTCTCTCTCTCTCTCTGTGTGTGTGTGTTAGGGTGTTCTCTCTGTCTCTGTCTCTCTCTTTCTCTTTCTCTCTCTGTGGTGTATGTTGGGGGTGCTCTCTCTCTCTCTGTCTGTTGGGGGTGCTTTCTCTCTGTCTCTCTGTGTGTGTGTTTGTGGTGTGCATTGGGGGTGCTCTCTCTGTCTCTCTTTCTCTGTGTATATTGGAGTGCTCTCTCCCTCTCTCTTTCTGTCTCTCTGTGTGTGTGTGTTGGGGGTGCTCTTTCTGTCTCTGTGTGTGTTGGGGTGCTCTCTCTGTCTCTGTCTCTGTCTCTCTCTCTCTCTGTGGTGTATGTTGGGCGTGCTCTCTTTCTGTGTGTATTGGGGGTGCTTTCTCTCTCTCTCTCCGTGTGTGTGTGGTGTGCATTGGGGGTGCTCTGTCTCTCTCTCTCTTTCTCTCTCTGTGGTGTGTGTGTGCGTTGGGGGTGCTCTCTCTGTGTGTGTGTTGGGGGTACGCTGTGCACCGTCAGTTAAGGCGGTGTACATCTCTCCTCCTTTTGCTGGCTTCCCTGTGACATGATGCTCCATACAGATGAGAATATGTAACACAGTGGACCTCTCAAGAGCCTCATTTTGAGTTTTGATTTAATGCTATAAGAAGAAGTTGTTCAGCAATTTATTATTAGACATGGTGTTATCCATAGGTTTTTCAAAATTGTTTTTTAACTTGTTTGGTAATTTTCCTTCCATTTCTGGTTTACCAAGAGTTTATATTTTTATTAGTCACAAATGCATGTTGAATTTTATAAATACTTTGCTTTATCCATTCAGCAGATTTATTTTTAGCCTCATTAACATGTGAAACATACTAATTAATTTTTTTAACAGTTTCGCATACTTAGAATAAACCCTTCTTGGTCATGTTGGTTTAGCATTTTTTTTTCAGAACCAACTTGCTCAAAAATTGTTAAGGACTTTTGTGTTTCTATTCAGGAGGGAATATGTCTGTAGTTTTCTCTGCTTGGCTTGATGCCAGTGTAATGCTAAACTCATAAAATATATCAGAAATAATTCCTTCAAATTCAGATTCCTAGACTATATTGTGAGTTGTACCTTTTAAGGAATTTGTCCATTTCATCTAAATTGCTTAACTTATTGGCTTAATGCTTTATATAGTATTGTTTTAATATACTTCTGCATGCCTGGAACCTATAGGACAATATTCTATGTACTTTTATCATCATTTTTATTTTCTATATTACTTTTTCTTTTTCACTTTAAAATGAATCTCAAAAGCTACTTAAAGAAACAAAAAACTAACATTTATTTTATTTTTAATTACATTCATGTGTGTGTGTGTGTGTTTGTGAATACGTGTTGGTTACAAGTGTGCCAAGACCCTAGAAGAGAAGTTGGATTTATCCCCAGCTCTTTTTGCTTTCCTGTCTCTTCTCCAGACTCCTAGCCTTCTTGTTATCCTTACACATGTATTCATCTCATAGTAGCATTAATGCCCTCTGATTCCCAAAATGTGTTATGCCTGAAGAGTTATGTGAAAATCAGTTCACAGCTGCATCGCTTCTTAGACACCTCCGACTCCATGGTACCTTCCTAGGCCATCTTACCCTTTCCCTGTCACCCACAGTGGGGCTTTTCATGCTTCTGTCCTGCGTCTCCCATCTGTACTCTGTAATCTGACTGTAAGTTGTTTGCTTTAGTTTGGAATTCTGGCAAATGGAGAACAGAGTCATTGTCTTCTTTGTTCACAATGCCTTCTGAGCATAGCCAGGGGCACCTACAAATATTAGCTGGATATACTAATAATACACTTTGGTTTTATAGCGCATATCTCACACTAAAATTTCATCTGGGTATTTCATAGTTTATCTGATTTAGCGTTGTTGCTTAGAAGGGTATAATGCCATAATTTACAATATCCAAAACTATGCATTAGATTGTTCTGAACTACAACATTCATTTCAAAGTGTTAGAAGACCACTCATCTAAAGAAAGTGAGTGCAGTTAATGGAGAAGTCCAAGATGAGAATGACATCCAAGAAAGAAGTAGTTCATTTTAAACTGTAATGATTTTTTTTCTCTACAAAGAAAAAAATTACAAAAATCTTTCATGTCCAAGAATATATGTGAATACACAGATGTATGTCACAGCAGTTTTATGCGTTACTTTAATCTTCACTTCAGTGGTGTCACAGTAATTCATATAGACAGCAATCTAAGTCATAGGGTCAGAGAACTTGATTTTTTTTTCAAAATATAAAATAAGCCAGAGATGGTGTGCACACACTTGTAATCCTAGAAGTTGGGAGGATAACACAAAAGAATCACAGTTTCAAAGCCAGCTTATGGTATAGCAAAGATCCTGTCTCTAAATAAGCATACAAGCAAAAGAACAAAACACAATTTCTCTATGTATAACTAATTGGTGCATGTGTGTGGTGGGGGTGTAGTTTAAGGTGAGGCTTGAACCACAGGCCCTGTATGTGCAAGGTGGGTGCTTTATCACGGAAGTATAGTCCAAAATCCATAGCCTTTTGAATTTTGATTTTGAGACAAGGCATCACTAAGGTTTACAGTGTGGCTTGGAACTCCCTATTTAGCCCAGGCAGTCCGTGAACTGGAGATTCTTCTTCATAAATCTCCTGAGTAGTTAGCATGACAGGCATTAGTCATCACATCTAGATCCGGAGTCAGATTTTCTTTAAAGTATTTATATGTGACAGGAACAACCTTGCTGATGTGGGAGTGTCATATATCAATCTGTTGATTTCATTGGTTAAGCAATAAAGAAACTGCTTGGCCCTGCCTGATAGGTTAAAACATAGGTGGGAGGAGAAAACAGAATGGAATCCTGGGAGGAAGAGGAAGTGAGCTCAGATTCGACAGCCCTGCTCTCTGGAGCAGAGAAGCCATGCTCCAGTCTCCCGGACAGACGTGAGCGATGAAGCTCCAATCCAAGATGGACGTAGGCTAGAATCTTCCCGGTAAGTGCACCTTGGGGTGCTACGCAGATGATTAGAAATGGGCTAAATTAATATGTGAGAGTTAGCCGAGAAGAGGCTAGATAGAAATGGGCCAAGCAGTATTTAAATGAATACAGTTTGTGTGTTATTTCGGGCATAAGCTAGCCAAGCAGGCGGCTGGGGTGCTGGGGACCAAGCCCCGGCCGCTCCTATTTCAACACCTTGCTAATAACCTTGTATCTGTGTGTGATCCCTGGCATCTTGAGAGATGTTGTTCATTTATTCAGTGGGTAACTATTGAGCATTTGTTGCTGCAAACTCTCAGGTAAAGCAGTGTAGAAGGCAGAAAGTCCCTGTTCTAATGAAACCAGCTCTCAGATCTCACTTCTAGGTGAAATCTCCCTGTAAAGTAGATGAGGGAAACACACAGGTTCTCAGCCGTAGCTCACTTTGTTTCTCGGGACATCTGGTAATGTCTGGCCATTCTTATGACTGGCATCATTCATTGAGAAGGGAGGTGAGGTATGAGAGAGGCACGTAGAAATTAGCAACTAAAAACACTGCCTTACAGTGACCAGGCAAGCTTGTTACAACAAAGAGAGAGAGGACTGAAGATTTCAATAGTGGTGAGACTGAAGCTCCCCGGTATACAAACGAGTCAGACCTCCTTCCTGGCACATCCTAGGAAGAAAGCTTATATAATCAGATCCATGGTGGTGACATGGTGGTTCTCGAAATAGTCCGAGAAGTTCAAATAAAGAAAAGAATTTCCCTATGAGCCTGAAAATGTTTTGAAGATGTACATGAACTTGTGTTATTTTTCTTCCCTAACATGGAAAGCACAAAAGTAAACGCATAATTGACCTTCCTCCCTTTTGTTATCGCCACCATCCTTTTCTTTCAAAAGACAAGGTGAAGATGATTTCAGTTCTGCTGCACAGCATATATTTTTAGAATGCACCGCTTGGGCGAGGAACACGTGGTTCAGTCACTGGAAAGCACCAAGGAGAAGAAAGGGCGACCACTCTCATTTTTTTTTATTTGGCCTTTATATGACTTTCACTGCAGTGCTCGCTCCTCTCCTGTCTGCACCATTCTCACATTGATAAGATATCTATAGAATATTTGCCATTTTCAGAGATGACAATGCTTATGGTGACATTCTTATCACACAGGGCACCAGGTCTAGGATGATTACTCCTCTGTGGAAAGAATTTCAATCGTATTTTTATAACTGAGAAAATACTGGATTCTTCTTTTAATGGCCACAAAGTGATAATATTAGTTGGCTACCCATGGTTCAAAAAAGTTGCCCCAGTTTTACTTTTCTAAAATGCAAGCTAAATTGTCTTATGTCAGTTGCAAAGCCAATATTTAAGTGAGCTTGTATCCTTTCCCACAACCTGCTTCATTGTCTCTTACCATTTAAAGATGTACAAATATCTTATTATATATCTAAATATATACAATATATATATGTAAGATATATCTAGATATCTTAATGTATGATCTAACACAAACTTTCTTGGCAACATTTTAATTTTTCTCATTTATTTCTCATTTCTCCTGGTTTCAAGAAGGAGGTTGAGGAATCTGTGCTGTTACGGCCCATATTCTAACAACTCATACACACCAGCTAACTAATCCTGATGTGGCTTGTTGGCCTTGAGGAAAGACAATTGAAGCAGAGGGGGTGACCATTTTTCTTTCAAGCAATTTCAAGAAGTTTCAGGAAGGACTTGACTAGGGAATTTGTTCCTGAGAGTATCAGTATATGCATTTGTGGATATGATCCTGTGGCTGTTATCTAGTTGTTGATCCGGAAGGCTGAATCAGAAAGAGATATGGATCTGGTGTGATTAATCAGTGGGTAAAGTCACTTGCCTCCATGTGTAACTAAACGCCTGAGTTTGAGAATCCACATGATGGATGAAGAGAACCAATTGCTAGTTGTCATCTAAGCTCCACATGTATGGCACAGCATGCACACGTACACACAGGCACAGCAAACAAACAAACAGCAGGAAGCCAAGGACAACTTAAAAGTTTCTGTGACACTGGAACCGTAAAGTAACTACGAACATTGAATAGTTCAAATGGAAGTATGGAATTTACTAAAGCAGTGTTTTGTACATCTGTGATTCACAAAAATCTAGAAGAATATTTAAATTTCAGTTCATTTTGTGGTCGAGCTAAGTATATAGTGTAAGCTTATTTATAGCTGTCTGAGTGGCCAGTGCATCCGCATCCTTACAAACATAATCGTTCCTATGGGTTGAGAGCTCTGGGCCCCTTCAGGTAATTTTGAAAATCATCGTAAGCTATTGTAGTCTGCAGTTACTCTAATGTGCTATAGAATACAAAAGTAAATTCTGATTGCATTTTGTTTTCCTTTTTTCCAAGAGACAGACTCCTATAATGAGATGAAAAAATTCTCCACTTTGGAGACTTTGGAGCACGCAGTCCTAAATGTGATCTCTTCATTAAACTCCTTCAGCTGGGTGGGGGCCAGTGAGCTCTACAGAAGAGGAGGCAGGAAGGTTGTAAGAACCAGACAGGATGAGGGACACCAGAGAAGCAGTATCTTCCAGACACAATGCATTGACAAACATAATGACTCACAGAAATAGTGTAGCATCTCAGGGCCTGCACAGGTTCAAGTCAGTCAGGATCTCAGTGATGAGAGGGTGAAGTGGACTCAGGTTCCAATCCCTAACCAAGAAGTCATCTCCAACTGACATCCATCTGCAAAGGAAAAAATTAATTTTCTCAAAATGGAACCTCACTGGGCACATTAACCACACTTAAGGGTAGCCTCCAAGCTCAGCAATAGCTGATCGACACAAAAAGAATTCAGTAATATTTCTGCAGACTTTTTATCTTCTATTGCTTTGTTTAGACATTTTTTGTCTTATTGATGCTTTTCTTCTTTATTGTGGTTTCAATTTTTATGTTTTTAGGAATTTCATGTGTAGTTTTTGATTTTCTTTTTATTCTGTTTATTTTTTGTTTGCCTGTTTGTTTTCTAAACAGTATAGAGTTGAGTGGTAGGGACAATGTGGTGATCTGGGAGGAGTTGGGGAAAGCTGTTCACTCATCCCTTCTGGCTCTTACAATCATTGACAATATTTTAAAAAAAAATAATTTGTAAAAAAAATTTCACAAAGCTTTTGGATTTTGGCAAAGACCAAAGTTTGTCCTTCCCCTCCAGTGTGTCCATATTGCCCCAAGCTACTATTTGAAGCAGGGTTTTGATTACCGAGCCCCTATTGAAGAAGTCTAATACCCTACAGAAAGGCTATCAGTGCAGAGTCTATTCATGATGTTGTTCTGGAAATCTGACCTGAACTCTCTGTTTTCCATATTGGCTGCCAATTATGCCATATTCCAAGAATTTGTCAAACTTCTAGCTATCAAAGCTGTTATGTCCTTCCATCTAGAATAGTCTCTCACTGTTTTTTTCTACTTATTTGCTAATCTTACTTAGTTCTATGGACCCAATTAAATGTTATATTTTCTACCATTCTCTCTTTGATGTTTGGGTCTTCTAGATTTGCTTTTTTTTTTTTGAAGATGGATTTTTAAATCTATTTTTTTTAAAAAATGAAAACCAACTATCTTTTTTCATTATACACACCAATCCAAGTTCCCACTCCTTCCCTTCCTCCCATCCCCTCCACATGTCCTCCCACTCCATCCCCATCCAATCCTCAGAGAGTGTAAGGCACATTGCTTTGGGGAAGGTCCAAGGTCCTCCCTACTATATCTAGGCTGAACAAGGTATCCATCCAAAGAGAATAGGATCTCAAAAATCCAATACATGAAGTAGGAATAAATCCTGGTGTCACTGCCAGTGACACCTCAGTCTGCCACCCTACGCAACTGTCAACCACATTCAGAAGGACTGGTTTGCTCCTATGCTTGTTCCTTCCCAGTTTGGCTAGAGTTGGGAAACTCCCATTATTTCACATAGACTGTTTCAGTGGTGTACCCATCATGGTCTTGACCTCTTTGTTCATATTCTCATTCTTTTCACTCTTCAACTGGACTTTCGTAGTCAAGATTGGGCTCTCCTCTATTGCTTAGGGTCCTAGGTGGTGTCATCCTTGTGGATTCCTGGGAACTTCTCTAGAGTCAGGTTTCTTCCTAACCTTTAATGGCTCCTTCAATCAAGATATCTCTATTTGCTCTCATCTCTGTTTTTCCTTCATCTCGACTATCCCATTCCCTTAAGTTCTCCTCACCCTTCCCCTTCTCCCCTCCTCTTTCCTTCCCATCCTCCCATCTCCCCTGATTCCCATGCTCCCAATTTTGTCAGACAGTCTTGTCTATTTTGACTTTCCAGGTGGATCGATATGTTTTTCTTAGGGTTCACCTTATTACTTAGCTTCTCTAGGATCATGAACTATAGGCTCAATATCCTTTGTTTATAGTTAGTATCCACTTATGAGTGAGTACATACCATATTCATCTTTTTTGGGTCTGGGTTGCCTCACTCAGGATAGTGTTTTCTAATTCCATCCATTTGCATACAAAATTCAAGATGTCACTGTTTTTTTTTTTTTCACGGAGTAGTACTCTAATGTGTAGATTGCCACATTTTCTTTATCCATTCTTTGGTTGAGGGGCATCTAGGTTATTTTCAGGTTCTGAATATTACAAATAATGTTGCTATGAATATAGTTGAACAAATGCCCTTTGTAGTATGATTGAGCATCTTTTGGGTATATGCCCAAAAGTGATATTGCTGGATCCTGAGGTAGGTTGATTCTCAATTTTCTGAGAAACTGCCATACTGATTTCCAAAGTGGTTGTACCATCCCACCATTAACAGATGAGTGTTCCCCTTATTCCACACCTCTCCAGCATGAGCTATCATTGGTGTTTTTGATCTTAACCATTCTGATAGGTGTAAGATTACCATCTCAGGGTTATTTTTATTTGCATTTCCCTGATGACTAAGGATGTTGAACATTTCCTTAAGTATCTTTTGGCCATTTGAGATTCTTCTGTTGAGAATTCTCTGTTTAGTTCAGTATGCCATTTTTAGTTGGATTATTTAGAATTTTAATGTCTAATTTCTTGAGTTCTTTATATATTTTGGAGATCAATCCTTTGTCTGATATGGGGTTGGTGAAGATCTTTTCCCATTCAATAGGCTGTCTCTTTGCCTTATTGACTGTGTCTTTTGCTTTACAGGAGCTTCTCATTTTCAGGAGGTCCCATTTATTTATTGTTGCTCTCAGTGTCTGTGCTACTGGGGTTAAGAAGTGCTCATACATTGAAGACTATTTCCCACTTTCTCTTCTGTCACATTCAGTGTGGTCAGATTTATATTAAGGTCTTTAATCCATTTGGACTTGAGTTTGGTGCATGTCTATAGGTATGGATCTATTTTCATTCTTCTACATGTTGACATCCAGTTATGCCAGTACCATTTGTTGAAGATACATTTTTTTCTTCCATTGTATAATTTTAGTTTTTGTCAAAAATCAGGTGTTCATAGGTGTGTAGATTAATAACTGGTTCTTTGATTCAATTGCATTGGTCAACCTCTCTGTTTTTATGCAAGTATCACGCTGTTTTCATTAATGTAGCTCTGTAATAGAGCTTCAGGTCAGGGATAGTGATGCCTCTGGAAATTTCTTTATTTTACAGGATTGTTTTTGCTATCCTGGGTTTTTTTTTCTTCCATATGAAGTTGATCATTGTTCTTTCAAGGTCTATGAAGAATTGTTTTGGGATTTTTATGGGGATTGCATTGAATCTATAGATTCCTTTTGATGGGATTGCCATTTTTACTTTGTTGATCCTACCTATCCAAGAGCATGGGATATCTTTCTATTTTTTTGGTATCATATTCAGTTTTTTTCTTCAAAGACTTACAGTTCTTGTTGAATATGTTTTTTACTTCTTTGGTTAGTGTTACCCCAAGATATTTTATGTAGTTTGTGGCTATTATGAAAGGTGATGTTTCTATGATTTCCTTCTCAGCTTATTTATCATTTGTATATAGGAGGGCTACTAATTTTTTTGAGTTGGCTGTTCACTTACCTCTTAAGTCTTCTCAGTATTGGAGCAAGTTGTGTTTCAGAGTTCCACTGAAGTTCCAGGAAGATAGGCAAGTTTGGGGCAGGGTTGGGCTGGTAGCTTGCAGGATTCAGTTCATGGGGTTGGGTATTCGGGAAGATCCTAGATTTGTTTTTTAATTGTTTTGAATTCTGTGTCACAGTATGGATGACTTGTGAATGAATATGTATTTAATTAAACACGAGTATATATCTTTTGTTTTCTCCCTTGATATGAGCTTTAAAGAACAAGGTTTCCTTAAGCTGATATCTTAGCAATTGTTCTAGAACCACCAATGAACCAAAGATATCTGTTATCTATTTAATTTTCATCAGTTGGTACTCAATACTTTATTTTCAAGATTGTTGAAGTACAAGTTTTTGGCTCAGTTTTTAGATTAAATCTAATTTCTAACTGGTCTTACTTGAATGCAACATCTCTTTTCTAGGTGGATAACCCTACAGAACACTCTAATTGATTAAGGGGGAACATCTACTGTCTTCCAGTTAATTTTCCCAGCAGTTAGTAACTTTTTTGTAATGTATAGAAATGACACAAATCAAAAGAAACACTCAGTGCACCATTTTACTGTGCAAAACAAAATGTCATAGGAAGAGAATATTTTTCAAAGTTCTTAACAGACATCCTGATACTTAGGCCAGTTAAGAAAAATATAATTAGGCGGCCAGGAGATAGCTCAGTGACTCATGAATATTTAACAGGGCTTTCATTAAGCCTAACATCATCAAGAAATGCTGTCATACTTGAGGCATACCTGTGGAAATGGTGTATAAAATCCAAACATGAACTGTCAGGAAACTGCTTGATGTAAGGCATGTATTCAAATATTAAATCAGATTATTACTGTTAGGATTCATCAGTAGAGCCAACCAAGGTACTAGTAAGTGTAATTTTGCCCTTGGCTTAAGTAGCCACGTAGGAGATAAATAATTGAATATAGGTAAAAATGGGCTAGCATCTTGGGATTATAATGGGGCTGTGGGAGCAGCAGTTTTGACATGACTTTAACCTTTTAAAAGGCTTTAATTTGGAGGCTGCATGATGGGAAAGAAGAAAGGGGAAACTACTTTTCACCTGGCTGCTATTCTAGTACATGTGGGACCAGGGCCTTGCATTCATTTTCTCTTGACTTCTGTCTTAGTTAGGATTTCTTTTGCTGTGAAGAGACACTATGATCATAGCAACTCTTAAAAAGCAAAAATGTTTAATTGGGGTGGCTTACATTTTTAGAGGTTTAGCCCATTATTGTCTTCACTCTGGGGAGAGCACAACAATTGGTTATCCAGAACCAAATGTTCAACCCTGACAATATACAAGCAAGTAACATTATACATAACATTGTATGTATATCATTATACAAGACAGAGCAAGTTGTATTTGGGAATGTGTGTGTGTGTGTGTGTATTCATGCAACAATATTAATGAAAAAGAGGTCATGAATTTGAAATACAGCAAGAATTGGTATATAGGAGGACTTGGAGGGAGGAAAAGGGAGAGGAAATGATATTATTATGTAATAATCTCAAAAAATAAAAGAAATAATAAAAAACAGAACACTAAGGATAGCCAAGCAATTTCAAACGAAAAGAAGAGAATGGAAGTTGTCACCATTTCTGATTTCAAGTTATAATAAAGAGACATGCTAGTAAAAACAGCATCAAGGAAATGTAGATTAAAATTACCTTAAAATGCATCTCACTGTGGTCAGAATGTCCATCATCAAAATACAAACGGTAATATAGACATTGACATGCTTATAGCAACAGGAATAAACTCGCTCATCAACTATGGAAATCAATCTGGAGAATCCTACATAAGACTAGAAAAAGAACTACAACATGACTCAGCTTTACCACGCCACCCTGCATTTAACCAAATGAACTTACATCTTACTGAAGAGATACTTGCACATCCGTATTCAATGATGCCCTATTCATGATAGTTAAGAAACAGTCAGTGTAGATATCTATCAACAGATGAAAGGATAATGAAAACATGGACCATATCCACAATGGAATATTAGTCAATAGCAAGATTAAATGAAGTTTGCAGGTAAATGAATGAAGTTGGGAAAATTTATACTGAGTCACTCAGGCTAAAACGAAAGATGCCATGTGTTCTCTTTAATGTGTAGATCCTGGGTTTGACTCTTAGTTTTTTTTTTTTTATTTAACTTAAAGGACCTATAGCAGCCATGCAACCAGAAAAGGGTCAGTTGGGGAGGGTGCTTAAGAGTTAGGGGCTAGGAGAACATAGATGAACTTGAAGTATGAAGAGGAACATGTGGGAGAAAATGGTTATACTGGGAGGGGTTAGAGGCATGAGGAGGATGGGAGAACAGGTGGTGGGTAAGGGTTAGCAAAGCAGAAGGAAGGCTATGGAACAGCCATATGGAAACCTATCTTCTAACCCAATTAAAGAAACTTAAAAATAAGAGTTTAACAGAGAGTACCCAGAATGGCTAGATTGCACTGCTCCTAAAAGTGGCAAGATGCTAAACAAGAATCTTTGTGCCATATGGAAACTCACAGAGACTGTGACACCACTCATGGGTTCAAGCCAGGCAGGATCTCAGAGCTGAAAGGGTCAAGTGGACTTAGATACCCAACCCTTCCAAGAAGCTGCCTGCAACTGACAATCACTAGAAAAAACTAAGTTTTCCTTTGCAAATCTAATCTTACTGCTATATAAACCACCCTTAAGGGCATCCCCTATACCCATCAGTAGATGGCCAACACAAAATGAAGGGCATTTTTGGAGACTTTTTATCTCATAACTGCTTCTTTAGGCATTCTTTGTCTTATTGGTCTTTTGTTTCTTTATGGTTTCTGAGTTTGTTGGGTGAGCATGTGTTTCTTTTTAAAAAAAATTATTATTTCTTTTTCCCCTTCCTGTTTTATTTTTCTTCTTTGTTTTCTGTAAAGGGAGAGATAAAGAAAGGGAATTGTTGGTTTAGGAGGTTGAGATGATCTTGGTAGTTTTGAGAAAGGAGAAACTATGATTATAATATATTGTATAAATTTTTTGAAGAAAGGATAGAAAGAAGAAAGAATACAAAAAATATGCCTTTCTCCTAGGGAAAGCCAACAAAAAGAAAGGAAGGAAGAAAAGGAAAAGGAAAGTCAGCTCAAGAGATGGAAAAGCAGCTCTTTGGATTTCTAATTTGCAATTTCCCAATGTGTATTTTACTTCTGCTTGGAAAAAGGATACTAAACCTGTGTGGGTATCAATTTTCCATATGTAATTGGGATGATGGTGAGGAAGAGGACAATAACTGCCCTGCATTGCTTAGGGTGTTATTACAAAGAGAAAATGAAATAAAGTTTAAAAGTATTCAAAAATGAAAAAAATCCCAGTGTCAGGCATAAGACACCTCCTCCATATTAGTCATCAGCCATGGGGGTTCCAGACGCCCGCAAAATAATATAGATGCTTGCCTTTCTGCTTGGTTTTACCCCAGAACCATAGGATACAACTCTTTTTCTGAACATGGCATGATTATAAGATAAATAAGAATCCTACTGACGTTAAGTGAATTTAATACCATCTGCCTTTAGCATTTCTATGATTATACCTTTAGACATTGCAGCTCTCAACCCTAATCAGAGATACTTCTGTTTCATAGGGAATATAGGGAATGTGGACTTATAACTGTCCAGTTGTTAAGAATAAGTGACAGATGAGAACATAGGCCTCAACCACCCCTCTAAGGCTCAAGAAACATTGTGGAAGAAGGGATTGAAAAGAATGCAAAAGCCAGAAGATAGAGAAGGGTATCAGAATCCTAGATTCTAGGCATGACACAATCAGTGTAATCTTGAACCTATAGTAACTGTAATGACTTGCATTGAGCCTACTTAAGATAGGCCCCTCAACAGTTAGCCATGGGTGGCAGAGGGGCTTATGAAACCCTGTCCCTTATTGCTGATGGGCTCTGGGAGAAAAGAACTACTGTCTTCAGTTTTACTTGGTGTATCTGCCAACCTCCTGTGGATAATTCCAATACCAAGGCCACAAGTGTCCTATGGAAAACCTGAAAGGAAGCA
Organism: Neodon shergylaensis; assembly: GCA_025134845.1. Taxonomy (NCBI): domain Eukaryota; kingdom Metazoa; phylum Chordata; class Mammalia; order Rodentia; family Cricetidae; genus Neodon; species Neodon shergylaensis. Next base: position 37,381,937 of record JABTXL010000002.1, on the reverse strand, counting down.
AAAGAGAAAGGCATGGATGGGGGAAGAGATTGGTAGGAAAGGGTGTTGGAAAGGAAAGGGAAGGAGATGAGAGAGGATGGAGGCATATATATGGAATTGTCAAGCAACAAGCTAAACTTTTAAAAGAATTTAAAAAATACAACCAGAGGACAAAGTAACTAGTTCTTTAAAATTTCCTGTATTTTGCCTGAAAATTCCATGAACTCTAAGACATGTTTGATATTTAAGTTCTTTGCTGTAGTAGATGCTTGCCAGTGACAGGTAGCCTCAGTTCTGTCTTGATTCACAAAGATGGGTATATGCTTTCGTCTCTGTGTTGAGTGTCAGGCCTCTGGGACTCTGGGCTGAAGGTGACCACGTGTATATTAGAAGGAAATACTGCAACGTGTTAGCTAATTCTGGCTGAGGTGATGACTTGTAGCTTGACAAGGAGATTCTTGAAATATTACCCCTTCCATCTATACACTGATATTTTTGGTGTGTCATCTCCTCCCCTCCCCCCGCTAATCACTTTTCTGACTTAATCGGAGAATGTCAAGTTCATACTGAAGTCATTCCTGCCTGACATAACTATACTTAAAAAGAAAACAGAAATAGGCAGGGGAAAAATCTCACTGAGTGTCAGACTGAGGAGTCTGCATTAGGATGAGTTCCAAGTTGACGCACTGTATGTAGACTGACTGAGATTACTTGGTTAACTATATCTAGAAAGTCATACTTCCTTCCAAATGTGCACACACCACCCGTGGCTCATTATGTAATTCTAAGTGGCTTACATCCCTACCCAGCTCTAGATTAGCACAGCCAAAGTAAGGAAGCTGCATCTCAGAGACAGATGTTAAAGCTGTACAGAAGTCAAGGTCAGTGCCCAGTTACTATTTCTCTGTGCCAGTTGGGAGGGGGGGTCTAATGTTTCAACATACATTCAAGTTTTTATATTTAAAAAAGACCATTTCTGTCACATAAAGATATAAAGACTAAATCTATCCATATTTCATATGAAACACTCAAACTCTTCTATTACAGTTCACAAATAGGCTAGTAGCATCACCCGGTATGGCTCTAGAGAACAGAAACAGTTCTATGTCCTCAGATGTAAAGAGTCTTACCTGCTATTTTCCAAGGCTTTTAGTTATGAGACTCTTTTTTTGCAACTGAAATAAGATACTGGATACCCTGAAAACTGTGGTTTATTTTTAGTTACCCTTTTTTTTTCCATTTGAAAAATGGCATATTCATATCCAAAAATAAGTATTTAAGACAAGACAGAGCTGTTTAGTGCCTGTCATGACCATCCGGTGCTCTGCTGTCAAGAAATGTTTAGATTTAAAGATGACTTGGATGCATTGAACATACATTTTAGCAAGTACAGCAGCATCTGTATATATTTTTAAATAGTATTTAAGTGCATTTAGATGACTTTTTTTAAAGTAATTTAAAGTAGCATTTTCGTGCATGAACTGGCGTCTCACACTTGCTTCTGAGTCAAACCTGTAGCAACCAATGCAAAACCATCACCTAATTTTCCTCCTCGCTCCCAAGAGGTACAAATCTACCTCCTATTCAGACACGGTGTAGTAGTGTTGTTGAATGTAGACTTCAAACTTTGGAAGCGCTGTTTAACATGCATGGGCCTTCATTTCTTTCTTAAAAATAATATAATTGTCTATGCCGTAGAGTTGTTTTGAAAGCTAAATAAGTTAACACATGCTTAACACTTAAAAATTATGACTATTAGATGCTACTATTACTGTCAGCCTTGTCTTGTGTCCTGCAAGGTACATCAACTTGCCCTCACAGAACACTTCTCGAAACCTACATATTCCATAGGCCCACGTCAAAGCTTCTACAGTCTGGAACAGTATAGAGTTTTCGGTGACCCTCTTGTGGGTTTGTTACTTTTATGTTAAATGCTAAAAGTCTAAATAAACTATGCACTGAGGCCTCCATTTATCAAAGAAAAAATACACATAGCACAAGATCTTCCTGTGGATAGAGTCACTTCCCTCTATGTCCCTCTGCTGTAATGGAGGACCATAATTTTAATATCATGCATGGCTTAGATGCCATTGGCTGGGACTTGGTTGTCTTACTGTCTATAACTGTGGGGAGTTAAGGAAGTCATTTGTTTCTAAATCTTCATTTACTCTTACATAAAAGGGTCTTATTGTTCCTTTACACATAAGGATATAATTGTTTTCAATAAATGAATTAACCTATGTGGAAGGAAATTAATAAGCTCTAATATCTAAATGTTAGCTCTAATTTTTATGGGCATGGCTTCTCCATGTTTGCCAGTGCAACCAATTTCCCTTAGCTGATGATACTTCAGTGAGCAGAACATATAATAGATATCCTCCCACGAGGCCTTTGCAGTTGTGGGAGAAACAGCCACAATGAGTATCTACTAAGAAGGCCCCTAGAGTGAGTCTGAGTCCCATCATGTTAAGTAAACTAGATGGTTTTTATAACTCTGCATTCCATAGTAGTAACTACTTGCTAAAAATACCAACACACAGACATTAAAACATGGACACATAAGAAAAATGCACATGTATTCACATATGTGAGCACATACTCAAATTCATATGCACATTCTTCTTCATATATACACACAGAAATGCACATACATGTGCATGTATTTATTTGCACATGTACATACGCACAGCAATACAAGATAGTAAGCTTGTTAGGGTGAAAGATAGTAAACCACAGTTTGGGCTCTCATTAATTTAAAGGGTAGGGATGAGAAGAGAGATTCTTCAGGTAGTTTTATAATATCGTAAACCAAAGGTGAGTAAAGTCAGAAGGGTGGGTGTGGCTCTGGAGTGTGAAAATCAGGGGTCTACTCTTCTAGCACTTGGACCATTGCTTCCTTAGGTGCCTTTGAAGAGAAGAATTTGGAGCCCTTTGTACCGAGAGCACTTTGACCTCAGAGTCTTCTGAAGGAAGCTGTAGTTCTGCAATATTTGAGGGGTATAGTGGTGTTCTTGGGAAACAGAAAGACTTCCATTAAAGGAAGCTATACAGTTCAGGAGAATCATATTCCTGATCAACATTATAAGGCAGAGCAAAGGGATGGCCAGTGCTTTCTCCTTGTGCAAACAAACTGTATGTGAGGTCTAGTCTTGTCTCGGCTAAACTTGATATGTTACCCATGGCCATGGGTCATACTTTAGGGTTCGTAACTACTATGCAAAACTCATGGCTGGCTAGAGTCAGAAATTGGAGGATTTCCCCCTCTTTGTCATCTCTTGCAGTAACCAAAGTTCTGTCTCTCCCTCCCCCTCTCTTTTTCCTTTTTTCTCCCTCCCTCCATCTCTGTCTCCCTCTCCTCTTTACTTCTTCCCTTCTTCCCTCCTTTCCTCCATCTCTCCCTACATCCCTCCCTCCCTCCATTCATTCTTCCCTCCTTCCCTCCCCTGTTTCTCCCTACATCCCTCTCTCCCTTTCTCCCCCCCCCCTCCTCTGCACCTGTATTTCTAAACCCAATCAGAGGGCATTTCCACAGGCCAAATGACTGACTCCGTACAATAATGCACTGGTCAACATGGCTTCTCTACACTTACAGACCAGAATGGTTGGGATGTAGAAGCTGAAGTTCCATCTCTCCCAAACTATAAACCTTAGTGGGAAGTCAGAAGCCATTTGGATTTGCTATTTTGCTTTTCTGTTTTGAGAGAAAACATATCTTACCCAAATAATAGTCTTCAGGTGACTTTAGTTCAGTAATACTCTATTTTCCTGAGATAAAATAAAAGGAAGATTCTTCAAAACACATATGTGCCTATCAATTTCCTGGCTTTTGGAGTTATTTAAATGAGTCAGTCCATATTCTTCCTGGAGGTTTTCGGCATGCTGATACATATATCTGAAGCAGTGAAAATATCTTCAAATACCTGAATCTTCTGAGGCTTATGAACCAGGGAGTTGAGTCAGTGTACGCTTCCTTATTTGAACTATTGTCTCTGATAAATTTTAAAGTTACATACTTTAAAGGTCTCAACCAAAGGAAGAAAAACTTTACATTAAGATAAAAGAAAGTCATTCCGAGAAGACACTTGTATCACCAAAATTCTTTCCCAAGCTTCATTCTCAAAGAATCTCTGTGGTATACATGTTTCTTTTCATCTTGATGAATTAAGAACATGTTTTTAGGAGATAGGTACATTTAGATTGAAAAGTGCCTTGAATTGTAGAACAATGGAGAATGGAAATGGAACTGAATTTCTGAAACAGAACCCCAATCAACTAGACTTTAATTTTCTCTTTATAACTATTGTTAATGTGCAGAAATGCTTGTTTGGGTGTGTTCTTGGAAATGTCTTCAGCTATCCTCTCCTTTTCCTTTGATGTTAAAGAAACAGAACATAGGGGAATATATCAATAATATTAAACATATATGTAGTCAACCTTCCTATGTATACAATTTCAATCTCAATATGTTCTTTTTTTGCAAGTGAATAAAGTGAGCCTAAGTACTTTTCAAATCTTATAACTGCCTCCAGAGAGGCATCTCCTATGGTAAATTGAGCCTGAATATTGTCAAGTTCATTAGTGTGTTTTTATATTTCTATAGATATCTACACACAACACACTAATCTGATTTTGTAATTAATTTAATAAATGTCAAATTACGTGTATCTCCCTGTCCCCTGTTGTTTTAAAGGTAAAGTTATACTTTTCAAATTAATATATTAGAGCTCTATCATTCTCTCCAAGGAACATCCTCCTCTGCCACTTGGACATTTCACATTTCATGCGCCTGTTTTGGTTGTGGACCTTTCCTGCACCAGCTGAGCCATCCCACCAGTGTCTGCATCTGTTTTCATCTGCACAATTGTGTTTCCAGTTTTATGATTATGAGTAATGCTGGTTAGAATACTCTTTCAAGTGTGTGTGTGGTGTAGAATTTTTTTTTCAGTGAATGGACACAATGGTAGGAACGGTAAAGGATGGAGCATAAATTTCTGGTTATATTATGCAGTGGTTTTGTTTGTTTTCATTATGGTTAAATCAGGTTCACTCACAAATAAGTGTTTTCTGTTTCCCCATGGTCACTAGCAAATAGCATATGTTCGTTTATCCCAGTGAATTGAAGCTGGTATGGTACCATGATTTGGTTCTGAATTTCTTGGTTACACATTAAGCTAATTATTTTGAGAGGATACTTACCAGACCTTTTGTTTCCCTTTCTGAATTGCATATTACTGAGTTAGAAGAAAAATATGCTATTTTATAAGTGCATGTTATAGAGTAAATTCATGACATAGCAGGCATTCCAGTCCAGGTAGAACGCTAAATTCCCTGGAAATGGTTTATCTTGGTAAGCTTCTGGTTTTGTTTGAATAAATACATAAGAGACAGAGACTACTAAAATGGAAGTGCACCTTTGCTCTGTGATGTCAACTGTTACAGTGCTCTTTGTTTATTGCCCATGTGCGGCATAGTAATCCTTTCTGCCTATTCCTCTTATCAGCTAAAGAGAACAAACAGTGGACTGTTTTGATGATACCTTTTAGGATCATCTGGAGTCTTTCCGTTTAAGATTCTCAAATTACCACTCTGATCTAAAATAGATCTTTAACATTTATTCATATACTTACTTACTGTGTGTGTGTGTGTGTGTTACATGGGTATGCACACTGCTTGCTGCTTGTACTTGTGTGGAAGTCACAGGACAGCTGTGAAAGTTAGTTCTCCCTTTCTAACTTGTGTGTTCTAGGGATCAAACTTAGGTCTTAGGCTTGGTGACAAGCACCCTTACCCACTGAACAATTTCACTGGTCCCTAACTTAATTGTTCTTTATTGAAGTAGGAATGCTTATGGATTTTATTTTTTCCTCTTTTCTATGTATATTACCCTATATTTTTATCCAGTGCAATTACTTAACCATTATATGTTAAGAAAGCCCAAATTAATACTACTATTAACTTCTCTCTAAATTCTTAGGCTTATATGCCCATTTATTTTGTAATATATGGGTTCTTAATAGGAATTTCAAATTTAATACTTGGAAACTTAGAAATTTGTCCTTCATCTTGCCTTCCCTTCCTTCCCCATCTTACTGAAAGTTGCTACAGTCCATTTTGTTGCTGAAATAAAAATTGTACACCATTTTCTAGCCTGTTTTTGTCAGAGTATACGTTCCTTCTCGTGGCCAGCCCCAGACCTTGTGGTTCAGAATGGATTCTGAATGTAACAACTTAGTTACTTTCACTTAAGTTCATGTTCTGCTTTTATTTAATCAGCATGGAAACCAGAATGATCTTTTAAAGCACAAGCAAGAATCCTTTACCCTTCTGCCTAAAACCTACTCACTTCATGCCACAAGGCACAGATCCCCTACTTACTTAATAAAACCTTCACGATATTACAACCAAAGCTTTCCAACACACACACACACACACACACACACACACACACACACAGTGAACTGAGTTCACTTAGTGTTGCTGTGTGCTTATGATTTCTAGGTTGACAATTTGGTATTGGAAAACCAGTTACGAAGTTCATTCCTGGGACAGACTTGCCTCTGACTCTCTCACTTTCAGTCACCCGTATTTATCTGTAGTTCTTTGTCTACAAGTGCAGTTCTGTGAGGTCTTCCTTCTACGTCAGTATGTCTGTTGGTATTATTAGTACTCCAGGCTTACTTAGGCAGCAATATTTATGAAGTATTATGGATAGGCCTTCCCTGTCATTTCTAGGGGCATAAACCTCATAGTAGATTTCCTCATCCTCTGACCTTCAACATCTTTCTAGCCCATCTTCTGCAGTGTTCCTTCAGCCTCAGATGCAAGTGCTGTGTTGTAGATGTGTCCATTGGCGATGAGCGGCCATGATCGGTTGATCGCTACATTTTGACCAGTTGTAGCTTTCTGTAACAGTTTCTATTTGCGGGAAAGGGAAACATTTCTTGCCGGGTGAGAGCTACACTAATCTGTGGGTATAAGGATAGGATTTTAAAATGTAGTTAAGAATCATGTTGTCTTGTAAAGTTGGGGTAGTAGATTTTCTCCTAAGATCATGACTTTTCTACTCCTATGTGGTTGGCTTGGTTTCCAGTACAAGGCGCAATTTCCCTTAAGTACAATTAGAGAGTTATTGATGATTGCCCCAATTGGAGTACCCTTATTGCACCTTTAGGAAAATTGCGCTGTGCTTGTCATTGTTGTGATTCATGGGCATCCTAGCTGGATATGATTACTGATTACTTACCTTCCTTAGCAGCCTGTATAGCACCTTCTAATACTATGAAAGATAGACCTCAAAAAGTAGCCTTTCCAGTCAGGTCCAGTTTCAGTTTTCCAAGACCCATGCCTGAAATGTGTGGTATCTTTAGAAATAGGGGCCTCTGGGAGGCTACCAAAAACAACAGCAGTAGGCTATATTGCTTTGGGAGTCTGTTGGACTACCCTGACCTGCAAATCAAAAGGAGATTTCTCTTGCCTTGTTTATGTTAGATAAGATATGGCTCTTATGGAGAGCATTCTCAATCCAAGTGGCATAATTTCATATAAGATATGTATATAATATATATATATTAAATGTGATTATATTATATATTATATATATTAAATGTGATTTTAGGTAAATCATTTAATAAAATAATGTGGTTCCTTAAGACTTTTAAAAAAACCCCGTTGTCTCTCCTCCTTCCTTTCTTTATTGATCTCCCCATCTCCTATCCAATTAAGGAACTCCTCCCAAATTTTCCCACTTCCCCATTTTATTTTGTTTCCACTTAGAGGGAAGAAACTTGATATTATCTATGATTATATTTCTAACATCTAAGGTCCCTGGCATATTTAGGATCATATACAATTTAGAAATTTTAAAACATGACTCTAAAGCCTTTAATCGTCCTTTTGAGATTATGGGCTCTGTGGGCCCTGTCCTTGAACAAGGAACCATAGAGTACAGCAGAGGGATGCCATGCCAGTTTCTTCACCCATCCTTTCAGAAACTAGGAGTCTACATTTCCTGTCTTATAGAGTACTCACAGAACACAGCCACCATTCCTTGATAAGATAAGATAGCCCCAAGGATGAATCCTGAGTAGTTTTCTCTCCGTTGGACAATCCATAGTTCCAGTTAACAGCCAGTGAGTATCTTTCAAACGGGAATGGCAAGTGCCCAATTTATAGCTTTAGGAGCAAAGAGAAATTATTGCCCTTGTTTTAAATCACTTACTTTTGTGATGCAGCAATAGATAATTGGGACTAAAAACTAAATGGCTGGCTTTTAATTATGAGCTACAGAATCATAGCCATTAGTAATTTATTTGTGGCTTGATTTTGGTACTATTAACCTATATTTTTTTTGTTTAAGACTATGATGCAATGGCTATATCAAATGTTGGCATCCTTAGCATGACAAAATTCAGATACTATTTTCTTAAAAAGCCCACCCGCTTATCTGTTTTAGGAGCAGAGAGCTGGAGTTACTGAAACTGGTCCAGCTAAGATTTAGGAAATCATGGAACCAAAGAGAAGTAAGCTAATATTTCTTGAGCTGCTTATCCTTTGGAGCTCTTTGTGGCTCTTGTCCTAGAATGAGAGCAAAAATCAGACAGAGGTGTTGCAGTGAAAATGAAAGCGAACTAGCAGAACTGGTAAGGTTTTACAGCCAAAGAAATAAAAGTAGGAAGTCAAAGTAGTCAGGACAAATGGGCAAAATCAGAGGGAAAGAGGTGCAAAGCAGTGACCCCAACACTTGGAGGGTCTTCTTCCTTAGGAGTTATTTCATGAGCCAAAGAAGCAAAGAAAACCAGGGTCAAAGTGGGATACATGGTTCAATTTATTTTAAAATGGGCAAATTAATCTACAATGATGAGATTCTTGAGGGATCCAAGAGAGGTTAATGTTTCATGGTGCTGGACATCCTAAATTTATTTTAGGATTGTGGGGAACAATGATGAGAACATTGTGGGCAGTTCCACACTGACCTTCATATTGGCATAAGTGTTCACCACAGAATTTGGAGGTAATGGTATATTAATAATTCTGTGATAAAACACCATGACCAAGGCAGCTTATAAAAGATGGCATCTAAGTGGACTTATGGTATCAGAGAGTCAGTGATGGTGGAGTGAAGGCATGGTTACAGGAACAGCTGAGAGCTCATGTCTTAAGCTGGAGGTAGGAGGCGCGCGCACACACACACACACAGAGAGAGAGAGAGAGAGAGAACGAATACTGGAAATAGTGCCAATCATTTGAAATCTTAAAGCCCACTCCAAGTGACAAACCTTCTCCAAGACCAAGGCCACAGCCACACCTACCCTTTTGGAAATAGTACTTCCAGATGGGGACCAAGTATTCAAAAATGCGTGCTTAAAGGAGTTGTTCTCATTTAAACCATCACAGATGGGCACTTGGGAGAGGGCTACAGTAAAATGGAGTTGGAGGAAGCAGCCATGTGTAGAACAGAAGACAAGGAGCTCAATACAGAATTTCCAATAGTGCCTGCATTTGGGAAACAAAATACATATGCAGATTCCTAGGTCCCATCCAAAAAGGTCACGATCAATGAATTCAGGATAATTTTCAGAGACTGCCAGTTTCACAAGTAGTTTCCTAGACTTTCTCTGAGAAATAGCGAGAACAAGGCTTTCCTTAGGCTGAGGGAACACGTCGATTATAAAAACCTCAAATAAAACACTGTGATAATATGAGGGCTGGAGAGAAGGCTCAGCAGTGATAATATGAGGGCTGGAGAGAAGGCTCAGCAGTTAAGAACATATATTGCTCTTACATAGTTCCCTACACCCAGGCTCACAACAGCCTCTAAGTCTACTTTCGGGGATCTGACAACTACCTCCGGCTTATGTGGGTACTACAATTAGGTGCATATACCAATTCACAGACACACATGCATACAAACAATTAGTTTCAAAAAAATGTTGAAGAGAATTATGATAATGTTTAAATAATAGAATTAACAAAGAATTCACTAATTCGGGGCCACCATGAGAGAGATACTGGAGTGTCCTTAAGCTCACTGTGGCGTGTCTCCTTTAGAAAGTACATCACAATGCACATTATAAGTGTGTATAGATCTGCCTGAATTGTTAAAAAAAAAACCTTTCAATTGTTCTAACTAATTACAAAATATAAAATTTAATAACATTTTTTCTGTTACTCAATTACTTGTTTTATGCAATAAATTTAGCCAAAAGACAGCTTGGCATTGCACTGGTGGACAGCCTTGGTACATTAGGCAGTGTAAAGTGGGGTTCAGAGTGAAATTTAAACAGAGTGATTCAAGAAGCAGTCTTTGAGGAAGCAGGAAGTCTCTTGTCACTGGCTTATAACCCTGAATTAAAGCAAAGATCATTTTATAAGCCCATTCTAGAGGCAGGACCACCAAATGCTAAGGGTACCACGTGCATCCCCAAGATAACCAGTGGCAGCTAAAGTCTCTATCAGATCATCCTAGGAGGATATTTTAGACAGTTGATTCTTTCATTCAACAGTCGCTCCATCTTCCAATGGTTCCTGTTTCTCCCAGACTCCTCTTCTCTCTTTGATTAATAATGCTAACTGTGTATACAGACTAAATCTACACAAAGTCTATCAATTGACACTATCAAGTAGAATTAAGGGTTAAGAAATAAAACTGCTTTTTTTTTTTAGTGTGTGTGAATTTTCTTATGTCTTATTGTTTTCAATGAAAATTGATCCAAGTATACATGGAGTTACCCAAAAGAAGTGCTGGCCTTCGATGACCCCTCATATCCGTTCTAAATAAAGAAAGATGAGGGAGGAGAGACAGAGAATAGGAAAAGTTTAAAACACAAGCCCAGGCTACTCAAAGCTAATTGGAAACCATCTTATCTAAGATAAATGCTCAGATAACTGCAAGTTATAAGGGACACATGTGAAAACCTGAAACAGGCTCAGCTTGGCCACCAGCACCTATTGTACTGCTAAATACTTAATAGTTTTGATGACTGATAGCTACATAACCGCATTTGACATCATTTACTACTAGATAAACACGGAAGTGGAAAATGCTCTGCATAAGAATGCAGTGCTTCAAAGGCTCTTGCATTAGAATGACCTGCCTAGCTGCATTCCATGCTAGCCCTTGCTGCTCACAGGAGCTCCTGGCTCAGTATCTCTGAGAGTCAGCATCTCCTGTTTTCTTTTTTTTAATTAATTAATTTATTTATTAAAGATTTCTGCCTCCTCCCTGCCACCACCTCCCATTTCCCTCCCCCTCCCTCAACAGCCCAAAGAACAGTCAGGGTTTCCTGCCCTGTGGGAAGTCCAAGGACCTCCCACCTCCTTCCAGGTCTAGTAAGGTGAGCATCCAAACAGCCTAGGCTCCCACAAAGCCAGTACGTGCAGTAGGATCAAAACCCAGTGCCATTGTTCTTGAGGTCTCAGTAGTCCTCATTGTCCACTATGTTCAGCGAGTCCGGTTTTATCCCATGCTTTTTCAGACCCAGTCCAGCTGGCCTTGGTGAGTTCCCGATATAACATCCCCATTGTCTCAGTGTGTGGGTGCACCCCTCGCGGTCCTGAGTTCCTTGCTCATGCTCTCTCTCCTTCTGCGCCTGATTTGGACCTTGGGATTTCAGTCCGGTGCTCCAATGTGGGACTCTATCTCTGTCTCCTTTCATCGCCTGATGAAGGTTAATATCCAGGAAGATGACTATGTTTTTCTTTGGGTTCACCTTCTTATTTAGCTTCTCTAGGATCACGAATTATAGGCTCTATGTCCTTTATTTATGGCTAGAAACTAATTATGAGTGAGTACATCTCATGTTCCTCTTTTTGGGTCTGGCTTACCTCACTCAGGATAGTGTTTTCATTAGTCCCTCCGTCCCTCTTGTCCATCCACACTGATCAATCACTAAGTTCGTGTTAAATACCGAAAGGACATGTTCTGAGAACTGGGAGGATGCTGCCAAGCAGGGCCTCATTTCCAGATGGGATCACAGTCTATTTACCTGTTTCTGTCTGTGGCTCGTTGCTTCATCAGGCATGCTGGCACTGAGGCTCTGGGAAGGTGGAGCAGGGACTTTTCTTGGAGAGCTGATGATACAGAGGCAAGGGGGAATTGGTGTCTTAAGAGATTGAGGACATTGAAGATGAACTTAGTGATTTCTTTTTGCTAAATTTAAAGCAGGCAGTTAAGGATGGGGGTGTAGCTTCGGAGGAAAACAAGCTCCAGCTAAGCAGGCTGCAGCAAGCAAATGGGAACACCAGTGAACATTTGTTAATCACCTGAGAAATGTAAATGTTCTTTCTAAAAATTGGGATACAGAAGACTAAAGTTAAATTTAGCCGTAATTAATAAGAACTATAGAAAATTAAGAAAAAAGTTACCAGATTATATCTAAGTATTTTGTGCTTTTAACTCTTGCTTGAAATTATGTGTATCCCTTATTTTAATTTGTGTGATGAAATGATATGTTTGGGGGACTATTTTTGTTTTTATTTTAATCCATCATAATACTAAGACACAACCCTTAATCTCCAAATACAACTTAGAGAGATGATGTAGAATTAAGCATGGGGCTAGCAATCCAGTAACTTTGTCCTAGGGATGTAGCTCAAAGAGAGGGCACCAGCCTAGCACGTGTGAGACCCTGAATTCAAATGACTATACCAGGAATAACTGAGCAAACAAACATTTCTCTAAGGATTGAAGATGGGATTCTTATCTCAATCCTTTCATTATAAGCAGTATGAACTTCCAGTCAATATTCTGTTGTCTCATTTTTGGTCTCCAACAAAAGTTATCTGAGCATTTCAAAAATAAAATGTCCCCGAAAGGCTCATGTACTAAATTCCTTGGCCTCCAACTGACTGCCCCTGCTTTGGCATATTCTGGAACCTTCGGGGCATAGGGTATAGGTGAAGAAGAAGAGCCATGGGTCAGGATTCGGGGACTTTCTATTCTTTTGCTTCATTGTCTAAAATAAAACAAGAATGTTCCAAGCTCCAGCCACCAAGTATGGGCCCCCAGTTGTCATGCGTTCCTCTAGGGCTATATGCCCTAAACCATGGTCCACAATAAATCTTTCATTTCTTAAGTTGATTCTCATAAGTATTCTGTTATGTCACCCAAATACATAGCTAATACCAGATATCTGATTTTGGCTTTATATAGTCAAAATAGAATCTGGGAAGCTAGGACATTCTAAATTCTTTCTCTGAGCTAAAGAACAAGGCAATCTGTCTTCCAGAAGTCTCAGCTCATTCAACAGATATCTATCCATGGCTTTGCCACAATAACATGATTTTCATTTGATAGTTTTGATAGTGCAATTCAGAAAAGCAAGAAGGCAAAGTCTTTTGTGTCTGGAGAGAGGGGAGGACAAAAAATGAGATAGAAAGAGTCCTAGTGTTAGTATGTGAGTGACTCTTGGCAGTGATTAAAATTCCTCTTAAGAATTATGGTGTCCTCTCAATTATAGGCCAGGAATGAAGAGGGCCATTGGATTGGTGATGACTTTTGTTAGTAAGCTATAAACTCAGGGAAAGAAAAAGATCAACATATGGGCATTATATCCAGTGTCCAGGAAGTCTGGACCAGGGCAGGACTAGAAGAGTAGTCTTCACAAAATATCGGGTAGCTCATTCAAACTGGGCCAAAGTGAAAAACTTTGCAATCTGCAAACGGCTCTGGCATGGTTCCTGCCCATGGCCCTGGATAAGACAGACCTGAGTGGCTTTCACAGAAGACTTTTTTTCTAGCTCAGCAAAAAGAGCAGAAGACTTAAAATTGAGAGACAAATTAATGAGTTTCAGAGTGCTGCTTTAGAGGGGCTCTCGGGTCTCATCTGGCCCCGTGGAATGCTCTGCTAGAAGGCAGACATTAATGGAAACATACCAGCCAACAATTCAATTACTGCCCATATTACAAAGGTCAAAATAACAACACGGAAGGCTTTGCAGAAGTGAACGAAGGATCAAGACTAGGAGTCTGTAAAGGAAGATGCAGACCCTGTGTTCTATGGGGGAAAATGAAAGCTGGGCACTGTAGAGAATCTTGGAGGGCCGAGAGGCACCACCTGAGGCCTTTATCTGAGCTCATACTGTGTCTCTCCTTTTCCCAATGTCAAAGAAAAGAACATCCTCAGTCAATAGCAGAACCTCTCTGAGCCAGACCTGACTGTATGTGTTAAAGAAAATTAAACTGAAAACCAAGTTTCAGAAAGCCTAGAGCAGACAAAGCCATTTCAGCCTTACAAATGATCTTAAGTTTTGAATTGCAGATATAAGATAAACTTAACTTGGACCCTTTCTTGTAAATGCCTATATTAAGGAAAAAACTCAACCAAACTTGCACTGAGCAAAGGCAGCTGGCAAGCTTATAATTACATGCCTAGGGATTTTCCAGCAGAGTAGAACAAGTAAGGCAAGCTTAACCTGGAACACACTGGGAATTCTTTTCTCTACAGCATCCACATTCTCTCTATAACGCTTGCTTGTGCGTCTTTGGTTTTGTTTTGTTGGTTTTTTTGAGACAGGGTTTCTTTGTGTAACAGTCCTAGCTGTCTTAGAACTCACTCTGTAGACCAGACTGGCCTTGAACTCGTGGAGATCCCCCTGTCTCTGCCTCCCGAGTGATGCGATTAAAGGTGCGCGCCACCACTGCCCGGCTCTTACGTTTCTTCAAAGGAGTGCCTGAACCCTTTTCAGTTCCGAGCAAGCACCCTTTCACGAGCTGTTGTTCACTCAAATAAACTCTATAATTCGAGTGTACCTCAGCTTACCTAATACTGGAATACACATTTTTTTCTAAGGTCCTGATGTCCTCTCTAGAAGAAACCATTACACAGACCTCCTAAGGGAAGAGTGCAGAGCAGTGCTGGTTCTTTGGCACAGAGTCTTTCTCTTTACTTGGCATGTTCTCCATTTAGAATTGAAATGTGTGCTGTCTTCTCACTTCTCAGGAGATCAAGCTCGCTACATAGTAAGCATTAAGTGCTTATCACCTGGCTGCAATCCTTCCTTGAGAGGGGCATGTAGAAAGCAAGCTCCCCCCCCCCCCAGTGTGCAGCTGTGCCCTGGGGTCTTCTCAGCTAAGTCTACACGGCATTGCTCTGCCTGGCCAGGCATCCTCTGTTGTCTTCTGCAAGGCTCTTTGGGTCACTAAAAACACCGTTTTCCACTTAGACTTTGGCAACCCACAGACTTGAGTCACTACTATTGCGATGGCCAGGTACCTGTGCCTTTTTCCTCTTTAATTCCTAAAAGTGACATGAAGGATTCTGGGCTCAGAGACGGTCATTCATTGGAGTGGCTGGTTTTATTCTGATCTGTTCTGCTCTCCTTTCAATTCACCCCCATTTTCAGTTCCGGCTGGCACCTCAATGTAACACAGCAAATGTGATTCTTCTTCCTTGTATTTTGTATCAAAATTTTAAAGAGAAAAAGTCACATGAGGATGTACCAGATTACACTAAACACCACTTTCTCAGTAGGTCTAAGGTGGAGGAGGTGACAGCCCATCCTTCCAGGACCATAGCAAGCTACCTACCCTCTGAGGTGGAGGTGAGACCTAGCATTACAGCCACCTTTTCAAACAGACCCATCCATAAGCCTTCCTCTCTGACAAGTGTGATGTCATTGATCTGGTGGAGAATCGAAGGAGATGGCATATGTGGACGTAGTGATCTAGATTTGGAAATTCCAGGCCACCACACTTCTATCTTGGTTAAAACTAACCTTAACATTCTGTTACATATGCACTAATAATAATGCAACATTGTCCGATATGCCTTGCCATGTCTATAATAAGGACGTTGGTGATAAAGATGTACACGGGATTGAAAGTGGTGAGAACCCACCCCTGGGAGACATTCCTTTCCAAGGTTATTATTAGAAAAAAAAAAGCCCTACTTTTCTGTAGCAATCTGTTTAATTTTATCTTTACACTGTAAATTATGTAGCGGATCTTATTCTCTTTTCTATTTAAAATTCAGAGTCTAATTTGTACCTTGCTGATAGCGAGCATCCAGGATTCTGTACCCGATACCTCTTCCTTTCATTCCCGTCTTACTTTAAATTTTCTATTTGAACTCTGAAAAGCAGTATGATGTAATGAGAGCTAACTCTTCGCAGCCGAGGCACACGGTAGGTTTCCAGTCTGCCTTTATCCTTGCTTTGTGAACATCTCAATCTCTTCTCCAAGCTGTACTTTCTTTATCTGGAAAATTATGATGAAGACAGTGTTCACTTGATCTTTTTTATTATTATAAAGTCTCTCTCCCTCTGTCTCTCCTACAAACACACATGCACACACACAGAGAGTGTATGTGTGCACTCCAGCCGATAGCACACCATGAGTGTTAGAGCTTGAGAAACTGAAATTTTGTTCTCGGCATTTTTATCTCTGTATCCTTTATACACTTAGAAGTTGCCTCAAATTCTTCCCGATAGTAATGTGGGGCATACTGGTGACACATCTGCATTTGCATAGTGCACAGTCATGCAGATGGCTTTAACAGGTCATTTTTCCTATCAACAGAACAGATCATACGTCCTTTCAAGAGGCAGATGCTTGCTTGGGTTGTGAAGGTTTCTTAGGATCTCACAGCTTGTGAGCAGCTGCGAGTCCATATCTTCCCATCCCAAGCTGGTGAACATGTCCCCAGACCATGCAGTGTCAGGGTGACTCATGCCGCCCAGATCCTTTGTTCTGAGACCTTTGCAAAGGCATGACTCAGGCAGTTTTAAAAACAATTTCTGTTTCTGGGTGCATGAGCGACTCTGAACTGCCAGCTGTTTCCCTTCTGTAAGGACATAGGATCTCAGAATACATTTTATCATCCACACCATCTAGTACACCTATCCCCTCCGTTTTCGGGCAGGAAGCCTCAATTAGCCAAGGCACATTTTTGTCTGATAACAAGCCTGCCACCTGGTCCCTTCTTTACTTTCATGCTATGACTCTTGACCCTGCTCGGCATCCTAGCCCATGTTTTTCATCCTGTATCTTTCTCTTGTTTTATTCTGCTAATCCCAATGGAAGCTCCTTCACTATTTCATGAATTCTTTCCCACTATTATCTGCTGTTTCTCTCTGTCTTAGTTATTTTTCTGGTGCTGTGAAGAGACACCATGTGCAAGGTAACTTACAGAAGAAAGTTTAATGGGGCTTATAGTCACAGAGGGTTAGAGTCTATAACCATCACAGTAGGGAGCATCATGGCAGACAGGCATGACAGACAGCCGTAGCTGAGAGTTCACATCCTTATGTACAAGGTGGACAGTTCCACCAACTGGGGATTGAGCACTCA
>JABTXL010000002.1:37215952-37364661 GCA_025134845.1 Neodon shergylaensis | reverse complement strand
CAGACAATATTGCTGGTGATATGTCTCTTCTCTGAATTTTTGGCTTCGAATATGAAATATATTTTTAAAACATTGTTCTAATTGAATCAGTTAGGAGTCTGCTTTATATTCTATTGTTGACATCTGCTTAATGATGTAGTTAGTTTCATAACTGACATTTCAGAATGGTTTTGGAATAAAAGAGTGATGGGATGCTTTGGTGTAAGTACATTGAGAAAAGACAGTTTTGATGCTCTCCTTACAGAATGGTCTTTGGTTTAGAGGAAAAAATTGTGCATTCTCCCATGTGATAGATAAATTTAGGAATTTTTAACAGCTCACTGAATATGTAGATCCTCTGGGATCTACAGATGTAGGGACTGCTCTGTAAGCAACCACTCTTAAATAGCTATTGGAGCCTGTGACTGAAGCCTGTGACCGAAGAAGACCTTACGTTCACAGAGAATGGAAGGCCACTTGGACATTAGATAGGCAGGTGATTGCTAAAGCTCGTATTAGCGAGAGTGCTTATAAAGACTGTCTCAATCCAAGTTCTCAAGAGCTGGGCTACAACTTAGAGCAGCTGTCTGACCAGCCTATCAGCTGTGGCTCTTTTTCTCTGCTGCGCACCCACGTGCTTGTGTTCTCATACACTGCAGTCTTCATACATGCGCTGGGATCATGCAAATATGTCCAATATTTAATAACGTATTTTTCTCAGTATTAGAATTTAAAGTGTACTGTTGCTTGGGGTTCTTCATTCGTAATGGAAACCCTACAGGATCTGAGTTCATTCAAAGTATTCTTTTATTATTATTATTATTATTATTATTGTTTGTCAGTCTGTTGTTGTTCCTCCCTCTACCTCCTTTCTCCTTCCCATTCCTCTTTCTTCTCATTATATCCCATTCACCACTAACACCCACTCCAACACCATCATTATCATCACCATCACCAAATGTGGTTTGGAGCAACCTGTAGCAACCTATTCCCCCACACCCAGTTCTTTAGCCTACATCCAAGTGCATTCAGTTGTGCTCATGGGAACACAAAACAGCTAAAAGTTTCTTGATTGCCACAGTTTCATATAGCTTCGGGTCTCAGAGAGATAGTCACATGATAAAATATAATTATTGGTTAGACTTTTGTGCTCATGAATAATGTGAATAGGCAAACTATATGTGCTGGTAAGCAATGGGAACATCCAAGAGAGCTGTTTTGAATCTTTTTATTTTCTTACTTCTCATTCCAGTTGTGTGACTAGTTTATAAACTAATCACAGCTCAGAAGGTTGTTTTAAGGAAGCTGCTTCTCCAATATAACTCCCATTGTGCTTAACTGTATATGTCAATTTGACTTTAATTATGCAGTGTTCTAAATGTTTCTGTGACATTTAGATATGGCATACATGTATACTTTAGATGTTACATCAGTATATAATTGATAACATATAGTACTAAAGTTTGTATACACATACATCATTTTTCTGGGGAACATTGATGTCTTAGTTACTGTTCTATTTCTAAGAAGAGACACATGACCAAGGTAACTTATAACAGAAAACATTCAATTGGCATCTTGCTTACAGTTTCAGAGGGTTAGTCCATGACCATTATGGTGGCAGAGAGACATGGCGCTGGATCAGTAGCCAACAGCTCGCATCTGATCCACCAACAGGAGATATAAAGTGAATGAGACTCAGCCTGGTGTAGGTTTTTGAAACCTCAAAGCCATCTGTGACAACACATCTCCTCCAACAAGGCTACACTTCCTAATACTTCCTAAACAGTTCTACCAACTGGGAAGAAAACATTCAAATCTTGGAGCCTATGGGTGTTATTCTCAAGCAAACCACCATTCCTGGCCAGCACTTCCTAGTTCTCTGTTGACCCCTCCATTTGCCTTGAGGGTATCTTGTCTGGAGTCCAACGCTTTCCTGGTTATTTTCAGGTGTTTGGGGAGTTTGTTTAATCTGTAGCCCTGTTACAAAATGTGTTTGCTTAATTCACTAGAATTAGTCCTATTCTGGGTTTAGAGGGCATATTATAATTGTTTCATATACATCCATGTTTAGTTTTCTCTTTATATTTCAATATGCCTTCATTCTCCAAGTGACATTCTTCCTCTTGCCCAGTGACTAGGAGAAGCTTATGATTGAGTCTACCAAGTGCCTACTCCTTGGGGTCTAGAAGGACATCTTGACTGGTTGAAACATCCATAGTTTCTGTTGCAGTGTTGACAGCAAGATGGTGCACTCCTGCATGGCTCCAATGTGAGCTGTGAATGAGGACTTGAATGTGTGCTCCCTACAAGCTGCTTTAACCACGTTGTCTATGGCCTGCAACATTCTCCCTTGTGCTTCCTACCAGGGTCCACTTAGGTAACTGTAAGATGAGTAGCTAATAAGTAAACACAAAATCATGCCCATTTTCCTTTTCAGTAACCTCAAGCCTCTGTAAGTCATTTTTCCAGTGTCCCCTCCTATTGATTCTTCTTCTCGATATTCTAGGCATTGATTGCTTTGCTAACCATCTCCCATTCCACACTAACTCTCTCTCTCTCTCTAAGTGTTTCGCCATCTTGGTTTGCTACGAGTTGTAGGCGGACTTATCTGTTCTGTCATCCAGCTCCCAAATAACCACACAGAGACAATATTATTAACTGTAAATGCTAGGCTGATAGCTTAGGCTTGTTGTTAATTAGTTCATACATCTTAAATTAACCTGTTTTCTTCTCTATGTTTTACCACATCTTTTCTCAGCATGGCAAGTTCATCTCACTTCTCTTTGCATCTCCTCCAAACTCTGCCCTTCTTCATCCCATGCTCTCTTTTTCCCTGTCCACAAGTCCTGCCTAGCCTCTTCCTCCCTAGCTATTGGCCATTACCTCTTTATTAAATCAACGACAGCAACACATCTTCACAGTGTACCAAAGTACTATTCCATAACAACCAGCTGACTTCCATTGCTACTGGTTAACTGACCAGTCTCGTTACCGCTTTTACCTAGTTTGGGGTCTTAGCTTTAACAGGTGTTCTGATTGAAATGTTCTATTAGTATACAACCATGCCTTAGATGTACGCCAGAGCATGTTTAATAATAATTTTGACGAATCCAAAGTAGTTCACAGTCAAGCTACTCGACTGCTCCTGACTAAAATGAGAAAGACGCCTTTAACACCGACGTTGCCACGCGTCGTGGTCAACATGACAAAGACAGATATATGGATGTATGGCGGCCTGGCCAACACACAAGCAGGAAGAGTAATATCAAGCTATGCTTTTCAGCTTTCACTGGCAATTCTGATCTAAAAGTGGAAAGGAAGATTAGGGAGCAGAGAGTACATTATCTGGTTTAGCTGCCTACATTGATCTTACTCACCAGGTAATTGCTAAGCACCTGTGTTTTGCTTTACCGGCCATCATCACCTCGGAGAAAAGTTTCTGGCTGATTGCTCTGAGGTCTGTTTTTATGGCTCTTTGATGTAGACAGGGCCAGCCACCACCCTGCAATTAAAGCTTCATGTCACGGCCAGTAAACAAATAAGGCCGGCACAATGGGATGAAAGAAGGGGCTGCACAGCAAATGAGTAGTGGAAGAAGAAAAAGTGCCTCGCTCTCTCTTCTCCGTTTCGTCTTCCCTGAGAATCCATTGCTGTAGCAAAACATTAAGTCTCCTTTGTTCTGTCTTCAGTCCAAGTGGCAGGGCCAGTCTCAGTTACTGAAACTCACGGGCGGCATTAGCGACAACACTACATTTAACAAGACAACATGACAAACAAATCCACCTACTAACTATACCTAGTGCAGCATCTGTTGCCAGAAATTGCTCAGTGCCTTTTAGACTCTGTTTTCATTTCTGTGGGTCTCACGGTAGAAAATGAAATATTCAACTTTCAGCTTCTGTTAGAAGGGACCGGAAGACCATCTGCCCAGAAGGTTTCAGAAGGAATCTGAGTAAGGGCAATGGATTCTTTTTATTTATTTTTTTTCTGACTCCCTCAGCCAATCTTCCTTTCTCAAATCTGTTGTCTTTTGCAATTAATTGGTTTATCTGCCCCCAAAAAACAATTAACAGGGATTTGGAATTTTCATATATTAATTAATTTTCCAGAATACCTCCTGATGTTTTTTCTAGTTGCATTCCATTGTAGTTAGAAATGACATTTGAAATTATTTCAGTCTTTTCAAAAGTGTTAAGCCTTGTCTTAGCCTAACATCTGCTCTATCCTGGATAATATCCCATGCAGGCTCAAAACTATTATACATGCATTTGAATATTCTACGGTTCTCTAATGGAGCCTTCTGTATGACAGCCCAGAAACAGAGCCAGCCAAAGTGACCATTAACTGTCATGAGCAAAAGCACGGCTTGAACGGAAGATAATTATTTTAAGTGAAATAAACCAGGCACAGAAAGAAACCCCACACAATCTCATGTGAATTATTCTTTTAAACACCAATTCATCCAAGCATGAAGTAGAATGGTAGAGGCTGAGTAGGGGTTAGAAAATTGTGTGTGTGTGTGTACATATATATATATATATATATATATATATATATATATATATATATATATATATAAAACGTTTCTATAAGGCTTTAGAAATAAGTTCCAAAATATGTGAGGTCAAAGAACGTACAGCCTCCAGAGGAAACTAGTTCTGCCAGCACTTTTGACATTCACAGATGATAAAATAAAAAAAAATCATTTTGTTTTAAGTCATTCAGTCTGTGGTTGTTACAGTGTCTAAAGGAAACAAATTCAACCTGGAAAACTCTGGAAGCAATTGATTGACCAGGTACACCTGAGATGATGGAGCTGGTTCCAGTTCATCTCACCCTTTCCTCGTCCAGGTCTCTCTCTCTCTCTCTCTCTCTCTGTGATCTGTTAAATCTGGCGGCAACAGGTGCGTGGTGAAACTGGTTCCAAATTCTGTGTGGATTCTCTAACACGCTATGGAAACCTGCTCTCATACTTAGCCTTTATGGCCCTCAAGAACTGGAAACTCCACTGCCACTTCTGTTCCCTGGCTTTCCCTCCTCTGTGACTTCTGTCCTCATGTCCTGGGACTCAACTTGATGACATTTTCTTGCACGTTATGAAGCATCTAGGTGGTGTTATGCTTTATTCAAACCTGCACATGTTATTTTTTATCTAATGGAACCATACAGAGAAAATAGTTGACAAAGCATCTCTGACCCAATCAGATGAAGATGTTTGGTAGAACTTCATGAGTTCAAACATAATCTGTTTTGTTTCTCAGAAGATTTAAGGCAACTTAAATACTGTTATTATTAAAAACATCACTCTTCAGTACTTTAAGTTTGTGAGTAGACATGTGTCTAAATGATTCTCCCAGTTCTGTGGAATTGACATTGAAAGTCTTTATTAGACAGAGATAATCTGAAGTTCTGATAAGTTTGTATGCTCTTTTAAAGTTTTACAGAAAACAGCGGGCAGAATCTTCAACAGAACCATTCTAAGTATTTCTCTGAATTGTGTATCAGAAATTTTATGTCAATCATCCTGTATAGTTTGGTACTGAGGCTGGAATTTAAGAACTGAGACTGATAAGATGGCTCTCCTCCGCAACACAGGGCACTCTCAAACCATAAGCCAGCAACCCACCCTGAGAGAGTCTCAGGAGTTCCTAATGACCAAAGGATTGCTCACAATCCAGGAAGGTAACAAACGCATTGAACATTTTGTAACTGTAATAACAATGAAAATATTTGAGTAAAGATAAAAAGAATAAATTCTTCATCAAATTCTCAAAACACCACGAACCTAAAAATAAAAAGTGCTAAAATGAAGACAAGAATGTCAAAATACAAACTGTAGCTATTACTTGAGGCTCTCCCTATGTAACTCAGAATTCATATATGGGATATTTTAAAGAATATGCAAATGACAGAAACGTCTTCTATTCTAAAACTAAATACCTGCCTTTGGGGAACTTTGACATATACTTCCTGCTTGTTCATTCAATCATTTCGCCTGTATCCAAACCTATAGGAAAGAGCCACAGCACTCAGCAAGGGACTGAGAGCAGACTGTGTGTGACCAATCCGAGTCCTGATTCATTTCTGTACTGTGGTAATCAGTTCAGGGATGCACATGTGACCCAACATAGACTAGTGAAAACCTTTCCCTTTAGAAAACCCACAGGAAAAGGAAATTCCCTTTAAGGTACTGTTATTCAACCAGAAAGCAGTCAGATCAAATCCAGGTAGCAGACTAGAGGATCTGCTGGGAAGAATAAGGGCAAGAGGGGATGGCTGGGCAGGAAGCTACGTGAAGGAGGAACAATAGGTGGGCAGGAAGCTACATGAAGAACTGGGCACCATCCTCATGCTACGAGACCATATCCCTGCTTCTGCTGTAATTCTTTGAGCCTCCATGTTAGTTACTTATCCCATTGCTGTGGTAAAATCCCCGACAAAAGCAAAGCAGAAGGGTTTGTTTAGACTCACAGTGTGAGGGTGCAGTCCACGATGGTGTGGAAATCCTGGCAGCTGAAGTGTGAGACAGCCCGTCATATCACCTGCAGTCAAGAAGCAGAGAGATGAATGATGTTACTCAGTTCACTTCCGCTGTTTTCTTCCATTCAAGATCCCAGCCCATGGGAATCTCTGCCTAGATTTAAGGTGTGCCTTCCCTGCTAGTTAAAATTCTTGAGAACTGCCCCCATATCCAACCCCAGGGGATTGTTTCTGTGGTGATTGTAAATCCTATCAAACTGCTAATGTAAAGTAGCCTCTGAGCAAATCCCAAATAGTCACAGCTACTTACACTGACAAAGTGGATTTTCCCTTAAGGTGGTTTGTCCTGGGGAGAAGGGAAACCTACCCCTCTGGAACACTGAGACTAGCAGGCTTCCCTCCCAGGTGCAGATAACATCGGACTCCAGGCAGGAAGACTGGGCCACTTCTGTAGGGCTTTGCATAGTGGGCCCTATCCCTTCCTCTCCTGTGAGCCAGAGAAGCTCTGACATCTCAGGAGTATTAGACTGTATTAAATGGAGGATATGGTAGCCAGATGCGAGGTCAGGAATCAGAGAGATGAAGTTCACAAGAGATAAAAGGAAAAACAATCACCTACATTTAACAAACGGCGTTTTCTAGATCCTGGAGAGATCAATTAGTACGTTATTCCATAGAAACCACTATGATCAAAACTCTTTTCAAAACATCAGATGTTCTAAGTGCAATATTCCGTGTTGGTACAGGAAAGACTGTCCAGAGACACTGTGCTTAAGCCGACAGCTGAATGGTAAGGCAAGAATATGGCAGCAAGATTAACCCTTTGTGACAGAGCATTAGGAAACACCTGAGGCGAGATGCTAGTTTGGAGAAGTTCAGTATAGATAAAAACAACAAAGGCTAGGCATGTAGCTTAGTGGTAGAGTGCTCACTTAACAAGGCCCTAGATGTGATCCCCAGTATAAAAGAATAGGAACAAAATGATGCTGGTCACAGCAGCACGGCATATTAGGATAGCATAGGTTGCTCCTTTAGTAATTATAATGTAATTGACCATGGCATTTTCATACATACATGAAACTATTTTTGTGCTTGTCTATGCCCCTCCCTAAGGGCCCTCTTCATCTTCCCGTCTCCTCTTGTGCTGGTCCTCTTTTGTGATGGTTAATTTGACTGTCAATCTGATGAGATCTAGTGTCAGCTGGCAGCTAAACCACTGAGCACAGTTGTGAGGGAGCTCTAAGAACGGATTAAGTGAGGTGGGAGGACTCGTGCTAAGATTGGACATTGCCGTTCTGTGGGCTAGCAACTTGGACAAGTGAGAAAGCATATGGACCACCAGCATTCCTACTGATCTGCTTCTTGACTACAGGGAGATGTGACCAGCTGTCTCAAATTCCTGACGCCATGCCTACTCATTGATTACACGACTTGAGTTTTGTAGCTTGAATTTTACAGTTCTCTATGTACTTTAGATATCCAACATGCATCCAATATAGAGTTGGCCTAGATTAGTTTCCCGTTCTACTGGCTGTCTCTTCCTTCTGGTGACAGTTTCTGTCACTACTACGTTTTCCTTTTTAAGCACTAGCACCATGACATTTCTGAGTAGATGATTTAGAGAGAGTGTATATTTATCACTAACGAGAAATAACCCGAAATGCTCTGAGATGCCCAGGACAATTAACTGAAAAACAAGGAATGGATTAATCCTAAAGAATGAAACTTGAAGTCCCTTCAGAAGGGCAAAAATCAACTGAAGGCAAGTGGAAATAATAGTATGAAATATCAGAGGGAGAATGTATAATTCCTCCAAAAGCAACCGCAGTCTCTAACGTGGTTTCCCTGTGCATGCCAACAGGATTTTGTTCCTGCAGTCAGATTAGGCAGCTGTAATGCATTTAAAGATATAAATGAAACGAGCAGGTCAGAAACACTCTGAAAAGCAAGAGCAACGAGGGAAAAACAGTATCGAGTAATTACGCAGAATCTATGAAGTTCACGGCAACATCACCATGACACAATCCACAGAGGATATATCTGTAGTACTTTAAGAAAACCTTGAAATCTTATATTGAAGCTGTTGTTCTACAGTCAATAGGGAATTCAAGGGAACAAATCACCCAGAAGGCTAATGTAGCCGCTCCCTACTTTAGGTAGCTGTGAGCTGCGACCTCTTCAAACCCAAGTGTTTGTCAACTATAAAACACAATTACAGGAGATGAGTCAGGACCAAGGCTAAAACACGGTTATTTGGAGAGTGATGACATTTTATCTGCTAAATAGGTGCGTAGCCTTTAAAAACCATTTTATAAATCATAAATTACATTGCCATTTCCTGTCTGGAAAAATCAGACGTTATGCCAGGCAGTCGTTAGGAACAGGTGCCTCGCCTGTCATTCATATCTGGATGTTTTAATCAGTTTGTTCTCTGATCAGATGGATGTACTCCCATAATGACGCACAGCAGAACGTGGGGCTTTCTAATAGGATGCTACGGCACAAGGAATACTGAGTCATGATCCCATTTACTTGTTTAATGACTAATTTGCATATATTCTGACTCATCCTAAGAAAGGATATGAAGTGATTTTTAGCAGAAACACAATAACATGATAAAATATAAATGAAAAAGTGAACAAGAGTTCCCTGAGCAAAGACAAATTAAAAGAGTAGGTGATGACAACAAGGAGATTTTTAAGGGAGTGTGTTTTGGCTATAATTTAGTGTTAATATTTCTGAGTTTTCTTAAGATAAAGTCCTAGAGAAAGAGAGAGAGAGAGAGAGATAGTTTAATACCTTTGTTGACCTGAAGTGAAAGATAAAATTGTGAGATTTCCTCAGGAGGGCAAGAAATTACCTGAGGTTTTTGCATAAAAGATATAAGCTTGTGTAAGCTATGCGGGGATCTAGGTATCTTAGGTATTCCTAAGATGACGAATTGGAAGTTTTGAGTAGATTGAGTTCTAGCTAACAATGCACAGACAAGGATAGACTTTTCCAGAACAAAGCTTTTCATGGTGACCTTCTCTATCTTTTCCCATTGTTATCTGCAATTCTTGGTTTCTCTGTTAAGTTACATTCTAGGCTGACTAGTGGCTGGATGTTTATTAAAGAGTCGTTGAGATAAATCCACCAAGAGAGGCAAAGATAGGACCAATGGATAAGCTGCTAGGAAACAGGCCTGATGACAGCCTGGGTTGCCCCATAGGCAGCTCATGAACTAACTCGAAACATCCCATCAGAGCTAGTTTAGGGTGGGTCAAAGTAGCTCCCATCCCCATTTTCATGAGTCACTGGATAAGCCACTCTAGGAAGGGATCATAGTTGAGGCTTCTCTCTAGAGAGGGAATACCTAGAATAGATGGCCTCTGAAAGCTTGATTGACAGCTGGGGCATCAGTTTATTGGAAGAGGGATCTCACAAACAGGGCATCCTCAAACATCAAGGTTCAACAAATCTGGGCCCAGGAGAGAATTTGTATGACAGATAAACGAAGTGTTCAGGGTTTACCTGTGTAGGAGCCAGTATTGTGTATGTTGACCCTTTCTCCCTCTCTTCCTTCCTCTCAGTCTGCCCCCTCTCCACAATCTTCAGATACCCTCACCAAAAATATTTGTGTGTCTCTGTGTTAGATTAAATTGAGAGCAGATCCCAAACTGAGCTGTAAAGTTAATAAAATTTGTCTCCATGGCTTCAATCTTCTCTCTGCCACTTTCCCACCTTCCGGTTCTCAGCAGTTCTCTGAGCCCAACTCCAAAAACTAAATTTATGCCTTCAAGCTCTGCACATTTGCTGCCTTTCCAGAATCTTCTTTATTGTCAGCACTACTAAAGGGATTATAATGCTTCCTTTCCAGGGGTAAATGCTTCTGCATCTCACAAGTGAGGGGATGTAAAGCAGTCATGTGAAATTTCACACAGATGCAGAGAGAGAACGAGAATATGTATGGGTGTTTGAGAATTAGTCAGACTACCAGGAGAGGGGATAGTGATCTTGAAAAACCAGCCCTCTCTGCAACTATATTGCTCCAAGACGGTGTCCTTTGATGCCACAGAAAGCCAGACAAGGAATCTAAGTAAGCCACACAATGACGACCTAGGTGCACGTTCCACCCACTCTCAGTCACACCTACTAACACCTTCCCTTAAAATCTCTGGAAATCATCTACAGGTATCCAGAAACAAACTTGTAAAAATTTTCCAGTGGACTTCCCACGCCCTTCTGTCTTGAGTCTCTTCTCACTGATGTCCGTTGGTTAAGAGCCCATCTGAAACACAACTAGCTCTAGCCATAGTCATTCTGAAACTTGAGCATTTGTGGCAAGAATGCTGCCCCAGTGCCTTGAGCAGAGCAGACACCTAGTGTCCTTTCACAGTCCTGTGTTCTACAAGAGGAATGGAAAGACGGCTCGATTCCGTGAATTGGGTCCTCAAGTGAACAGTGAATTATACCCACTGCCAGGAGAATAACTGGAGAAGCAGTGTTTTGCAGAATGGACACAGAGTGGCCGCACGTAGCCTCTGCTCATAGTCTTCTGTTTGTATTACTAAAGCCGAGTCAGCTGGACTTGGCTGAGCTGGGCCTGTGTAGATACCTTCTTTCTGGCAAGGATAACAAACTGTCTTCCTGAATCCAGTGTTAGCTCAGAAATGTGATCCCTCATCCCCTTTTACCCCAAGCCCTCATTAAAATTTGATTTTAGGAACAATCCTCCTAGTTTATATCCAAACACATCTAAATCCCAGTTAAGAGTTTAGACTTCTATTGTGTATACAACGGAATTTAGGAAATGAGATAATAGTCATAACATTATAAGTACAATAACAATCAGCATTTAATGGAAGCCAAATGCTTTGTCAGCATTGACTTGAATACTGCTAAGACACAAATGATACTCCTTTCCTTTGTTAAAAAAAGACTTAAGGTTAGTGAACTGAGCCATTGTGCCCAAGTTTGCAGACCTGAAAATCTGCTGAGCCTGAGTCTGAACCCCAGAACTCACAGTCTTTTCTGTAGGACAGTGCGGGGACATTCAAGACAGCGAGCTCCGCTTGATAACTTTCGGCACTCACTTCATTTTATGTGTCTAGGAATTATGGGTAGGCAGCTATTTACCCTTCACATTTGGCACAACTTGAAAGCCAACTTTAGAAAAAGACCCAAGATGGTACTAGGCATCTTTCCTTCTAGGTAAATTGGGTATGTGCACACCAGCATGTTGTTCCTGGAATACAAACTACTTCTAGTCTTAAAATCTCTTGAGCACTTGGGAAGCAGAGGCAGGCAGGTCTCTGTGAGTTCGAGGCCAGCCTACTCTACAAGAGTTAGTTCCAGGACAGACTCCAAAGCTGTCTGGAGTCTCTAAAGCACCACATACGTAGAACAGGTAATTAAGTGGGGACAGTGTTCTGATTCCTGTTTCCAGAGAGCTAGGTCATTTCCAAGCCCACAGTAACCCTGAACTTGAACACATACCAGAAATGTCCTAATGCTCACCAACCTGGAGCTTCCATTTTTTTCAGTTCCTGTGTTACATGGCATTCCTGTGTATTATTTACTTCTCTTCTTTTAGGGTCTTGTCCCTATAATCCCCTTACAATCACAGAATTAGTTAACTTTTGCAACAGCCGCAGATAACCTACCCAGTCCATGGCCTACCAAACCAGTATTTAGTGCTTGCTACAGTTCTGGCAGGACTCCACATGATTTCCCATTTTGAAATCCATGACAAAGGACTAGACACCGTCTGGCCCAGGCTGTTCTCATAGCAGAGGACAGGAACAAAAGGAACAGGTCCATTCTGTGCGTGCTAATTAAAGCATTTGCTGAGATGCGGCATGCGTCATACCTGCTCAGAGTCTATTGGCTTCGGCAAGGGAGTGAGCTTCATCCTTGAGCATGGTTGAAGAGAGCATGATTGGAGGGGAAAGGAATAAATAAATTGAAAGAAAATTGCACAATCTCTACCGGTTGGGTCTCCTCCAATTCCTCTGGCTGTGATTATTCTGTCCCGAAGCCTGGTTCTTGTCTGAATCTCTCAAAAATGCTGTTTGCCCTAGACTTCTATCCTTGATACAAGCTAACCCTGAACACAAAGCCCTGGGTTTTTTTTTTTTTTCCTTTTTGTATTTTCTTTCTAAATCCAGCTATCATCAGAGCTCCACCTCAAATCTTTCTCTCCCTGTCTCACAGCCCCAAACTATCATCTTGTACTAAATAACCCATATTATAATTCTGGATTGTCTTGTTTTTTGTTTTTTGTTTGTTCGTTTGTTTTTTACCTGTGTGTAAGGCCTCTTTTTTGTTGTCCTACCCTCTGAGTTTCCTAGCCTCTTAAATTAAAATCATGTTCTACAGAGTCTCAGTCACCCCTTCCCACTTCTCTAATTTATTTTCTTTATGAATAAGACCAAAGCCTTTAATAGTTCACTTGGAGTATTTCAGCGCTCCAGAATTGGCATGCTCCCTTTCTGGCTTCCAGATCTTTCCTAGACACTACCCCTCACATTTTTATGCGACCCAAACTTTGCATCTGTTGGTATTTTAACTTCATTTTCTATGCCTTATCCCATGACACTGTCAATTCTCTGCTTCCCCAGTAGAGGCTGGGGTGGGACCCAGGATCATCTACATCTGCGATTGTTTGTTTCAATTGTCAGCACGTGCTGGCCAGAGCTCCCCCTTATTTTCCAGGTTTTCCTCTTGCTCACATATTTTCTCCCCTTCCTGCACAGTATCTCCTTGTCACTACCATTTTGAGTGGACAGACTTCCTATTTCAGCGAGAAAATAATGTATAAAGAGAGTTTTCAGACCTTGACGACCCCGCACCCCACTTTCTTATTATTTAGCTGAAATCCAATGCTTCTCATTAACCTCTCGCATTTCTTCCTTTTATCTCCTCCACCCCTCGCCCCTTAGTCCCTGACAGCTCCACTCTGTTCTCATCTTATAGACCAGTGGTTCTTAACCTCGCTAATGCTGTGACCCTTAATAGTGTTCAATATGTTTTTCTGACCCCCCAACCATAAAATTCTTTTTATTACTACTTCATAATTGTAATTTTGCTACTGTTATGAATTGCAATGTAAATGTCTGATATGTAGGTGGTGGTAGGTGACTCCCATGAAAGGGTCATTTGACCCCAAAGGGGTCTCAGCACACAGGTTAAGACGCACCGTTCTAGATCAACATTTTTCAGTTCAACATATGAGGGAGACCCTGTAGAAGTGTTGGTGCCTGACGTATTTTACTTAACAATTTGAACTCTGTTTACCACTCTCGAGGCAGTGGAATCTGGGAGAACGGAGCCAGCAAGTGAGGCAGACTGGAGTTTCATGCAATACCCTTCGTTACTCAGATCATTGGACAATTTATACTCTGGGGGATGAAAAAGATCAAGTTGTACAAATGGGAGGAATAGCTCAACAGTTAAGAGTTATGACCACTCTTACAGAGGACCCCGGCTCAACTCCCTCAACCTGCATGATGGCTTGCAAGGGTCTGTCACTAGAGTTCCAGGGAATCTGACACACTCTTCCGACCTCCACAGGCATCAGGAACACACATGGTGCACAAACACATACTCGGGCAAGAGACTCGTACACATAAAATAAACTAAAAAAAATCTCTGCCTGGAAAGATGACTCAGTGGTTAAAATCAGGACAGATCACATGTGGCAAAAACGTGTTTTTCTACACAGGCCTAACTGAATAACAAAAAACAAGCAATAATGAGTACTCTGAAGTGAACTCACGCCTATCCATTAGATCTGCATGAAAACACCTTCATGTTTGAAGAAACGGAGGTCACAAAGGCTCTTATCTCTTTTAAGGTTTTCCCACAACATTCAGAATTCTCCTCACACAAACCCATTCATACGAGCTAAAATTCCATTCATGCTGACAGACTTGACAAAAAATTCCTTTTGCTGCTGAATTCTATTCCATCATATATGCGTTGTACTGCCTTTACCCGTTCATTGGTTAAAGAACACGCCAATTATCCCCACTTCTTGGCTGTACTGAAAAGCACTGTGATAAGGAGGAGCGTGTGAATGTCTCTTGCTCATATCAATTTCATGTCCTCCCAATATATATTCCAGAGTGGGATTAGTGGATCATAAAATAGTTATGTTTTTAACTCTTCAAAACCTGTCATATTATTCTGCATAATAGCTGAACTAATGTACATTCCCAACAACTGTGAAGTTTCTCCATACTTTTGCCAGAACTTGTCAATTTTTAGTTTTTTTATTTTATGTGTATGAATGTTTTTCTGCATTTATGTATGTGCACCACATGTGCCTGGTTATTGCAGAGGCAAGAAAAGGGCATCAGGTCCCTTGTAACTGGATATTTGGTTGGTTGTAAGCCACCATGTGGGTATTGGAAATCACACCTGGGTCATGTACAAGAAATCTTAACTGTTGAGCCATTTTCCAACTCCCATCCCACTAATTCTTTCTAGTATAAGCATTTATAGCTATAAATCTGCTCCTAAATTGCTCTCATTGGATTCTGGTATGTTGAACTCTCATGTTCATTCAATTCTAGGAACTTTTATATTTACCTCCCAATCTCCCCATCATTCAGCATTGTGTTTGTGTATATTATATAGTTTCCTTCCTGTTGATGTTTGGTTTATTCCATTGTGATCAAATAGAATATAAGATGTTATTTTCATTTTCTGCTGTTTTGTTTAAATTTGGATTATTTGGAGAGCATTCCATGGGTTTTTGAAAAACGTGTATTCTGTAGTTGGTGCGTAGAATATTTTCTAGATCTCTGTAAAATCCACTTGATCTGTGGTATCATTTAGCTCTGATAGTTATTTCTTGACTCCTTTATCTATTCGTGAGACTGGGGAACTGAAACCTTTTTCTACTATTGGCTTGTGGCTAATCTGTGCTTTATATACAGAAGAAAAATTTGTTTCATGAAATTAGTTGAGAAAATTTCAAAGTCTGTATTTTTAGAATTATTTCGATCCTCTTAATCGATATGAAGCTACCTTCCTTACCTCTCCTCTGATTAATTTTGGTTTGAAGTCTTTTCTTCCATATTACTTGTATGGCTATATCTGTCTGTTTCTAATTCTGTTTGCCTGGGAATGTGGTTTCCCATCCCTGAAAGCTGTTTTTGTCTTGACCAGCACGATATAGTGATACATTTATTATTTATCTATCTATCTATATCTAAACTATGTATCTATATCTATCTCATAATGAGTAGATAAGTCCTAGATTCTTATGTTCAATCTGGTCTTCTGTGTCTCGATTGAAGAATTGAGACATTTATCTTCACAGTTATTATTGAAAGGTATGTATTAATGTCTATCATTTTGTTGGTTTTATAATGTTTGGTAATTCATTAATGCTCACTTAATAATATACTGTTCTGTTGTGGTTCATTCCTTTTCATGACCCATTTACTATGTGACATTCCTTTGATTGTTATGCAGAGCTCAGTGGTTATGAATTCCTTTATTTTGTATTTATTGTGTATTTTTATTCTGTATTTATGATGGTCATTTTTTGTTGAACATAGTAATCCAGATTGAAACTTGTGTTTCAAAGATTAAAATACATTATTCTATGGTTTCTCTCAGTTTAGACTATCTATTGGTAACTGGTATTATTTGGATCGATTTGCCTTTATGTGTGACTTTGTGCTTCTCTCTTGTGGCTTTCAAGACTGGTTTATGAACTCACTGTTTAAACAGTGCTGTGTGTGGAGATTCTTGTCTCATCTTTTTGTTTAGTTTTGGGGAGGTTGTGATTGTTGTTGCCAGTGCTGTTTATTTCAGTTTTCCATTCTAAGACCTCCTCTGTTTGGGTGCCCCTTTCCCTAGATTTGCAGAACTTTCTATTTTGATCTTTTCTATGCTGTTAGTTTGTAGTTCACCCGTGATCCATAAGTTCTGTCTTTTAATGGCGTTCTGTGCATCTCACATTTTCTGGTCAAACTCCAAGTGTGTATCTTTACTGTTTGAATGTTCTAATCATCTACCTTGTCTTCAAACTCTGATATTCTTCTTCTCCCTGGTAGACTCTGCTGCTGAGGCTTCTAGTGAATTTTTTCCCCATTGGCTTATGGAACTTTTTATTTAATTTCAATCTCAACTTGATATTTTCTTTATTTCAATCTCTTCACAGAATTTCTCTTCCATGTCCTCTAGTCTATTAGGTGCTGTATGGTTTAGAACTTGTCATCAAGCTGTTCATTTCTATCTTCTTCAGATTCACACAGAAACCTGTATTATCTTTGATTTTATAGAACAGTCTTATAGTCATTTTGAATCCATCACCATCAATAAAGCAGCCAGAAAATATGTGGCATTATATAGGTCAGTCTATAATTGTTTGAGATCCTATTACGATCTTATGCCTGTACTGATGTTTTAGGGGTATCCAAAGATGCTTTGTTTAAAGCAAATGCCCCTGAGAACAGGAAATAAGGATGGAGAACATTTTTAATAAAAACCCCATGTAGGTATCTTGGAAACATTAAATACTTAATTGAAGTAATAAGTGATAGGTATCAAATTGACCTACTTGATCTGTAGAAGTTAAATCTGCAAATACTCATCTCCATAGCATTGGTGTGCTACACTACCCTGCAGGGGAAACTGCGTCTCTTTAGAAAGAATTGTTGGTGCTCAGGGACCACACAGAATCCTGGGTACAAGCCCTTTTGGTACTGTTACAATGCTTAATATTTTCTATAAAAATAGCATAGAAGTTTCATCCCTGTTCTGTTAACACTGCCTAAAGTTTAATTTTGTCTTAACCTCTCATTAGTCACCTATATTTGATATTTAGAGAGAGGGGAGGGTATTATTTTCAAGGAAATAACAATAAGAATTCAAGATAAAGTTTTAATGGACATAACTTCTCTAGATAGTTAATGTTCCAGGTTTTCAATGTGTCTGGTCTTTAGTGTCAGTCTCAGGTTACAATTCTCCCTCCAGACCCACCTCCTGAGGTCATAATATTGATGCATTCAGCCTTTAATTCTTAGCAGAGGAGATTTGACGTAATCATTACTGTGCTAAGTCCATTCTCAATCACGAGTAACAAGGGCATCCCCCGTTTCTATTTATACTGTGAACTAGTGAAGTCTCACAGAGTTACTAGAGAATAAGGAATGAGTAGTTTAAGGGGAAATATGGCTTAATGAATAAAAGACCAAGGATGGGAACCTCCAGGAAATCAAAGAACATGAGTAATTTTCAGTGACACTTCACGGATAATAACATCCCAAGGAAAAAGTCAGGGCAGTCTAAGAAACAAGATAGGCAGGACCATGATATCATTTGTACCCTTGTGATCAGCCTGTGAGAGTGACAGGCACCCGACTCAGTGGCGGGAAAGTTGATTGCACCTGCCACTGTATGTCCTGTGTAAGGTCATCCCCTGATGGATGATAGTGTTACCATGACGAGGAAATGGACTTGGGAGCTGAAGTCAGGGGTGTTCCCTGGACAACTCTGAGCAATTTTGGCTGGGTTTGCTCCTAAAAGATACTTGAAAGGGAATATGATTAGCGTATAAGAAGATTAATCCCTTCCTGAGCTGATGTTACTGAACAATGCTGGCTTCTTCTGCTTAGAAAGGAAAGCACATGTTACAGCAGCTTCTGGGGTGGCTCTGCTAACATTGGCATCCATGAGAAGAGAGAGCTCTCTGGCTGTGTTGGTGACAGCAAGGAGAAAAGTAACTAAGTGCCTGACAAGAAACAGTTTAAGGAAAAAAAAATCCTCTATCTACCTCTCCATCATAGTGAAGCACTCCATCATGGTAATATACATCACCATGTAGATGCCCTCCGCCATGGTAATATATATCATCATGGTGATGCATTCTGCTATGTGATGTACTCTGCCATAGTAATACACTCCATCGTGGTAATATACATCACCACGGTGATGTACTCCATCATGGTGATGCACTCCATCATGGTGTGGACTCCATCATGGTGATACTCTCCATCATGGTAATATACATCATCACAGACGGGGAGGCATGGCAACAGAATGATGCTCACAAATGGGCAGGTCAGGAAGCAGGGAGTGAGTTCAGGCCCAAACCAGACCCAAGCTATAATCTAAAAGGCCTAGCCTCCTAAAAGTTCTACAGCCTCCCGAGTACTTGTGTTCAACCACAGGAACCAGTAGGGGAACATTTCATGCTTCAATCCTAACACTGACTTTGAGTATAAAACATAGTGGCAATGAATCAGAGTTACTTGTTATCAGGAAGGAAAGGTTTTAGGTGAGGAAATGGCATTCTGGCATTGTGGAGGATATAGAATCATACCACAAAGTGTCCTTTCTTAGCTCAAAATTAATACCACCTTCTTGACATCCAGAAAGGGAGGGAGCTGCCAATCACTGAAATCATTCTGCTAGTGGGTGTTCTAAATAATTGAATGAATCAAACATTTTAAAACAACTAAAAATTGACAGAGATTGTGAAAGCCCCAGTGCTTTCAATTCAAGCAACACATTTTAATAAAGCTAAAGTTTTCTGTCACTTCTAGCATAAAACAAGTAGATTAAATGTCACAAGTGGAATTCAAAGTACTGCAGCATGTGATAATGTCTCTGTATGAAACGAATCAAATTCTTTTTAATATAACACACCGTCCTGTCTTGCTCTGAGCCAGGGTCTCTAATGCGTACTCATTTCTTTCTTGAGACACAAAGATCCAAAAGCAGCAGGGAGAAAAAAAAGTCAGGCCTTAATCTTCAGTGCTCTGTAAGGCTCTGTTGCTTTATTTCAGAAACCTGGCAAGAATCTATTGATTTTCCCAGAAGTAAGCAAGCATAGGCTAATTCTTTGAGGCAATTAATGGCTCTGTTCTTTAGCATTTCTCAAGAGCTCGTGTACTGACTGTGCACAGCCCTTACAATGGTAAAACACTGTATCAAGGCCAGAACACAGGAGTGAAGTGGAACATTAGTATGGGCCCCAGACATGCATAAGTGTCTGGACTGGATGAAGAGGATGAGGTAAGGATATCACCACTTTATCCCCGGCTCCACTCTCTCAGCTCAAGGTGAGAGCTACGGAATGGCTTCTTGGAACATGAGGACGAAAGCATAAGCCTTTCATAGGCGACACAGTGACTTGGGAAGAAATGTTGATTAGCTGTTCGGGGACACATACTCTTATGAATATCTGGGAAGTTTAAAGTCTAATTTATTCCCAATGGTCGGGTAAAGAAAAGTTTTGTAACTTGGCCAGGTTACAGTTTTATGGAGTAGAGCTAGAATCAGAACCAAACCAGGTTCTAAAGTCTAAGTTGACATGTGTGTGGGGACTGGGATTATAAAAACACATAGAAGGATAACATCCTCCATGGACACATAGCAAAGCGCAATGAGGTCCTATCATTTGTGACATAGATAAAAATGGAGATTAGTATGTCAAGGAAAATAATCTAGAGACAGTAGCATTGCCTCAGTTTACTCATATAGAGAACATAAAGAATATGACAGCATGGGGGTTAGCAAAGACTGGGGAGAGTGGGGTGATGCAGAAAGGCTGGCTCTAAGAGTATGCTCAGATGGGATCAGGAACTTCTGGTACAGTTGAGTACCACAGCTGATGAGAATGTTTCACGTTTCACATCTGCATCTTTACAAAGAACTGTTTAGATGTTTTAACCAAAAAGAAATACTAAATGACCAAGGTTTATATGCTTATCTCAGTTTGAATACTACATAATGTATACATGTATCATAATATACCTTATAGTATCCCATAAAGACATACGATTTTTATGATTTGTATATTGAAATATATTTAATTTAATCTGTTAATAAAACCACAAATTTTTAAGTCTTACATGAATAATTTTAATGCTGACAGAATTCAATTTAGAATTATTCTATAAAGAATATGCTTCTATATATTTAATTATGATATATCCTAGAAATGATATAAAGATTTCCAGATGGAGAATTCAGAACACTGTATTGTGTCAGTGTGGGCATCTATGGAAGCCCTGTCCCTTTGCCATCTGCTTCCAGAAGTCACAAGAATTCCTAGTCATGTTCATAGAAGTTTGTGGATGCTCAGGAATTAGACTTAAGAGAGGTCTGAACATTTTATTCCATCAGGCACAAAAGCAAGGTGATGAAGTAGGCTCAAGGCAATGTATTCAAAAGATTGCTGGCTGTTATCCTTCCCTTCCCTGTGGGTTGCAGCTGCCTGATTTGTTTATCATAGGTGGTGCCTGTCAGAACAGTGAACAGAAAGGACACACACGTTTACACAGGACCCGCAGTTTAGGAAGTGCAATTCCACTGGCTGAAAAGCTCCCCTCGAGAATGACATTTCTCCTCAGGTTTGTTGAGATGTGACACAAAACTTGTCATGTATCATCTACTCCGTACAAGGCATGTTAACCCAAATTACCCTCCCTCGTGGAGAATACTGCCATGATTTTCCTTACACATGTGAAAAAGCTCAGCTCAAACCATTTGAAGACACAGCTAAGGCCATTTGGTCAGTAAGAAGAAGAGATGATTTCAGGTTTGAAATTTCTTTGGGGGATAATATTCAGAAGCCGGATGTATAACTCAGGTACTTTTAAATGTGTGGCTGAGGAATCTTTACTCATAGATTTTAGCTCAAGAAAGAATTTCCACACAGCAGAATTTCTTACTGTGTGGGAATTTTATGTAGTAAAGTCAGGGTTCGATAGGATTTTTTTCTCTTGCCCTGTTTAAACTTAAACTGTGCTCCAGAAGTAAGCAGTGCCCTGTCTTAGTTATGGTTAAATTCTTTATGACTGTGTGGCTATATTTGAGATGAGGTTGTCTTGGTCCGAGGAGCTCCATATGACCTGGACCTTCAGCATTACACATTAGACAGTAAGACACTACTGGGGGTAGAATATGAAGTCTCTCCATTAGTTCCTTTTGTTGTTGCTAGGTGATTCTAAACCCTGTTGAGCTGGCAATGAGTTTAAATCATCACAGTCTTCTACAGACTCACATTTTCTATTTGATTTTGAGTTTGTGGCACCCTTTTTGGGATGTTATGGTGTGGGTTGTGTCCTGGGGCCAGGTTCTTGGATATATTAGCCCCATTCTGTGTCTGTCATACTCCCTGCTCCCAGGGACAGCCATCATCCATCCTCCGTGACTTATCCCTGCCGCCATATTATTTTATCCAAGTGCACAAAGGCGAGCAATCCTAGCCTGGAGCCTGTGAAACTGAGTGAAAGCCAATCCTCCCCACTTACCGGAGTCTCCTCTGGGCACTTTGGTCACAGCAGCACAGAATTCCCTACTTCAGACACTCTGTAAATGGGATCGTGCCGTGTGCACATGTCTGCTGACTTTACCTCGGTGCTGTGTCTATGCGGCTTGCCAAGGCTTTGGGCGGTGGCAAAGGTTTATTTGCATCACTATGTAGTTGGATTTTTTACTCTTTCAGGGCTTGCCACCCAGCTACCAAATATATACACAAAAACTTATTCTTACTTATGAATGCCCAGCCTTAGCTTGGCTTATTTCTAACCAGCTTTTCTTAACTTGATCCCATCGACCTTTTGCCTCTGGGCTTTTACCTTTCTCTATTCTTTATACCTGTCTTTCCATATTACTCCATGGCTGGTTAGCTGGCCCCTGCCTAACCATTCTCCTGCCTCACTATTAACTGTTCAACTCTTTATTAGACCATTCAAGTGGTTTAGGCAGGCAAAGTAACACAGCTTCACAGAGCTAAACACATATAACATAAAAGAACGAATACATCTTTGCATCATTAAACAAATATTCCACAGCACAAACAAATGCAACACATCTTAAACTAATTTTCCACAACATCACTCTGTATCTGTTGTGTGTCCATTCCTTAATTTATTCACTATGTGCTTTATAGGTGCATGGTTTTTCTCTCCATATCTTTTAGTCTGAGCTCATTACCCTTCTTCAGCCCAAAACAACTTACAAAATTTTTATGATATTAGTCTGGAGGCAAATTAATTTTATGAGCTTTTAATTTCACATTTTTTTTTGTTAAAAAAATAAATAGCTTTCCTTGGCTTTTCAGAAAACAATGGTGTCAAATGTTTTTTCTCCTGTGGCATAGAAAGTATTTTAATGCTATTCTCACTTCTTTTTAGCATTTTAAGATAAAATCTTAAATTATTTATACAGTAAAAATGCACTTATATGGTGTATATAATTCTATGGTTGTTAATTCGTATCTGTAGAGTTATATAATCTATTTCTATAATGGCAGAAAAAATTAATTCTCCTCAAAATTCCTCTATGCTGTTTTACTAGAGATCACTGTCTTGCTTTTAGTCTGCATGTGACATGTCTCCTATGAGTTTTTCAAACTTATCAATACAGATTCGAAAATCCACCATGTTAATACATTTGTTTCCAGTGTGTGTGTGTGTACAGGTGTACATGTGTGCACATGTGTGTGGAAGCCAGAGTTCAGCCTCAAATATTATTCCTTAGGAGACATCCACCTTGTTTTCCCAGACATCCTCTGTTACTGGGATTTGGGTCTCACTGATCTAACTATACTGGCTAACCAGTGGGCCTGCCTCTCTCACACTAGGATTACAAATGTGTGCTGTCACACTGGGACTGTTTTATGGGTGCTCAGGATTGAAATCTGGTCCTCATGTTTGCACAGCCAGCGTATTAGCAATTGGGGCAATTGAACTATATCCCCAGCTTCAGTTGGGGACAATTATGACCAAACATTCCTCAAGTGTTTTGTTAGACTTGTTCTCATTTATTTAGGGTAAATGCCTGAGTGTGTGCTAAAGCAATCCAGCAGTTTCTTAAGGCTTATTATTGAGACATAATAAGTCTTTGTTTGAAATTGTAAGAAACTGCTGGATTGCTTCAGCAGAGCTGCTGAATCATTCTTCATTCTTGTCAACAATGTATGATACTTGAGCTGTCTATATTCTTGGCAAGATTATGTAACATCACTTTTACATTTTAAGTAAAGAAATTCCAATAGGTATACAGGTACATATCATTGTGGTTTTTATCAGTATTTATTATACATTAAGCATTTCTGTGCTTTTAGTCTACTCATCTCTTGTTTATAAACTGTATGTTAAGATCTTTTGTTCACTTTTAAATGGGACTGGTTATTATTTAACTTTTACCACTATGTTTATACTCTAGATCTAAGTCCTTTTCAGAAAATATGATTGCATGAATTTCTAATATTCTCCCCTGGTCACTGGCATTTCTTCTTATATTCTTGAGGTCATTTTGTGGAATATAAGCTTAGTTTTTTATAAAGTCATGATATAGGTATTTCCTTTTATAGATCTTCCTTTTAGTTTCATACCAAAATCAAAACTGACAAAAAAACCAACCAAACAAAAATTTTGGGAGATGCAAAATGTTAATGAAAAACTACTGATATCACAGAAATATAAAAGGTCATAAACTACTACTACAAATGTTTATGTCAATGCATTGGGTAGCCTAGAAAAAAAAGAAGACTCCTATGAATGCACATGGTTATATAAAACAAAAAATTATGAACCATGTGATCTTGAACTAATAAGCAACAACTAAAGGGATGTCAATATACAAGATTAATGTTAAAAAAATGCAAGGATTTCCTCAATGTGAGCATGGAACGATTAGATATTCTCATCCTTCTGCTCAGTGTGTTTGCTGTTGGTCTATAGAAGGGCTTCTGACTTTTGTGTATTTACTGTTTCCTGCTACTTTGTTAATTGTGTTTATAAGCTGTGAATTTCTGGTGGTATTTTTAGAGTCTTTTGTGTGCTGAATCGTACGACCTACAAATAAGGATGCTTTTACTTCTTCCTGTTTGCATCCCCTTTATCTCCTTCTCTCGTCTTATTGCTCCCGTTAAGACTTCAAGCACTATATTGGGCAGGACTGGATCGGATGAACATCCTTGTCTTGTTCTTATACAACACTGGTTGTGGGTTTATTTTATATTACTTTAAGTGTTGAAATGGGCTTCCTGTGTCTGTCTGTCTCTCCAAGAGATTTATAATGAATGAATATTGGATTTTGTTTAAGATTTTCCTGCATTTAATGAGATGGTTTCTGTCTTTGGATCTCATTTTATGGTTAATTACACTTGTGGATTTATGGATATTCAGCCATCCCTGCATCTGTAGGATGAAGTCTAATTTATCATGGTGGGTCATCTTTTGGATGTGTCCTTGAGTTCGGTTTGCAAGCATACAGTGCCAAACATTTATATCTCTGTTTTCCTCAGGGAGATTTCTTTTGTTGGTATTTGTCTATCTGTTTTTGTATCAGGGAATAATGGCTTCATGGAAACAATTATAAGACTATTGGAAAGTCTACAGACATAGGAAGCCTATTTCAACACTTATCCTAGATATAATCTCTTTGCAGTTTTATCATTCACTTTATTGGATACTATCCCCAAATGGCACAAGAGTTCTCCAGATCATAAGTGAAATTTTATAGCCATTAACATTTACCCAATACCTGGTGCTTATGGCCTCCATTCTAATTCCTGGTTCCATAAATGTGATATTTTAGAACTTACACACGAGTTCAATCAGCTGCTGGTACCTTTCTATGTCTTTTATTTCTAATTTATCTATCACTCAGACTTTATACAAGATCCTTCACCATAGATGCACACATAACGTATTTCAGGTTACCAAACATCTGAACAAGGAAGCCTTTTCAAATCACGCAGACTTTGCACGTACTGCGCTAGCCTTCAAGGGTATACAAAAGCGGGGAATTTCAAGTTGTGTATTATAATCATCTGTTTAAATATTTAAGTGATCATTTATTCATAAAGCCTTCCTCTTTCCTTCCCAAGATAGTTGGCATGATGGAGCAGCAATTATAAGGCGCTCATAATCATAATCACAGCAATTATTATGTTTTCTGGCAGCTCTGCAATAGTCGTCTATCGCAAGCCTCTAGAGATCAAGTTCTGCCTTGGGAACAGAGAGTGTCTGTCCTCAGCAGAGGTGGCAACCTGTGCTCCTGCCCAGGTCAGCTGAGAGAGCCTTGGTACTCTCTCAACCACACCCAGGAAGCATCCCCAGTGGCTCAGTGTCACTCAGCAAAGAGGAAGTTGCATACTAAGCCAGGCTTTGCTGCTCCAGGGAGTCCTTTATCCTTTGATATCAGCAGGGTGAAATGTAGCCAACTTAAAAGTCTACAGTGTTTTTTTACTCCAGATGCCCTGCAATAAAGATCAGGCTGTGGGTGCAGAAAAGAGTGGGATGTGGGAGACAGATCTTTAGGGAATGAAAGGAGCTGATTTCTAAAGGAGTTTATTGTTCACTCACAAAGGTCAAAGCTCTTTGGCTGTGCCTGTGTGTTCTCTCTCTCTTTCTCTCTCTCTCTCATGTGTCCCTGTGTGTAGGTCCATCAGTATCACAAAGAATGTGGAGTCACATGCTATGAAACCGAGTTCCACCTCTGTCTGGTTCTAGTACTAGAACCATTTCTGCTGGGAAATGTCACCTTGCCTTTACAGCTTGAGTCATGGGTTTCAAATACCCAACTCTCCCATCTGTCAGGGACTGTCCCAGTTTGGACCAGGTAAGTCTCACATCCTAGGAAATTCCAGAACTGAGGCAGACTAGGGCAACCAGTGCTCAATGTCAGGGTTTGCACTTAGCATTGAGTTGCCTGCTCATTGTTGTCACTGAATGTGAGCACCTTGAAGGTCGAAATTATATAAGTTGAAAACAACGAGTTGTTGAAAGAATGAGAGTTTGATTAAGTAGACGAATAAATAGAATTAATTAGTTTTCTAACATAATTTTGAGAGGTTAATTCATTTTCCTGAGAGGCAGAAGCAAGAGTTGTCATTAAGTTTGCTTAAGTTAATTTCTCAGACCTAACACAATGCCTGGGTTGAAGATCATAGCTGGGGCTTGGATCACTCCTGGCAGGTCTAAAAAGTAAAAACTCTCATGGGATAAAGATGTCGGAAGGCTTTAAGTAACCCAAGAGGAGTACAAGATTACTCCCCCCAAGGAGGAAGGTGAAGTGTTATGACCCGAATACGTCATCCCAAGTTTGGGTCGTGGAGATGTTGCCCTCATGAACAGATTAACGCTCCTGAGTCTTTCACCCTGTCCTTGTCTGTCAACCATAGAATGATGTATGTAAGGAGACTCCTCACTACACTACAGCCCTGGATCATGGACTTCAAAGTCCCTGAGCTGTGAGTCAGTAAATTTCTAATCATTATAAATTACCCAGTCTTGGGTAAATGTAACACTGCAAGAGTTTAGAATTGTGTTCCTGCACAGCCCCCCACCCTCCCACTTATTGCAATGAGTCTGCTGTAGATTGACTTTGGTATAAATAAAATTCTCTATTGTGTCAACTTCTAGTTCCATTCAACTGAACGAGCCACAGGAATCTATCAGAGTACTCCGGTAAGTCTAGAAGTGAAGGCAAGGGGAATATAAACCCAGGGGTTTATTTTCTGCAGGGGTTATAAAGACTTGTCAAGGATAAGGGTCTTAAAGCCTTATGGCCTGAGTCTGAAATTCATCGCTTCCTTTTTCCCACTCTGTGACTTTGGTCAGGTTCATAGTATCTATCATCATTAGGCATCCGCTGCCTCACCCGTGAATAACTGTCAGAGCATCTATGCAAT
The DNA here is from genome assembly GCA_025134845.1 of Neodon shergylaensis. Taxonomy (NCBI): domain Eukaryota; kingdom Metazoa; phylum Chordata; class Mammalia; order Rodentia; family Cricetidae; genus Neodon; species Neodon shergylaensis. The sequence continues at coordinate 37,337,546 of JABTXL010000002.1, read as the reverse complement.
AGTGTTATTTCAAAGATAAATGAGATGCAACATTGGACCTCAGACAAAGCTCTTTGTAAAGGGTGGTGGCTGGCATGGCTTTGTTTATTGTCAAAATACAAACTGTGGCATGTAGGAGCCATGACTTACCTCTCATCGAGGAATATGATGCAAATGTAAATACTTTAACAAACATACAATCAAAAACGCCACAGGCAATTTAGAAGACAGAGAAAGAGAGATTATTCCCCCACTTCTTTAGACATTGGAACATGCAGACAATAAAACTAGGAATAAGCATGGGACTGAGTGTGTAGATAATGAATATGTCTCTGACTTCATGGATCTCTAATTCCTGTGATGTTGGGCCCTCTTTTATCACAAACTCATAATTGTGTGTGTATAAATCACTAAATAGTGGAAGATATCAGAGCAAATTGAAATATGACCTTCAAAATATATCAATAACTTCAAATATTCTTTAATACTGGGTAAATACCAAAAGAGGTTTGAATGTGTTAATCCAAGTTTATGTACTGAGAATCAGGGCCTGAGGGATGTGGTTTGATCTCAACCATCCAAGTTTTTTTATTGTCATTGTCTAGCATTATATAAACAGATAAAGAGAATGTCTTTAATTGTCCATATGCACATTTAGTAATAAAGATAACAGAGAACCTCTGAAAATTTATTAACTGATTAGACCTCTATTATTACCTTTGCTGTTTTCAAAACAATTTATTAGGCTTACAAAGGTCCAGGCCCAGAGACACTGAACTAATCCAAAGGACTCTAGAGAGTTCCTTCCAAATGAGGGTAACTCAGGAGATTCTCAGAGCATGCTCATGCACAATACAGAAGTCTGAAAACTTTTCAACACCTAACGTCTGGATGGAAGCAAGCCTCCACAGCTCTGTGTCCTCTGAAGGGCCATTTGCCCTTGGGAAGCCTAGAGCAACAGCATGTTAAATGATGGCTGTGTTTACCATCCTTTAACTTCCATCAGGAAAACTAAGCCAGATTTCAGACTTGTTTGGTTTTGAGACAGGTTCTCACACAGCTCGGATGATTTGGGGCTCCCAATCCTTCTTTCTGCCTATACCTTCTAAATACTAAGTTCAAAGATGTGTGCCCCCGCTCTTAATCTGATCCCTTAAATACCTGCATTTCAGGGTATTAATGCTCTAGCTAAACAAGGCTATCTACTTTTTAGAAGTTTAATGGAAAAGCTTGGTTTTATATTTAAACACATATAAGTGCATCCTCATTTTCTTATGATAAATCTGGAAGCTAAAAATACATGTACCTCTTTCAGGCTATACCCAGCACCCTAGCGGTCCGTGTTTATATTTCTCTTCTGCAACGTGGGTGGGATGTTTGAGTACTCAATGTGATAGCATTTTCAAATCAGCCAAACACAAACACAAGTTCCACGACTTTCTGTTCTGAATTTGCATACATTTCTCTTGTCTTGCCAGCACTCAGGCACACACAAAAGTAAACTCTCGGCTGTAACAAATGCAGGGCGCGCGCTCTCTCTCTCTCTCTCTGCCTTTATCTCCACCCCCAGGTTTCATACGCTTGCATTTCCTTCATAGCAAACAGGGCTGTGTCCTTATGCTTTTCGTTCCCTGGAGGACTTGGAGCTTCACACGGTTATTCAGAACAGCTGGTGATACTCTAAGATTGTCTGTGATGACAACCATCCACACATTGTCATCTGGCCCAGACACTAGCCTGAAGAGAAAAAATGTGCACCAGGAAAATGAGCACATTTTTGTGCCAGCGATGAGCAGACTGCTAAACGGCATGGTGTTCTCTGAATCCTTCCCATCTGTCACGACACAAAAGCCTAAGGCCAAGGGCTAAGAAAGCATCACAGGCTTTTGACTCCATGATGGCAAAAGACTTTCCTGTTAAGGAACGAGTGTTCAAGGTTCTTGTGTCTCAGTCTAGGACACTGTGGTTAATACAAACTCCCAGAAAGCCCTGACATTCATCTATACAGTCCGTACAAGGGCAATGTTCAGATGGAATTAAATATGCGAAGATTGACTAGCTGGTGAACATTCTAGGGAGAGAGCTGGGACCCCAGGAAGTTCACCATAGATGTTGATCACAATCCAGTGTTCAGAGTTCCAGTGCCCCCGCCTGTCTCATCTTAGGTATGTTATTTTAACTCTATTAGCTTTGCTTTCTCCATGCATAAATTGGGGTAACATTCACCTTAGGACTGTTACAAGATCTAAAACCATTATTACGGAAACGTTCCATAGTGATGTGGTATTTTTTTTTTCCCCAAGTAGACTGCTGAACAGAAGCAGAGCAATCCTGCCTTACCCGAGTGACAGATCCCAGGGTGAGAATGAAGAAATGGAAGGAAAACAGAATTCTTCTCTGTATGTGATCAATCTACTCGACCAAAATCATGCACCTTTGTGGCACGGTAGCTCACCGGGACCTGACCATTTATTTTGAAGCCATATAGAATGGAGAAGACTGTTCTTTCTATAAAACAGTCAAGAATTGTTATATTACATATTCCACGGGGTCAAGATTATTGTCTAGTTGCTAACAAGAGAGAAATGCACCAACAATATACTTTATAAGATGTAAGAGTGAATTCACTTACCACAAGATAAAACCTCACTTCCAAGGTCAAGTCAAAGTCCCTAACTTAAGAATTATTGGTCTCTTGTGTTTTTTTTGTTTTGTTGAGACAGGTTTTCAACCCTATCTGTCCTGGAACTTTCTCTGTAGACCAGGCTGGCCTTGAACTCACAAAGATTTGCCTGCCTCTGCCTCCCAAGTGCTGGTACTAAAGGTGTGTGCCACCAAGCCTTTTGTATTTTATCTTGCAAACCTGGACAACTAATTTAGGTAGACCTGTGAGGATGTGCAGGGGCCCACCTGAAGAGAATGTCCATATGGTTTAGTCCTGGTTGCTACAGATCTAGAAAGTAGACTTGAATCCATATATCATGCTATGAATTTTCCACCCTAACATTCCCAACATATTGCTGACAACAACCCATTCCTGAAACCCTCTGTTCTCTGACCCTTAGGAGTCAGATACCATAGGATACCTGAGTGGAAAACAAGGATCACTCATTCTGCAGGAGTGCCAGCTTTCTACCTGGGTGAGTTTCTGAACTATGCAATAGGGAAGAGGAACCAGGTGCAGGCTCCTGACCTCCATCACTGAGGGAACCTAGCATAGCCAGGGGAAGGAGAGGGAAGAGAGAGACAAAGTCAGGCATAATGTGTGCACTGCAAATGTCTGCAGGCAGTCCACATTGAATATTCATGAGGAGACTTGTGAGGAAAGTATCTGAACCTATGACTAAACAAAGAATAACAATACCTAAATCTGGCCCCAGGTTGCTGAGGGGTAGAATTATTTCTTCCTCTAACTAGTTAGAATGGAAAGCAACATCCCCTAAAGGCCACTTGTTGTGAGGAAAGTCCCCCAGAGACCATCACGTTGGCACTCTTAAAGCCAAACAGAAAGCCTTTATTGCTGGCTGATGGCTGCACAGGGAACCTGCCCAGATGGTGCAGCCCCAAGCTTACATTCCTTTGTCTTTTATGCACAAGAGCTATATAATTTGGTCATCACACTTCAGTTAGCAAGAAACAGAAGCCAAAAAGCAAAGTAAGTATATTTGGGGACTTCCCTTGAACTATGGACTAGGTCTTACCCCCGCCCCCCCCCATTTTGATTGTTGGTACACGTGCTGGGTTTTAAGGTGAGGATGGTATTCCAACACGGTATCAACCGTGCCCAGGTCTGCAGGGTTGTTACACACTGAGCACAGTACTCTGGATGGGAGCACCTCAATGGAAAAACTAACCCAGGTGTAGGTCCAATCTTGTCTAAAAGTGGTACCCAAAAGTTTGAAGTTTCCCAGATAACTAAATCCTACCAGGAGCAATGATCAAAACTAATTCTAAGAACAAAAGAAATCTAGCACCAAACAAAATAAAACTCATTTTATCTGCCTCTCACTAAATTAAAATTTTCAGACTTACAGAAAAGTACACAATTAAAAATTCCACGCTTTCGGGAAATACAAAAACTCAACCCCTATGAGGATTAAAAGACATCGTTCAGCAGAAAGTAACCCAGACATGCCACAGCTGGTAGACCTGGTAGGTGGGAAATCAATTAATTTCAGTATGTTCAAGAGGACGATAAATCAAAACAGAGAAGTTGTTACGGGAACCCAAAACTGAAGATCTAAAAATGAAAGTACACTTGATAAGATTAAAGGGATATTATACGTTAGAGAATAGTTAGCTAAGCTTGAGAGCATAATCATAAATGATACAAAGAAAGTACAGAGGAAAATGACTCCATCAAAACAAATGCAGGATCAGTGAATTCTGACTCAATTTCAAGTAGCTAAATATGCATGTGATTCTCTCACTAGAGGCTTGATGCAGGGAGGAGAACGAGAAAAAGAATACTTCAATAGGGGCTGAGATAGAGAACTCAGGAGTGGCAAGCAAGCATCCGGTGCTCTTGCAGAGCTCTCAGGTTTGAGATCCGCACCCACACGGAAGCTCACAACCATCTGCAACTTCAGCTCCAACAGATCTAACTCCCATTTCTGGTCTCCTAGGATACAAGTGATGAGTGTGGCTTACAGACCAAGACGCAGGCAAAACACAATCTCTGTCCATTTATACAGTGTTTTAATTTTAAGAAAATAAATATTTTAAAGGATATTTAAATAAAACTGTATGCCACCACCTCAATCACAGATGCACACAACACCTTCCACAGGCATCCAGTTTTTACTGCAGTGCCATGCATGACCACAGCTGTTCATCCTATGGGCCTTGAAGGAGCGGAAGTGTCATTAGTGGTACGGAGGAAAATATTCACGGCCACCACTTCCGGGATGGCACTAGCCACAGCGAAGACTTCACTCACGCCACTGTCTGCACAACACCTGTGTGAGCCTCTAGTCTTACCACTTTCTCACGGCTTTCAGTGGGTATCTTCAACTCCACCACAGTGTGTACTGTGACGTCCTTAGTCACAGCCAGGGAAAGGATGGCATGGGGGGATGATATTGTGGTGTTGGCTAGAAACAGGGCCGATACTGAAAAACAAACTGGCCCCTTAAGACACATCTTCAGGAGAAACTTGTTTTACTAAGAAAGTACATCTTTTACTAAGAAAGAAAGACCCCTATAAAAGTGGTAGAATTTTATGAGCCTTCAGAGGTACCAATTAAAAGGATATTTGTTAATTCCAAAAAGAGCACAAGAATGAAGAGAGATTTCAAGACCCATGGGACATGATTAATTGAACAAATTTTCCATGTTTGAATTCTCAGAAAAGAAAAAACAAAGGTACAGAAAATCTGCTCAATGAAATAACATTCCTCTAATCTTCAGAAAGATATTCATATCTCAAGTACATGAAACTCATGGGACCCCAAATTGACATAAGTATGAACGATCTATACCACAGCATATCATAGTCTAATTGTAAAATCTACATGGTAAAGAAAGACTTCTGAAACTTTAGAGTAGAAAAGTGCCAAGTCATGTTTCATAGGCGCTCTACCAGATGCATGGCAAATTTCTCCATGGGAACCCTGCAGGTCAGGAAAAAATGAGATGATGTAGCCCAGGTCCTACACTCTCAGCCAAAATTATTACAAGGCTATCTTTTAAAGCTGGATAAATGATAACCTTCCAACATGATTTCTTTTTAAATTAAGGAATTTATGATCACTAGATCAGCCACACACACACTTTAAGGTGTTCTGTATCCATAAAGATGATGGCAATAACGTGAAAATTTAAACCTCATTAGAAGATCAAACACACAGGGAAGAAGCAAACCCATCAGTGCATAAGCCATCAAAGAACAAACACAAAAAAGAGGAAGAAGAGAGCAAAGAATGTTCAGATCAAACAGGAACCTCTTGTTGTCATTTTTCTTCTATGTATCAAGAAGAACCTTGAATATTAAAGACTGGTGAAAACAAGACCAAAATACACTTCCTACAAACAAATAAATATAGATCAATGTGTACACAGTGCTCTGTTTTGAATGAACAGACACTTGCTTATGTCTTCCCCAGGAGCAGGCACACAACAACGTAGCTGCGAAGACTCCCAACAGAATACTAGTAAATCAATGTCATCAGACACATCTAAATGATTATGCAAAAGTGTTTCAATCTTCACAAAGCAATAAGTGTAATATAATCCCAGCAGCCCTATGAAGGATGAAAATCCTATAATTATCTTGATAGATGCAAACAATGCATAAAAGTCAGCATTTATTTTCATTAAAAAGAACTCCTGAACATCAATACTTCATTTTTCATCAGTATTTTATAAGATAGTTTCCTTTTTTAAAAAATACAAATAAAATGTCTAGAAATAAATTTATTTTATTTGGTAGGAGCTATTGTGAATGGGACATTATTTAACTAACCATTCATTCACTCATATATTTTTTGTTTATGTTTTTCAGCATTAAAAACTACTTGGTTTTCTGTGTTGCTTATGTAGCCTGCCCTCTAACTTCAGATCTATGTCTGGACACACCTATGCACATTTTTTTCTGACAATGTGATTTTTTACATTGTTTCTTTTATCTCACTATTACTATAAAGTTGTGACTCTTTCCTCCATCTCCTTTCCTCCTGGTAGCTACTGGGCTTTCCTCTTGCCTGTACTGCCAAGGCAGCCATTCAAACTCACAAGCCTACTCTTTGATCTGCAGAGACAATGTCAACCAGTCTTAATCAGTTTGGTCAAGCTGGTTTGAACTGGAGACAGAGAAGGCTGCTTCAGGTCTTGCAACATTAAATTCAGAAGAAATCTCAGGGAAGGAATATTTTCTTCTGCTGAAAAAGAGATCTTAACTTGTGATATATTTTATTGTATTTTCACTTTTTAAATAGAGTTTAGATTGCTCAACTAGGTAATATGAGTGTTATGTTTTCATATATGTAAATATATATATATATATATTCTATATAGTATCCCTACTATTTCCTTCATATATGTTTTTTTTCTTTTTTTTTTTTTTTTGGTTTTCAAGGCAGGTGTCTCTGTGTAACAGTCCTGGCTGTCTTGGAACTTGCTTTGTAGACCAGGTTTTGAACTTATGAGATCTGTCTGCCTCTGCCTCCTGAGTGCTGGAACTAAAGGCATGCACCACCACTGCCCGACATCCATATAGGTCTTAATTCATGTTTTCCTGTAATTTTAATAACCTTTTTGTTGTCCCAATAAATTCCTAACTCTACCTTCTCTTCAGCTAAACTTGCTCTATTATTTCTCTACTGATCTTTCCATTCCCAACAGTGTCCTAGCAATATTACATAGAACATAAAATAATACTATGTCATTCTTATTCCTTTGTTCTATCAAAGTTACTGGAAGCACAGGGACAATTGTTTTTGTACCATTACTATATTTTTACAGTATGTCCATCAGTCATTTGGAGTTGCTTCTGCAGATAATAGTCTATTCTGGGTGGTGCTGCAGATTGTACCCAGTGTTCAGGGCCTTTGGCTTCCCCAAGATTAGGTACTGAACTATACTTCCAGTCCAGAAATAAAGAGCAATATCTTAACCCTATTAAAGAATATTCCTACCTACCAGACCACTGTGGAATCTTCATCTAAAAAAAATGATTTTTTTAAAAAAAATCTAACCAATTACACATGGAAAAACACAAGAGACACACCTAAGGCAACATACAGACCACAAAAAATTACCAATGCCATGGTAATCAATTCCAAAGAAAGTCAATTAGATGAATCATCAGACAAGGAATTAAAGAATGGCTATGATTGTTCAACAAAATAAAAAAATAAATGGAATGAATTTTAAAAGAATTCAAATAAACAACCAAATCAAAAAGGGAAGCCAATACAGGATATGCAAAATTCAATAAAGAAATAAAAACACTGAAGGGAAATAAAAGGGAAAACTTAGAAGCGAAAAGCCAGTAAGTTAAATAGAAAGTTCAGTGGGAAGTCCCAGCAGCAGAGCAGGTTAAGTAGAAGATCAGGTAACAGTGCTTAAAAGTAAGGCAGGTTAATGAGACAGTAAAGATAATAAAGTATGAGCAAAATATCAAAGATCTGTGGAACACTGTTGAGGCACCAGATTTGTGAATGAATTATGGATGCAGAAGTACAATTAAAAGCAGGGAGAGTAAAATAAAATAATAGAAAATTACCTACCTAAATAATGAGATGGACATTAGATACAGGAGACATTTAGAATTCCAAACACACAAATACACATATGTATATACATATGTGTGTATATGTATACCCTACCCATGTCATATTATATTTTAAACACTAACTATACAGAAAACCAGTGGTGAGCACTACATTGAGAGAACTTCAAGTCGTATGTGATGGTAAATTCAGCAGACTTACAACAGAGTTCACAGCAGAAACTGAAATCCAGGAGGGCAAAGAATGGAGTATTTCAAGCTCTTAAAGACAATAACTGTCAGGCCAAATTGCTGTAGATAGCCGAGCTATTAAAGATTGAAGAAGAAAAGTTCCCATTATAAGCACAAGCAAGAGGAATCCACAACTTAAAGGAATCCTTCACACTGAATAAAAAGACAAAAGGCTGCACTAGAATAATAAACAAAGGGCAAGAAAGCACCAGACCTTACAACAAAAGGACAAAATCCAATACCTACCTTACAGTAACAATTCTGAATGATAATGGCCTATATTCTCCCATTTGTTGCCTGCCAGAAATGTGTCTCATTGGCAAAGACTAACTCAGCTTTAGTTAGTATAAAAGGATAGAAAAAAATAACACCAGCTGTGGTGGTTTGAATGAAGATGATCCGCACATCTCCTGTGTTTGAATGATTAGTTATCAGGAGGTGGCACTAATGAGAAGGATTAGGAGGTGTGGCCTTGCTGGAGGAAGCGTGTCACTGAGGGTGAGCTTTGAGGTTTCAAAAGCCCAAGCCCGGTCCAGTGGTTCTTCTTCCTGCTGTTTGTGGATCCACATATAGAACTTTCACCTACTTCACAGGACCACATCTGCCTACCTGCCACCATGCTTTCTGCCATAATTATGGACAAAACCTCTGAAACTATAAGCAAGCCCAATTAAATGCTTTCTTTGATAAGAGTTGCCTTGGTTATTGTTGGGTCCAGGGGGGTTGCGCAAAGATGAGGACAGATCACCAAAGTCTAATAAATCAGCAAACTTTATTGCAGAAACCAGAATCCAGGAAAAAATAAAAAATCACCATGGGGCACAAAAAGATAATCAGCTAGCTGAGACCACACCAGACATGGATTTTGTTAGGCTTGTGGCAAAAGATCGGTTTCTGAACCCACCTTTTTATAGTAGGGGCACCAAGTATTAGATCTGAACAAAGGAATTTTTACAATCTTGAGGTAAAACTCAGATACTGATTGCCTTACTTTACAGTCTCAATTGACAGAGATTTTTAGTTAAACTAGTGTTTGCATTTAATCTATTGTCTTCCCTGGTTCTTTTAGGTGGTGTTTACTGAAGCCCTGTGCTCTCCCCTTTGATGCTGCCAGTTTCACAGAGCAGGGATAATGCATAACCCAGAGGTCATATATCTATTTCCTAATAGTTGACTTATCTCATATCCATAGGCTAGCTCTCAGTTTGCAGAGAGATGCTTCGGCCTTGTAAATAGAGCTATGGGTTGTAAAGCAAAATAAGCCACTCTTAATAGTTAATCCTCAAGCTGCTGAGAAAGTTGCTAACAGTCTGTTCTCATTCTCCTAGACTTATAATGTTATATTTCTTTATTTCTACATTTTTATAAAACAGAAGTTGATACCAGGGACTGGGGTATTGCTGAGAAAGGCTTGACCATGCTGCTTGTTGGTAGAATGTGGATTGGGGATTCTGGATTAGGAAAGTAGCTAGATATTTTAAGCAAGGCTTAATGACCCATAATAATTGGAAAGTGGAAGATGGTGGTACTGAGAGCAATGTAGATTATGATGACCCAGCTCATGAGGTTTTAGAGGGGGAAGAATATTAGTATGTAGTCTAGAGACTATTCTTGTGTTTGATGAAGAACATGGCTACTTTCTGCCCTTATCCAAAAATCTGCCTGAGGTTAACTTGAAGAGCTTTCCATTATCAGCATTGGTGGAGTAACTTTCAAGGCAGCCTAGTATTAACTGTGGTCATTCTAATGCAGATCTATAACGAAAAGGAGCACAGTGAACAATGAAAAATACAGAATGCACAGTTTGAGGAGAAGGGGAACACCAGGAAACATAATGACAAAGCTAAGTCCAGTGCTCAAGAAGATAAAAAGTTTTTTAAAAAAACCCTGATGATAAATGGACTAAAGAGAGGCATGACCTCAGGGCAGGCACGATCCCACTCAGCTAAGCTTTTGACTCAGGAAAGGGAATTAAAGAAAAGCTTAAGAGGTAAAGGAAGCCCCCTAAAACAGAAAGCAGATGCAAATATAACTGGACCGGGGCCAAGTCCCAACCCCAACAAGCAGCAGAACGTGGCCTCTTCCGTCACATGATTCTGGCTTTTGAGTCAAGGATACAAGAACAGGTTGTAGAATCTCATCCCGTGGCTAAAGAAAGACCTTGAAACCAGGTTTACATCACGGTTGTCACTGCACAAAGGCTCAGAGAGGCCATTGCACGAAACTGTGAAGGCAAAGCCTGGATTGCCTTGGAAGCTCCAAGTTGTTGGAGATGCCAGAGTCATGGGATACCTGCTAAGGGAAGCTTTCAACAGGGAGAGAGCAGAACCAGCCCAAGAGGAAAAAGAGGGTTGCACTCAGCAAAGCTGAAAGGAGATCTGAAAAGCACTTAGCCAGACAGACATCGGATGCAGAATCTGAAGTTTGCCCCCACTGGTTTTCATTCTTGTTTTGGTCCAGTATTTTCTCACTGTGCTCCCTTTTCAAACAGTAATACATATTTTGTGTCATTATATTTTGGAAGTATGTGATCTGAACTTTTATTTTGATTTTTCAGGGGATTTCAGTTAAGGGATTTCTCTGAGTCTCAAAAGAGACTTTGGACTTTTCAACAGTGTTGAGACTGTGACAGACAATGAGAATTTTAAGTTGGACTGAATGCATTTTTGCACTTGACATGATATAGCTACTAACCTTTGGGGGCCAGAGAGTGGAGTGGAATTAGTCTTGAAATCAAAACTACAAGAGATAACTCAATTAACATCATATTGTTTTAGAAAACAACACATAGAGAAGATTTAATAATTCTACCTGTGTATGTGGTCAGCATCATCATGCCAAGATCGTAAGCCAAATAATACTGGGCAGAAAAGCAAAAACCGACCTCAACACAGTAATAGTACATATCTTTAACACTTCACTCTCATCAATTGGCAAGCAATCATATCAACAGAGAAACTTCAAAATTAAGGGACATTAGATAGCTATAAAATATGCCACTCAAATCCTGCAGAATACATACTCCCCTCAGCAACTCACGAAACATTCTCTGAATTATTCCATATTACAGTACACAAAGCAAGTTTTTAATAACTACAAGAAAATCCAAATGATTTCCTCTCTTCTATCTGATCACAATAAATTAAAACTAGAATTCAATCAAAGAAAGTTGTCATAAAATATGCAATCTCATGGAGGTGTAACAATACACTATTGAATTATCAATATGTCATCAAGAAACAGTGGGAGTGAAATGGAAAAGTTCCTAGCACTAAAGAAGAATAGAAACAACATATTACTTATAAAAGTTTATATACCTATGAAATGCATACAGTGAAAATTTAGGGCAATATTGGGGCTGCAGCGATAGTTCAGTCACTAAAGTGTCCACCACACAAGCACAAGAACCTGAGTTCAGATCTCTAGCACCCACATAAAAGCAAGACATGGCAGCATGCATCTGTGACCCCAAGTCTGGGGATGGGAAGACAGGGGGAAAAGCCTCTGGAGTTTACTAGCCAGATAGTTTAGCCAATCAGTGAATTTGGGGTTCAGTAAAAGGCCCTATCTCAAAATGAAATGCCGAAAGAGACCCAACATCAACTTCTGGCCCCAACATGTATACATCCCCCTGGCATACTAGATCACAAATAACTTGATGATGCATCTCAATTTCCAAAGAAACAAACAAAGCAAGCCAAGTTCAAAATTAGTAGATGTTGGGGTGGGAGGGGTAATTAAAAACATGTCCAAAATATTCAATGAAATGGAAACAAAAAGAATATAAAAATACCAATGAAACAGAGCTGGTCCTTTGAAAAGACAAAACTGACAAACAATTAAACTAACTAATCAATTAAATTCCAGATTATAGTCCATCATTGTGGAAAAGCTCAACTGGCCAGAAAGCATCTAATATCCACACTCAAGAGCAGAGTGAGAATGAACGCATACATGCCTTGCTAATACTCAACTTGCGCTTTCCTTTTTATTCAGTCCAGGCCCCAGCCCAGGAAATGGTGTTACCCATATTCAGTGTTTGTCTTCCCACTTCGAGTAACCCAATTAAGAAAATCACAGGCCTGTCTTGATTTAGTCAGCCCCTTATTGAGACTTCTTTCCAGGTGACTACATCATGTCAGGTTGACAATTACAATGAGACTGTCTTCCCAGGTGACTCTACATTGTGTCAGGTTGACAATTACAATGAGGCTGTCTTCCCAGGTGAGTCTACATTGTAATTGTCAAGTTGATAATTACAAGCAATCATTAGAGCAAACTTGAACAAAAAGATCAACCCTAGGGATATCACTTTCAAGATAAGCAGAATGGAACTGGCATAAAAATCAGAAATATAAAGAAGTGGAATAGACAAAAGACCCAGATATAAGCCTACACAGCTGCCACCACCTGATTTTTTTTGACAAAGATACCAAAAACACATATTAGAGAAAAGACAGTCCCTTCAGTAAGTGGTGCTACAAAAACTGGGTGTCTATGTGTGGAAGAATAAAAGCATTTCCCTACTTCTCATCCTGTATGAAAAGTAATTTTCAGTGAATCAAAGGCCTTAGTGAAATATCCTACAGTCAGAAACTGTCAAAGGGAACATTTCAAGAATATCATCTTGGGCTAGAACCTTCTGAGAAATGATTCCGACAGCTCAAGAAACAAAATTAAGAATTGTCAGATAAGATGGCATGGACTTAAAGAGCTTCTACACAGCAAAGGAAAGAATGCAGTGGAGGGAGAGTCTACATAATGGAAGAAACCCTCTGCTAACTACACATCAGACAAAGGAATAATCATCTACAAAACATAAAGACTACAGACCAAGAAACCAAATATTCCCACCAATAAATTACCTGATAAAATAGTTCTCAACCTATGAATCATTGCAATAAATTTCAACATCTTCAACTATCAGGGCAATGTAAATACAAACAACATTGAGATTTCATTTCACCCCAGCCAAAAGACTATAACTATAAAGATAACTAGCAAAATTCTTAGCAGGATTCAAGGGAAAGGAAACCCATGTAAACTGCTGGAGATTATGGAAACTGGTCAATCCATTGGGAAACTCAGTATGGAGATTCCTCTAAAAGCTAAGGTGTGCCATATGATCCATCTATAATATTTTGGGCACATACCCAACAGATGCTAAATTAACACATTACAGAAATACTGGCTCATGTGTTTGGTTTGCACTGCTCACAATAGCCAAGCTATGGAATCAGCCTGGCTATTCATCAGCAGGTGAATGGATAAAGAAAATCTGATATATGTTCTCATGGATTTTTATTCAGCCATAAAGAAAGAAATTACACCATTTGCAGGAAAATGGATGCAACTGAAGGGCATTTAACTTTATGAAGTAATACAGACTTAGAATGACAAATATTACATATTTATTATGGATTATAGATTTTATATGTAGATATATAAAATCAGAGTAAGCATAGAGGACATAAAAGTAGAAGCAAGACTAACCAAGGGAATTAATAAAATAGTAGGAGAGAAAAAGAAGATGTAGGGAAGGGTATTATTAAGTACATAATATATTTGCATGAAAATATCTTTATGGACATCTCTTTGTACAATGAATGTATGCCAATAAAGTCAATAACATTAAAGAATAGTCTCCTACATTAGTAACATAGCATTAATCTATATGCAATCAAACAGGAAAATGCTTAAACTTTTTATCTATATTATATTTTGAGTTGCAAAAGGATAATCCAGTGTGTAAATATTCAACAATTAAAGCATGAAAATGAAATGTTTATGAAATTACTGAATTGATGAAACTGACTCTTTTCTTGCAAAATTCAGCAAAAGACACACACACACTTAATATATCTTGGCTGGGTGGTTGTGGTGCACCTCTTTAAACCCAGCACTTGGGAGGCAGAGACAGGCAGATCTTTGTGTGTTAGAGTCCAGCCTGGCCTACAAGAGCTAGTTCCAGAGCAGCCAAAGCTGTTACACAGAGAAACCTTGTCTCAAAATAAATATATATATATCTAACTCAAAGAAACACAGGGAGAAAAAAAATCTACAAGATAGATAGTATCTCACCCTGGTTAGAACAGCTGTTACACAAAGGGCATAGGTGACAGAATAAAAAGAATTCATGCCTATACTTGGTAGCAGTGTGTATTACAGTCATCATGCAGAGCAGTGCCGAGGATCCTCAGGAAACAGAACCCTGCTGCCCTATTCATGAGTGCCTATCCAGATAGCGTGAAATCAGTTTCCAAATGTGAGGCCTGCACTCCCATGAGCAATGTGGCATTGTTCACAATAACTTACATAATAAAAAAGGACACACTACATATAGCCAGGTAACATTCTGAATAATAAAAGAGAAAATTTTAGTCGGTTTTTCTTGTTTAGGGGAGGGGGTTGTAGCAAAAATGGCTGACTGGAGGACTTTAAATGAAAAAAGATAGATACACAAAAATAAGTAAAACCTGTTCTGTTTCATAGGCAAAAAAAATGCTAATCTGACTGTAGAATAATGATGATTAATAGGAATGCTGTAAGAGGAGACTAGATTTAATTAGCACACACAATATACAAGGAAATGTCCCACTGATCATTAGTGCTAAGTACAATGAATATATGGTAATAAAAATAAAAATGATACTGAAGTATTTAAATGCACAGAGAGATATGAGAGAGAGAGAGATGAGAGAGAGAGAGAGAGAGAGAGAGAGAGAGAGAGAATAAGAAAATCCAGCCTAAGTCTATAACCCATGGAAATGCCTTTCAAACATGAAGGTAAAATAAAGATCTTCTCACAAAGCATAGAGAATTTATCACTAGCAGATCACACCCCTGGATGTATTTAAAATAAAATAGTTAGGACAGGAACAATATGATACCAGGATGGAATCTGTTTTCACAAGAAGGAATGATGAGGACCTCTAGCAATTCTGCGGACATTTATAAATGTGCTTTCTCCATTCCTCAATCTCTCTGAAAATAACACTATATCGTGGGTCTTGGTGATCTAGTGGCCAATTTAATATGTACTTCGAAGTGCGTAAACAGTGCACATTGATTTCCAGACCCCATTAAGGTACAATAATGAAATCCCTTAATAAATAATAAAAACCTTTATGCATTCCTTTCCAAGAGCTCCTGTAACAGGTGCCCTAAAGTAGCTAGCTTGAAACTAAAGCAATTTATTTTCTCTCAGTTCTAGAGGTTAGAAGATCAAGGTGTTGACAGGGTCATGTTCTTTCTGACATTTTTAGAGTAATTCTTGACACTTCTAATGCCTGTTTGTCAGAAATCTGTGGCTCTTCTTGGCTTGCAGATACATGCTGGCTTTTAAGTCCACACTACACAAGTTTAATCTTACTGTAAATTCATTACATCTACAACACCATTTTCACAACAAAAGCACACTCTTGGGTTTTGGGAACTAGAGCTTCAAAATACCTTTCTGTGGAGAATGTATAATTCAAATCATATCCGTTTGTATTCCTTAAATATGTTTCCTTATCATTTTGAATCCTGATGTCTTTAGAGGATATAACTACATACAACAATGAACTGTATAATAGCTTTGTAAATTACCTTGGAATGAGAGTTACTTTTGCCACTGAAAACACATTAGAAAGATGGTATTCACTATTGGTATTAACCTTTAATGCTTCTCTATATTGCAAGAGCCTCTGAATAATTTTTAATAAAAATATCAACTTTATAAAAGCAGCATCCCAGACTGAACTTCTCTACTTTCAGAGACCATGGGCAACTGAACTGTCAGATTCAAATCTAATGATAGCCTAGTAATAAACTACCATTCTGAAATATCAGTACATTATCCTAGATAATAAGATAGGGAATTATGGAAGGGTCCCTGCAGGCTTTATAGCAAGCTGGAAAAGTTGATAAGGGTGAGGTTAAGAATGAGACTCAGTCAGCCCAATTTTGGTAACCAGTTCTGCATCAAGACTTCTTGGAGCCTGATCAAGATCATTTTACTTTAGCTGTATTTAAATACAGCACAGTTTGGGGGGAAAAGGTATTCAGATAACAATTAACTTAGTCCCGTGAGTACAGCAAAGTTGAAGACATGTTTTCACTGAGATTCTTTACAAAGTAAATTTGACTTCTTTCACAAGAATGGGTACTGTTGGTCTCAGAGGTAGGACCCAAGATTTAGATTCTAGGGAGACTGAGAAAAACAAAATGCCTGGCTCCAGGGTAACACAGATGTCACTTAGGCTGCTATAAAGTACAAATGACATCTCTCACAAGGATGAGTTTTATGGCCTACAAGTAATGCTCAAGGTTTTAAGGGTTTGGGACAAGTAAAACATAATTCTGGAAGATATGGGTGGAACCTGTCTCATCAGACAGCAAAGGATCAACAGGTTGTAACCTACATTTCCGCCCAGCATTCCAGAGAAACAGCTAAGTACCTCATTTCATTGAAAAGGTAAGCTGTGTGGTGTTTAACTCTGCTGGATTCTCCAAAGCTTATCTGTGTGCACAAGGCCTTTTTGCCCTCTTCATAGAATGTCAAGATTTAGTGCTTTATTCTTTACAATAAACAAGGACTCCCATTTATAATTCCGCACTACAAAGGATGTGGCCATCAAGTCTGTGGAAAGTCATTTCACAGAGTGCTGACTGTGTACCTCCCAGACCAAAAAATCATGGTGAGAGTTTTCAAACCAAATTTAGTAGCAACTTCTCTGATAAGGATGATTTGCTTATAACTCAAGCTGCATGACATAGGGGAGAGAGAAGGAATAACGCTTAAAAACCATTGGAGCAGGACTAACTGTGAAAGAATGAAACAGGGAGAAAGTAAGCTTCACACATAGGAAATATTTTCCTTGCATCAAAATGGATCTACTAAGGGGACACATTGGAGAGAATGAAGCACAGGCAAAATCAGGTCAGAAGTCAAGTGCAATGACTGAGAGAGCACCAAAGCAAATGTTAGCACCTAAGATACTCATTCAAAAATAGTAGAGTGTAGGGGACTGGAGAGATGGCTCAGTGGTTAAGAGCACTGGCTGCTCTTCCAGAGGTCCTGAGTTCGATTCCCAGCAACCACATGGTGGCTGACAACCATCTGTAATGAGATCTGGCACCCTCCTCTGGCGTGCAGGCATACATGGAGGCAGAATGTTGTATACATAATAAATAAATACATAAATAAATAGTAGAGTGTAAGAATTCAACAAATTTTAAATGTTATAATATCATTTGATAATGATACAAAATATGCATGTCAACATTCAACAAAAGTTAACTGCCTTGTTAATAAAACTGTATATGTATATGTGTTGCGAGGAGGGCCCGCTTGTTCTTTCCTACTGCCCAGCTAGCTTAACCCTGAAATAACCAAACAGAAACTGTATTAATTAAATCAGTGCTTGGCCCATTAGCTCTAACTTCTTATGTGCTAACACTTACATATTAATTTAACCCATTTCTATTAATCTGTATATTACCATGTGGCAGTGGCTTACCGGGAAAGATTCAGCATATCTTACTCTGGTGGCTCCATGGTGTCTCTCCCCTACTCCACCTCTCTTCCTCCTAGCATTCAGTTCTGTCTTCCCTGCCTACCTAAGTTCTGCCCTATCAAGGGCCCAAAGCAGTTTCTTTATTCATTAACCAATGAAAGCAACACACACAAAGAAGGACCTCCTATACCAGTATATGTAAATCAAACATTTAATATTATAGTATTATTATAGTGCACTCATGATTCCCACGTCAGCAGACAGAGGATATGTGGTTCTATGTAGAGAGAAGGAAGAAAGGATCAATCATTTCAGCAAGTACATGTGCTGAACAGAAAAAAAAAAAAAGAGGGTAAAAGGAATCCATTGTTCCACAGAGGAATCTAGGAAATCCAAATACTAATAAGAATGAGATGAACAACAACAAAAGTTCACCCAGTCAGTCAGAAAAAAACAAAACTTTACCAAAATTAGTTGACCATCTAGGCATATCAACAATATTCCTCCCAAGAGGCTTAAACCCACCAACATGGAGACAGAGGGCTATGTTGAAAAAAACACACACCCAATTGATTGTTATCTCCAAGAAATACACCTCACTTTTGAAACCCAGAGACTGAGATTCATAGGATGACAGCCAATTATCAAATAAATGGAAACCAAAATCCTGCAGGAGAATTGTCTGTATTCTATCAATCATGTTTTAAATAAACGCTGATTGGCCAGGCAGGAAATAAAGGTGGGAAAACCAGACAGGAAGTAGAAATGATATAATGAGACAGGAGAATTCTGGGAAGGAGGAAGTTGATTCCTCCCATTCCTGCCCAGACCACTGAAGCAGCAGGATATGATCTGCCCCACTGAAAAAAGGTACTGAGCCACCACATGGCTAACATAGATCAGAAAAATGGGTTAATCAAGATGTGAGAGTTAGCCAGTGAGAAGCTAGAGCTAATGGGCCAATCAGCTTATAATTTATCGAGACCTATGTGTGATTTTCTTTGGGGCTAAACAGTTGTGGGGTACTGGGTGGGACAGAAACCACAACAAGCAGACCCCCATTCATGTTACACCAAAACCCAAAGGCACAGCAGTTCTGATATTAGATAAATTAGGCTCCAAACAAAAGTTATTCAAAAGAGATTAAAATGTTAACTACATATTAGTAAAGCAAACAAATAAGAAAGGAAGATCATACACCATCACCAAGTCCATTTCATTTTAAGGATGCAAAGATGGTTAGATATGCACATATGCATCATTAAATGCATCACAGGGTAGATTTAAGTTAAAATAAAAACCACATGGTCATCTGAATAGATCCACAAAAGATTTTTTTAGTTAATTATTTCTTCATAATAAAAATCCCCCTCCTCCCCCCAAAAAAACTAAAAATAGGACTATTACTTAATATAATAATGACTTTGTGTAGCAAAGGTAAAGTCTTAGCTAGAGCAGTATGAAGGAAGGGAGGAAGGAAGGGAGGGACTGAGAGATAGGGAGGGACTGAGAGAGGGAGGGAGGGACTGAGAGAAGGAGGGAGGAAGGGAAGGAAGGAGGGAAGAAGGGAGGAAGAAGAAAGGGATTTCAAGATGTGAGAGTTATCCCTACTTGCTAGTAGCATGATTCCATTCTAAAAGACATTAAGACCCACCTATCACTTTAATCTGATAAACACCGTCTTCAAGGTAATACAATACAAAATCAATGTACAATCACTAACTTTCCCCATATATCATTAACAAAATTGCTGAAAAAGAAATCAAAGGAAAAAAATCTGTTTTATAATGGCATCAAAACACATAACATCGAGGAATAAACCTAGCTAAAGAGGTAAAAGATCTCTGGAACATGGAAAAATCTCTTACGATTGCTGATCAGAATTAATAGAGTGAAAACTGCTACATTGCCTGAAGTGGTTTATGGATTCACTGCAATCCCCATTAAAACAGAAAAATATTCATAACAAAAAATAATCAAAAATTCATATATTTGCATACAAAGTAAGTCTAAGCATAAAGCAAGACTGCAAAAATAATAATAAAAACAGTGAAGCAGAATTCTCTAAGATGGGAAGCAGGAAATCTAGCCTCTGGGTTTGTCACATGGCTTTATTAACTGCCTAGCTTTTAACAATAAACACATGAAACATGCAAAAAAAATCAAGAAAATACAGCCCACTAAAAGGAAAATGAAGAAAATAGAAAGTTTCTGAGGAAGCAGCTACTTGGACTGATTGAACCAAGGCTCTAGATCATCTCATACAGCGCGTGAACCAAATGGGGATAGCAAAAATAGCTCAAGGATGCTATCCACAGGTAACAGTATCAAAAAAGAGGATACATTTTAAAACATCCAAACAGAAAACCTACTGGTGAAAGTGCAACTGAGATTAAAGAAAAGAATTGCCAGCCTGGTGTAAAAGAAAATGTAAACAGGCAAAATAATAGAAAAAGGAAAGGTAGTAAATGGATAGGTTCATTTAATACTTGTGGTATCTCCTTGTAGGAGAAAATATGTTACTGTGGAGATGGGTTCTGAGGTTTACTATTCAGGGAATACCATCCCATGGATCACTGGACTTCCTGTTGCCTCTGAGTCAATATGTAGGACTCTCGGCTCCACCACCAAGTCTACCTGCACACAGTCATGCTCCTCGCCATGATGATAATGTGCTGTGGGACAATGGTCTTTTATCCTGCCACTTGTATTATTTTTAATAAAATGCTGATTGGCCAGTAACCAGGCAGGAAGTATAGGTGGGGCAATGGCAACCAGACAGGAAGTAGGAATATGGCAATGAGAATTATGGGAAGAGCAAAGTTTCAGCAGTCCGCAGTTGTCACCCAGACAGAGAAAGCTTGACGCTGAATAAGCAAGATATGACTGCTTCGCCAAAAAAGGTACCAAGCCATGTGACTAACACAGACAAAAATTATGGGCTCATATAAGTTATAAAAGTTAGTAAGAAGCCTGAGCTAATAGGCCAATCACTTTATAATTTATGTATCTTTGTGTGTTTATTTGGGACTAAAAGGCTGTGGGACCTAGTGGGACAGAAACCCCAGTCAACAATAATGGACTGAACCCATGAAACTATAAGCAAGCCACTCTCAAATGTTTTCCTTTATAAGAGTTGCAGTGGTCATGGTGTCTCTTTACAGTAATGAAAACTTAAGTAAAACAGTCCTCAACTTGAGAACCTGAAAAAAAAGAAGAAAATTAACCTATGGGATAGTATATTAAGAGGTACAGAGCCAAAAGTGAAGATCATAGAAATAATGCTAAATAAAGGATTTATAGGAATTAATTTGGAGGTCTATGGGACCTTGTGGGCCAAAAACTCAAAGAATACAACCCTTCCTGGTACTGGGGTTTTAATTTGTTGGCATATGGTGCAAGAAATGCCTGCTGGTGCAATACTGGCAAGAATGTCATGGAAGTAACCAGCTACTTTCTGACTGGATTTTTGGTTCCACCCCACAAGATAAACTCCATCCTGGAATGAACTAGAATCATCCTCAGCCAAGAAGCTGTGATTAGACAGGTTCTGCATCCTAATAGGGAAGCTACTGCTATACTACTAAACAGATGTAATATTAAACTGACCCCCTAATGACATCATATAATGCAAGGTTAATACATCCCTCAGTCCTCAGTAGAGAGCTTATATTTGCATTATTTGGTGGTTGGCAGTGACCTTCAGCTAGGCAAGGTGTAGAGAGAGAGACTTTGGAATGCTCACCCCTAAATGAATGTCTATGGCACACACCTTTCCTCAGAGTTGAAGAATCTTCACAGGAAAAGGCATTGGAGAGACAGTGAGAGCCAGAAGTGGCGGTTGGCTACAAGAAAACAGTATTTTCCAGACACAATCTGGCAACTGAATGTAGAAACACCCAGAGACTGTGACAACAAGCATGAGACCCATAAAACTCAAGTCTCATCATGGACAAGAGGAGGTGGGCACAGAATCCACCACTAGCTGAGGAGTTTGGATATTTGATAGCTGCTGGGAGAAGAACCAGTTTCCTTTAAGGGTATAACCCAGGTAGGTTGACCATGCCTCAGGGCAGACCCCACACTGGAAAATATTTAGGAAATACATATTGAACTTAATGAGAGAGATGTGGGAAGTAGATTGTGAAGTTGCGTGAATAGGAAGGTAGGGTCAAGCTGTGAGGAGTTGGGGAGCTAAAGATGATCAGAATACATTGGTTGGCATTCTCAATTAAAAATATAATAAAAACATTTCCCAAAATTATTTTGAAAAACTCATACACATGTACACACAAGCACATACACACTGAACTCTAAGTAGAATACACACAAATAGATCCATACCTAAGTCACACATAAAGGCACAGACCTCAAATTCCAGTATTGAGGCACAGTCATGACTTTTATGAATTCAAGACTAGCCTGGGTTACAGGTTGTATGTGATCCCTGACTTTGAAGCAAGGAAATAAAAATATCTACACCTAGAAACAGTCAGAGATAACCTAGAAGCATTTATCATCTTAGAAAACATGACTATTTAAAATGCTCTTAGTTGTATCTTAGACATGTACATAAATTACAGAACAGAAAAGAAAGGTTATCTTTATCATACAATAACAAAGGGTTTGGCAGAATGATATTTTTCTGTGTAGGAGAAGGTCTAATTTGTAAAGTGATGAATTTGAACATTTAGTTGAGAGGACTAAGCAAACTGAGGTGAATCTGCTCTTTTTCTCCTTTCTGCTCAGAGGAAAATATGAGAGGGAAGAGACAAATGAGGGATACATTGTTAGGTGAGTAGGAACAGTACTTGAAGATTTGGAAATTTTACCTCTACCCAGATAATGTAGTCTAGGATCAGGGTGTGTGTTAGAAATCTCAGGAGAGGCCAGAAGGTGCAATGTGGATACATAAGAGTGTGCAGAGAACTCGTTTGCTTGGTGGCTTCAACTCATGCATTGATTGAGCAACATCCAAGCGTCTTAGGGTTGTATGCTAGCAGAAATGCTTCTGGTCTGGCAAGAAAGAGACAGAGTCAGCATGTAATGAATGCACACCTGCTCCAAGAGAAGAACAAATGAACCCTGTGTGAATGGGTCTCCTGTGTGGAGAGGGTGGAACTCTCACCTCATGAGTCAAGAGGGAAGGATACCACCGCTACAGTTGAATTAGAGCACTGAAAAAGAGGGTCATTCTCAGATGTTGGCATCCTTTGATTTACCCTGGGATAGGTTTCAGACTTTTTGCATAAATATTATTTTTTTCCAGTATTCTGAATGGGAATCCCTACCCTGAACTGCCATTACCATTGCAATTCAGAAGCAGAGAATGTTTGGTCCCATGTAAGGTACTCACAGCTGGAGAGGAATTTTGTATCAGAATAGATCCCTATCATGAGGATCACCCATGACTGACTTAATGACTTAGACGAAAGATGATAACTAGGTTTAATTTAAATTTGATACTGGAATGTTTAATATTTTGGGGAATGTCTCTTCTTCTTAGGCAATAACACAATATGTGGAAAACTAGAGTAAAGACACTTAAAGGTTGAACTGTGCCCCCCCTCCACAAAATGTTGACATCCTGGCACAAAACTCATAGTGTTAGCTTATTTGAAAGCTGAGCCATTGAATATCTTTTGAGTATATGCCCAAGAGTGGTGTTGTTGGATCCTGAGGTAGGTTGATTCCCAATTTTCTGAGAAAGCACCACACTGATTTCCAAAGTGGTTGTACAAGCTTGCATTCCCACCAGCAATGGATGTGTGGTCCCCTTACTCCACATCCTCTCCAGCATAAGCTATCAGAGTCTTTTTGATTTGCATTTCCCTGATGGCTAAGGATGTTGAACATTTCCTTGAGTATCTTCTGGCCATTTGAGATTCATTGAGCATGTAATTATTTAATATGAAAGTCATGCCAGAGTGTACAGTGAGCTCTCAGGTATGATGGTGTCCTCTCGGGAAGAGATCAAGTACACAGGGAAAGGAACTCTGGAATGAGAGGTTCTAAGGATCCTGGGGAGTGTACTTCCTCCAACAGTTCCATTTCAGACTTCTAACTCCCAGAACTGCAAACGAGCATATTTCTGTGGTAGTAAGTCATGTATTTTGGGTCATTTTGATATGGTAGGCCTTAGGAAATGAATACAAATCTATTTAGAAAGTTGTGCTTTAATAACTATTTGAAATATTTGGATAACTATTTAAAAGAACAATTAATTAAAAATTGCCTGCATTAAGATGTAAAGTTATTGATCTCATAGAAAAAAAATCCATAAACATTTGTGGCTTTAAAATAGGCAACTGTGTCTTCTCTATGAAACACAAAGTACAAGAGGCAAGCACCTTCAACAACATTTCAAAGTTGAAACCTGTTTTCAAAAAGGACATGAAAGAGCAAAACAGGGAGTCGTCACAGTTCCTGGTAAGGAACTTTCATCTTGCACACACAGAAATACATTCACATGTACACTCACTCACACCCACACCCCCACACACATTTATTTTATAACTCGGGGATAAAAAACAGCATAATTCCTAATCTCGGAAGACAATTTGAATAGATCTTTCTCCAAAAAAAATTATAAGAAAAAAAGTACAGGAGGCATGAAGGATGCTTAAAATCATTAGTCATTTGGGAGAGGCAAATCAGTACTACAGGGGAAGAGAAAAGTAGGAGAAAATGGGAGTCAACAAGAGAGACACTAGGGGGTAAAGGGGCAAAAACTGGAATTCTTATCCTACAGGTTGGGGGATGAAATATTATAGTCATTCTGGAAAACACAAAAGGTAAAAATTATGTTACCACACGGCCCATAGAATTTACTCCTAATTGTTTCCAAGAGAATTAAAAACATATCCACAGCATTTATCATCTATTTTACCTTAGCCCTTCTAACTCAAGTGAGACAAAACTGAAGATAGTTCTAATTTGCATTTCCCTGATGGCTGAAGATGTTAAACATTTCTTTCAATGCTTCTCAGCTGTTTGTGATTCAGACTGGTTTGGATCTAGTGAAAGGGGAAATAAAGTCACTGCTGGAGGGAGTGCAAACTGGTGTAGCAATTATAAAAATCAGTCTGGAAGTTCCACATGATTCAGCTATTTCATACATCAGTATACATCCCAATGACTCTGTTTCCTTCAGTACAGATGCTTGCTCATCCATGTTCATTGCTGCTCTATTCATAATAGCCATGAAATGGAAACAACTTAGATGTCCATCAGTTGACGAATAGACACTGAAAACGTGGTATATTTACACAACAGAATTTGTTTGAAAAATTAATTTGTAGATAAATGGATGAAGCTGGAAACAATCATTCATAGTGAGGTAACCCAGACCCAGAAAGACAAATATCAAATGTTTTCTCTTAAATGTGGATGTTAGCTTTGAATCTTCAGATAGTTGTGTTTCATTGGAATACCCACAGAGGTCAGGGAATTACTAAAGGATCCTGGAAAGTGTGTTTCAAGATAGGAAAAGAAGATCACTGGTATAAAAGGTTAAGGGATAATGCATGGAAGAGTAGGCTAAACAATAGTGAGGGGGCAGAGGGCAGAGGGCAGAGGGCAGAGGGCAGAGGGCAGAGGGCAGTGGGCATGGTAAGGAAAGAATATTGGTTAGAGAGAAGAAACATTATAGACCTTCCAATAAATCATGTAGAAATACTGTAGAAGCTTCCATATATAAGTGTAAGTGTGTGTGTGTGTGTGTAAGAGTTTAAACAGAGTCATGCTATAACAGAGCAGTACACCCCCAACAAACCAGAATCCCAATGCAAGCTATGGATTTCCTTCCTCTTTTGGAGTTCTTGTCAAATGATGTCCTATTCTCCCTCCCTCAAACCATAACAGGCTATTGCCAATGCTATTGGTTACCATCTAGAACTTGACAGTAAGACTTTATACTGCTGAAGATATTTTATACCCGAGCCAAAGATCATGGAGAATTTGGCTGGCACTGACCTTGAAATTTTATCTCAACTGGCTAGCCTTTTGGTGCTGCCATAACCAACAGCAACATCTTAATAGAAGAAATCATGGGTGAGGTTACAGATACTTGGTAGGTCAGTGCTGTTCTCATGATCACCCTATCTTTGACATGTCTAAGTCAGGACATATATCATTCAATCAACATAGTCACTCACTGAGCAATGACTGAACAAGTTTCTGTATGGAATCCCAGGAATATTGTGTCTGTGACACAGCCTCACAAATGAAGGGATTATTTTTAATGCTAGTCTACCACTTTTATTTTAAAATATAGGAAACAAACCAGGAACCGAAATGAGTCACATGAGGTGAGATAAATGAGAGAATTCTTTTTTTTTTAAATATTTATTTATTTATTATGCATACAATATTCTGTCCAGATCTCATTACAGATGGTTGTGAGCCACCATATGGTTGCTGGGAATTGAACTCAGGACCTTTCTTCACCGAAGCTGTGTCTCACTCTTACCCTGTCTCTGCTTCACTTCCCATGCCCCGTCCTGTATCACAGTCATTCACAAACCTCCTGGAGTGAGAGAAGCATAATGCAGGCTGTGCACGGGGAGCTGAAAGCCAGTGTGAGCTTTCCATCAGTGCAGCCACAAGGAACTCTTAGGATGCTTTGAATTTTTATTCTGAGAACTGATGACCTTTGAGCTTTCTTTTCCTCAGTGTCATACCTTCTAGAAACCCTGCCCCCTGGATGGCCCCAAACCTGAGGAACTCTTTCCAACAATGTTCCCCTGTTGTTATCTTGTTATGCATCCACCGAAGACATAATGGGATATTTGCCAAAAGATCTGTTCCCCAAATCTGAAGCCGTTAGGGCGGTAGAGAGTGGCAGGTCCCTGTGGAAAGATTGCTGTGCAGGCTTCCTCTGATAGCAATATGAGACACACTCTCCTTTAAAATGTGTTCCCTAGTAGCATCTACCTAGAGTTTCAGTATGACTCTATGTAGCTGTTTGAGCTGTAGTTAAGTACAGTGTTTTACTTCCCCAAGGCCAGGCTACAGTACCAATAAATGCTTTCAATTGCAAGTATGAGACCATACAACTCAATGTGCCTTCATCTTAAGAATGAGTTATACCCAATTGAACACTAGTTGTGGCAGTTTGAAAGAAAATGCCGCCCCCAAAGGAGTGGCACTATTGAGAGGTGTGGCTTATTTGGAGTAGGTGTGGTCTTATTGGAAGAAGTGTGTTGCTGTGGAGGTGGGCTTTGAGGTATCATGTATGCTTCAGCCACTCCCAGCGAGAAAGACCACTTCCTGTTGCTTTCAAGTCAAGATGTAGGACTCTTAGATCCTTCTCCAGAGCTTTGTCTGCATGAATACTGATCTGTCCCACCATGATAAAATGTACCAAACCTCTGAAGTATAAGCCACTCCAATTAAATGTTTGTCCTTTATAAGAGTTGTCATGGCCGTGGTGTCTCTTCATAGCACTAGAAACCCTAAGACACTGGTACATGTAACATTTACCATTCCCAGTAAGTATACATACTCACTGTGGATAATTAAAAGCTCTTAACAATGACTAAATAGAACTGGGGAGAGACACTCAATTCTCATCACAATCGCCAACACCAGTACAGGTGTTGAATGGGATATCACACATCAGAAGTTAACTTAGCAGCTAGAAAATACCATATAATCTAATAAACTGGGGCTGACTTATAGGTTCATTCCATTACTATCATGGCAGGAAACATGGTAGAATGCAGGCAGACGTGATGCTGGAGAGGTAGCTGAGAGTTCCACACATTGATCAGAGGGCAGCAGGAAGAGAGATTGGCACTAGACCAGGTTTTGGCTTCTGAAACTGAAAAGGCTACCTACAGTAACACACCTACTTCAACAAGCCCATACCTCCCAGTAGTGCAATTCCCTGTGAGCCTATGGTGGCGATTTTCATTTACACCTCCACATTCTATTTCCTGACCCCCCACAGATTTGAGGTTATATCATAATACAATAACTCCTTAAGTCCAACTTCAAAAGCCTCCACAGTCTATAACAGTTCTTGACCCTGTTTCAAATTTCAAAGTCCAAAGCCTGTTCTACGACTTAAGGGAATCTCTTAACTGTAATCTCCTATAAAAACCAAAATAAGAAAGAGATCACATACTTCTAAAATATAATGGAATGGCACAGGATATGCATTTCCATCCCTAAAGAAAGGAAAGGGAGCATAGTGAGGAAATATTAGACGTCTTAATTAGGGTTTCATTGCTGTGAATGGATGTCATGACCACAGTAACTCTTATGAGGGAAAGCATTTAGTTGGGGCTGGCTTACAGTTAGAGGTTTAGTCCATTACATCATGATAAGAAGCATGGCAGCATACAGTTAGACATAGTGCTGGAGAGGGAGCTAAGAGTTCCATATCTGAACAAGCAGGCAGCAGGAAGAGATAACAGTAGGCTTGGCTTGAGATTCTGAAACCTCAAGCCTGTCCCTAGTGACACACTTCCTCCAACAAGGCCATACCTCCTAGTTGTGCCACTTCCTATGAGCCTGTGGGGATCATTTTCATTCAAATGATCACACGGATCCAAAACAAGACCAAAACCACAGCTGGGCAAACTCTAAATTCTGCATCTTCATTTCTCATATACACTCTTCAGATCTCCAACTCCTTTCAGTTTCGTTGACTGCAACACACTTCTTTCTCATGGGCTGATTCTACTCGCTGTTAGCAACTTTCTAGGCAGCAAGTCCTGAACAATCAAATCAAAACATAGCAAAGATAGGTCCCCATAGTAGTGTCTGGGTAATTTCTCTCTGTCAGCCACCCTGCTTTCCCCTCTACCCTGGAAGATGAATCAATGAAGTTCTCTTCTCAGTTAGAATCTGGAGGAAACACATTGCATGTCTTCTCCCATATGTGACACAGATGTACGAGACACAAAAGTAGAAAGGAGACTGTTTGGGGATAGGAAAAGGACAGTGGGGAGGGAAGAGGATGATGAGAAGGTGATGATGGGGTGAATGTGCACAAATGTAACAATGCACACTAGGAAAATGTCATAAAAACTCATTGTACACTTAAAGTAAAATGTTAATAAAAGAACTTTATTAGAAGCATTCTAAAACACACAGATGTAATATATATCACATGTATGTATCTATGTATTCTGTGAAAAGAACTATGGACTGTGTGTCTATAAACCCCCATCTCTATCTAGTCTTAACCTGGTCATCAATTATTTGTGTGATCTCAAACAGGATACTTAATCACTTAACTTTTAGCTTTTTTTAAATTTTTTTGAGACAGGGTTGCTCTGTGTAACCACCCTAGCTACCCTTGGACTCTTGTGTAGACCAGGCTGACCTTGAAATCAAGGAGATCCATCTGTCTCTGTCTCCCAAGTGCTGGGATTAAAGATGTGGGCTACCACCACTCAGCAACTGTTAGCTTTTTTATCTAGGAATAGAAGTAATTTTACAAAATATTTTCAAAGTTCCTTTCTGGTCAAAGAGCAAGAGTTTAAATTAATAATAATACCCCAAAATAAAGGCAATGCTGGTTAAGCCAACCAACTTGTTTGGTCTGAATTCTTTGTATACAAATATACCTAATACAATAAGGTCCAATGTAAGACTGGGTGGGACAGGAAGTTTCAACTGAGCGCAAACAATAACCATCAACCGAGATACAGACACAATCCTCTGTGTTGATATGGGTAATGTTGTCGTCATACATCTCCTAAGATAGTTCTGAGTCCGGCAAGCAGCAATCAAGAAGAGCAAATGAAATGAGGAAAACCTAATCTTCTCCTAGAGGTGAGTTCATCAGTACTAGAAAGAAGGACCCCAAGAGATGTGTAGACATAGAGACATTTCCTTTATGCATATAAGATAGCCAATTGGGTACAATCTTGTTTATAATTAGTCTGATCCCAAAGCTACACACTCAAAAATCAGAAGTAAATGCTAAACATTGGATCCCCGCCACCCCACCCCCAGGGCCTCACCATGAATGTTGATATTCTATTTCATTTAGGGGTATCTGCTTGTTTGTTTGTTTGCTTGTTTGTTTGTTTTTTGCATCTGCTAGAGAGTTTGACACCATGAGACTAAAGAAGGAATAAGCAGACTTAGAGATTGATAGCAGAGAAATTGAACTTTGTCACCAGACAAGTCATGAATCCGAGGACACAAGGCAAATATGATCCTTGCCTTGAGTTTTCTCAAATAATAATATTGGTTTGTTCCTGTTCAAATTTCAGGATTCTTCATTACTATGTTTATGCCAAGCCTGAGTTGCCACATTTCCCTGCCTCAGCCTCCTGTCTTAGCCTTCCTCATTCATATATATATATATATCCAGAAGCATCCCAAATTTGCCTTCCCAAATCAAATCACTGGAAATGAGTGATAATTCTGTACACACTTCAAAAGAGTGCTTTGACCTGTGATTTCTCCCAGCCTCCAGGAGGAGGTGCCTTGTTTCCCACAGGCTCAGTTTTGTCATGTGTAGTTCTGTAGGTATATCATACTGCAAATAAAGCTGTCCTGAAAATCCTCCAAATAACAACCACTAAAAATAACCATGGCCACACTGAATACCAAATAACTGCACACCAGTGTCTCCCATGAAAGTCTTTCTAAGGGTAGCCCTATTGAATGCCTGCATGCTTCCTTTATCTCTTTTGGAAGAGTGAAATAGGCAATCAGAAAACTCAGAGTAGGGCTATTAATAAACTAGATAGACAGACTTGACTAGAAAAAGTAATTTTAACACTTTGGGAAAAAAAAACATCCCCTAATTTACTGGTCTACTGTTTTTGTCTAGGAAAGCATTAAAAAAAAAGAGAGTGAATTCTCTTTTCTTGTGGATCATTTGCATGATCCCTGGGGATTCTTCTAACCTTCAGGCTCTATAGTTCTCTGTGGCAAACCCTGGAGATGTGGAGGAGGATATACATCATTTGCATTGCTTCTGGGCTTTCTGGGAGTACTTTCTGTGTGCTAAGTCTCTCCTGTGATTGTTCTGCAAGAGATCAAGAGATGGGCACAAGGAATCTCAGCTAATCAAGATTTTACTACGCACCAGAGTACTTCAAACTGCAAATAGAGTCCTTTGATTTAAAGAGAACAACTCTACAGACCTATTCCGTTTTTCAGTTGTCATTAAAAAGCAGTGTTTCTGGAGGGTTCTTTCCTTCTGTTTTAGCACCAAATCAATACAGTGCAATTCTGGGGCAAGCTTGCTTGCTTAACTTGTCCCGGTGCCTCTAGAAACTCACTTTCTTGATTTAGGATGGGATAAATAAATTTCACGATGATGTGTGTCCTGGAAGTCCAATTAGAGTCATGGGAGGAGACAGAATTCACAGAGGGGTGGGTGTCTTATTTTAGTGTCTGCTAACTGCAAATAGTTCTGAAATGTTACCAGTGGAGACACTTAATTTCCAATATAACTTCCTATGTTTAATGACAGAGTTTCTGCTGCTTCTGTAATACGAGCACCTAAGAAGCTAAACCGCTGCATCGGAAGTTTGAATGGAAGCCACAAGCAGTATGAGCACCATCTGTCCTTTCCCTTTTAGTCCACCTCAAGTCTAAGGAGTTCAGTTCACTTCAATTCCTCTAGTACTTCTTGTACCTATTCATCTTGTGATAGCACCATCCACCTCATCCTACCTCACATCTCTTCATCTCTGGTCTATAAGCTCAGAGTTTCCCTCAGTTTATTTCAGCACTGAAGTTACAGAGCTGAGACTCATGAGCATGTCATTTTGTGCCTGTGAATATGCACATCCTCACTGAACATACATGATATTTTACAGATAAAATGTGAGCATAGGAAGACTTCTGTTACCTGCCTAAAGAGCTAGAATATATCGGCTCATATTTAAACCCTAACGTCTGATATTTTTGAAGGCTACCCATGTAATGGCTTTGTGAACTGACTCACAAAGGTTAAGTTCCAGATAAAGCACAGGGTATGCAAGCTCCAGGGTGACTTAGGCCAGGAACAGCACTGTGATCCTGGCCTGTGTGGATGATATTGTGTGTGGGCATCACCTCACATACAATACAAAGCCACCATGCAATTGCTCTAGACTCTGCACCCCATGAACTTTCACCACACCACAGACTCAGGTAATCCCACTAAATTATTTCCTCAGTTG
Source organism: Neodon shergylaensis (assembly GCA_025134845.1). Classification (NCBI taxonomy): domain Eukaryota; kingdom Metazoa; phylum Chordata; class Mammalia; order Rodentia; family Cricetidae; genus Neodon; species Neodon shergylaensis. The sequence continues at coordinate 37,305,465 of JABTXL010000002.1, read as the reverse complement.
AAAGCTAGCCACATAGCACAAAAAGAATTGTGGTGCGAACATCACATTAAGTCTTAAAGGGATCTGTTTCCAGCACAATGTATCAGTGTTTATTAAGTTCCGGACAGAAAATTATAATGAGGAAGGTAGACGAGGAAGAGACTGAGATGCTGAGGAGCATCCATTGGCCACCAGCCTCCTGCAGCTCAGGACAGCAGTGAACACAGCTCAGTGCAAACCAGAAACTTATTCAAAACATGAGATTTTTGTGATGTTTTCATAACTATATTGTGTGGTCCTCAAGCTTGACTTTTGTAGATGACATCTTAATGTCTTAATGTAAAAAGACAGGCCTACTAAAGGACAAGCTCCCATAAAGTTAATGTGGAAATAAGTATTCAACTGCCAGAAAAGGCAAAAAAAAACAGCAAGGGAAATGATGCTACTGAACATTGGGCTGCAACTCTAAATTTGACTATCATACCAAAAATAAAACAAAATGCATTCTCCTTCTTGATTGTTTCATATACAGTGAAGACATGCTAAGGTGTCTTTGGTGTATAAAGTGACAACTTGCATACAAAGCATAGCAATTGTAAACTTCATGGGGTCAATATCCACAATATGTGTTCAGAAATGACTTACCATACTCCTATAGGAGTCCAAGTAAATACAGAATAAAGCTGCCTGGCATTCTAAAAAAAAAAAAGCATTTAGGGATCAGTGCAAATACTTGTCTTCTTGATGGTTTGGGATATAAAATCTAAGTCCTCAGAGTTCTTATCTACCAGCTAGCTGTTGGATATGTAAGGAAATGGGCAGAGATATTACCAGTTCAGTGCCATAGCCTCACACCTTCCTCCTTCTCAATGTCATCACCACCACCACCATCATCATTGTCTTCATCATCATCACCACCACTCCCACCACTGTCGTCATCATCATCATGGCAACAGAATAGTTAGCAAGTTTCCTAAGGATTCAATATTATCATTTGGTGTGGAAAACTATGCCCAAATTCCCAAATATTCTTTATAAATGTTTGTTTACATTTAAAGGGGGATACGCTATAGAGATGAATGCTTTTCACTGGTATGGATCTTGATCTATTGATACAAATTTAAGGTCAGTTTTTAGTATATTTCTGCTCTTGATTAAGGTATTGTGTTTGTGCAGCTCATTTAAAAATGTAATATATAATTAAATAATACAGGTTAATAGTTATCTCTAATAGTTAAGCTTGTAGTCATGGTAGTTAAGTTTTCTAGATGTACAGAGATATATTTCAGATGGAGAGTTATTCTTCAAACCTCGCAAATACTAATAGAATATGGCATTTGAAATGTTTTAAGAACTTAGAATTTCATGACAATTAGACATATCTGCTCATAGCAGCACCAATTACTTCAAGAGGAAGATGGGCACCCAAGAGTCTCCTCATGGAGTTTGTTAGCCATTTGGGCTAGAAACTGCTCTTGCCTGAACTGCTTGGCTGGGCTTGCAGGACCCACAGAAAAATGACTCCTAAAGCTGCCTAAAGAAGGTGAGATAATCCTTCGGGGTTCCTGCTTCATGAAAGAGTTTGCCAGGCATTTTGCAGGACACAGAAAGCAGGGACCGACAAGCTGCCAATATAGATGAAGCTATCTTTGAAATTTCCTGCTTCATGGAAAAGTCTGCCAGATCCTATAGGCTAGCAATGGGTACCCGCAACATTATAGAAGAACTTTGGGTGACTGTCCAGGCAGAGAGATGTCTCTGTCAATTCTAGAGTTTTAGAAGTTGCTTACAATGTACTTCCTGTGTATGTAGGTACTATTATATCCTTCTGGAGTCTTTGATGGAGTTGAAGAGTAGATAGTAATAATACAGTTTTCCTTAGTTAAGATAAGAGATAAAGTATATATAAATATAATAACTCTAATTCTTGCTTGATATATGATTTGCTATATGTAATTTTACTATGTTAAAGTTAAATCCTTTTTATTTAAACAGAAAGGGGGAGATAATATGAAAGTCCCTTCTGTGTGCTGTGATTACCATTAGTGAATAAAGAAACTGCTTTGGACCTATAGCAGGGCAGAACTTAGGTAGGCAGGGAAGATGAAACTAAATGCTGAGAGAAAGAAGGGTGGACTCAGAGAGATGCCATGGAGCTGCCGCTGGAGATAGATGTGCTGAAACTTTGCTAGTAGGCCACGACCTGGTGGTGAAGCACAGATTAATAGAGATGGATTAAATTAAGATGTAAGAGTTAGCAAATAAGAATCTAGAGCTAATGGGCCAAGCAGTGATTTAACTAATACAGTTTCTGTGTGGTAATTTCAGTTCTGGGCAGCTGGGACAAATATGCGGCCCCCTCCTCCAAGATAGTAGTGAGAAAACAGATGGGCAAACAATGCCCAGTTTGTTATCATCATCTTGATAAACATATTGTCTTCATAGTAGTATGACTAAGATTGGATTAAAAAGCTATTTCCAGCTAAGAAACTTAGAAATAATAGAAGCCATCTGTAAACTTATCACACTCTTTGCAAAGTGCTAGAGGGGAAAATATGGACTGGCATTGGCCAGATTATAAGGCAAATCTCAGTTTTCGTAAGATCCAGGTCTGCCACATTGCAAAGCCTTGGCTAAAACTGCAGAAAGAATTCTTGTCTTCTATTGGAGCATTTGGATAGTGGCGTCAAAAGCTAAGGCCCCCTAAAGCAAGGAAGACCACTTTCACCCACTTTTGCTCAAAAGCACTCAGTGTTGAGCATTAGATTGTATCACACTAGCTAACAAGCTCTGCCAACCATAGAGGAATGAGGAAGGAAAACTGGATAGAAGCCTTGTCACACTATCCTTATCCTCATGCATTTCTATCTGTAGAAGGTGCGGTCTGTAGCATGATTAATAAAAACCCAGAGACAGATAATGGGGTTCAACCTGAAGGTCAAAAAAGCAGAACAGTCAGCCACTGGCTCTTACCTCTACCTCACTCAGAAATGGCAATCCTGCCTCCAGGAATCTCAGAATGAGACTGAGATTGAGAGCTGTCTCCTCCTGTCTTAGATTCTCTCTAAGGCTGGGATTAAAGGCTTGTACCACCATTGCCTGGTTTCTATGGCAAACTAGTGTGTGCTACCACTTCCTGGTCTGTAAGACTGATCAGTGCAGCTGTTTTACTCTCTGATCTTCAAGCAAGCTTAATTTATTAAAATGCAAATGAAATATCACTACAGTAGTCCAAGCTGCAGCATTCCTGCCTAAAACAGCAGAAAGAAAACAGACTTGGGGAAAAAAAGCTGGTGATTCTGAGTTAACCTTAGAAAATATTACCAAACATTAGTATCCCATTCCCTATAGGGCCCTGCCCCAAGGATGGACAAGCTATGCCCTAATAGCAGAGAAGCTGGCATTTCCAAAAAGAGATGATGTTGTCTTCACCCTCACTGAAAACATCAAAAATAATTAGAACCATATGATAACAAGGGATCTTTTTTTGTTTTTCTTATACTTTTAGAATTGGCTTTACTCTTTGGATAAATTGTGTATTTCAGTTAGACAGCAGTTACAATGCATCTGTAGATGACTTTGGAAACAATATAATCTTAATTAATCTTAAGTGTTCTAACCAAAGTTGGAGATGTTTTCTATTCATTTTCCTTCTTTAATGTCTCCCAGCAATGTTCTATAATGTTCAATATTCAGATTTTTGATGATTTTATCTTTTTCTTTAAAATTTTATGACCTTTATTTAATTTTCATGTCTAATTACTCTGGCTAGAATTACTAGGTACAATGCTAAGTAGAAGAACCCTTGCCATGCTCCAGATAAGGAGAAAACATTAGTCCTGTTTGGGACAATTTGGGGACAGCATTTGCTGCTTGGGACAATGTTAGCTGTGGGTTTTGTTAATACTTTTTCATCATGTTGAGAAGTTCCTTTTGCCTTTCTTAAAATTTTATTCATTATACATTGAGTTTGTTGCACACGTTTCCTGCATCAACTAAAATGATTGTGTGACTTTTCTTTATCTTATTCAATGCTAGATTACACTGATAACTTTAAACAGATTATCTCAGAGAAACAGCTAGATCCAGTTTCCTCGTGTACCCCTGAGATTTGGGCATCTACACTCACAAAGGATGTTTCTCTCTAATTTTCCTTTCTGCCTTTACTTCATTGGGTATGACATTAACCCTGCCTCCATGCCTCAGGCTCGAACTTGACTCAGTTTTTGTTCTTGTTACCTTTCAAACTGAGGTTGAGAGTGGCACTTCTCTGCCCATACTAGTCAGCTTACCATAAGTTCTTCATTTTACATCGGCCATACTTCTCTTCTTTAAACACCCAGGACCCTGACCACATACCTCCTTCCATGATTCAGAGAACAATAGCTTTAGTCAGCCTCACAATCTTGCCTTTCTATTTCAACACTGTTTCACCAAAATATACATATAGTATTTTTATACACCCATATGTTTCCTTTTTTATATTTATCTGTGATTGCCATGTGTTTGTAGCTGAGGTGTGATTGAGATGCAAACTCAGATATGAGAGTTCTTAAAATACAGAGAAAACCTAAATAAAGTTTCTAAAGCATGTGCCATACATATGCTTAATGCAACTGTTGTCTTCATAGTAATCAAAGTTCTATGAAACCCAGTCATACTCTCTCGCCTCTAGGTTAGTTACAGCTTCTACTCTTGGGTGGTGGCCATAAGACACACTTGTTCTTCATGTCACCACTCAAAAACTGAACACGCAGCACAGTTGTTTACTGTGATTCTCTTAAATGACCTAAGTCTTAAGTAAGTTCTCTTCATGCACAGAATCTTTCAGCCAGCCAACCCATACTTTATGCAGAAAACCTTAGCAGATAATGTTCATGAGCCTTCATACAAGTGTGGCTATATATTCATGCACACACCACACAAACACACACACAAAGAATACGTATGTGTCACCCTCCACTTCTCCCCTCTATCCTTTTTTCTACACATCAGCTGAGCTTTCCACCGCCTCCAGATCTCCTGATAGTACCCCTAACCTTCCTAAAATCTGTAATAAATGCCTTCTCTTTCATTCATTTGTTCCACTTCATTATGTTTCTCACTTGACATACACAGCTGAAACTGCCTTAACACAGCCCATAACTGTCCTAGAGACTGTCTGCCATAGCTATGGTCACTCCCAAGAGAAAGAAAAATGCCTTCACAGAAGAGAAAATGATTTATCATCATGATATGTTTAACAGACACATTTGAAGCTCATTCAGTTTTCATGGAAATTCAACATATGACAAACAATGGCATTTTAAAATCAAGCTTGTCTTATGTAAAATATTATTTTGGAAGTACTTGTGGTTCATTTGGATGCAAAGAAATTAGAGCATTCTTTTGCTTCTACCACCAGAGACTGTTCCTTTACATTTATAACAGATGGGAGGAAAACTCAGTATTTTGTAACTATAGCTTGCTATGATTCCTATATTCAATTCTAGATTTTGATGACTACTTTGGAAATATTAATTCAGGTGGATTTACCTTTTAATTCATAAAGGCTAGTATAGCTATGGCATTCCCTCATCACACACCTATTACTCTCAGACTAATTGGCACTCTTCCTGAGGCTCACTTGTAAGAAACAGATTAAATGAGCAGGGAATGTGGGCCATGGGACACAGAGTAGTGTGATTCCAGTATGAGGCTAACCTTTATGTGATTGCAGTAAACACTGTCCAGATCTATTCTAAATTAAAATTATAAAATTGCTTATATATAAGTAAGTAGAGGAATATAATAAAATACAAGTTATATAAAAAATTTAAAACGACAAATTGATAATATAAAGAATGCATAGTTGAGGCAAGAGTTCAGGTAAGAAAAATTTGGACCCCATCCCTTTTAATATTTTTTGAAATCGGCTAATACTTAGGATTTTTGCCCTGTCATGTCATCTAGTCCTCTATAACATTCTTATTTATTAACTCAGAGAAAACTATTTGGAAAAACCTTTGCCTTTTTGTTCTGTTAATAAGCTTTATATAAACCCATGTAACAAATAGGCCTTATATTGATTTTTTTATCTGTTCTGAACATCATAAGCAATTTTCCCTGCAGCTTTTTCATTAGCCTTATTCCCTCGACAATGCAGTTCATATGTTGGCTTCAAAAGTAATTGTAGACTGATCATATCACATTGTAATTTTGGATTTACATTTACATAAATCATTACACCCACTGTGCAACTTATTGTTCCGATTAAAACCATAGCAAACCACATTATACTGAAGTGCGCACTAGTAGCAAGGTCTCTAATTTGCATTACAAATACAATCAAAGAACTCCGCCTCTTTGCCTTACTGCTAACAACAATGTGTTGAGACTGCAGGGCAGCCTGTGAAATCCTTCACAAATCTGAAAATAAAAACAACCCTTCTCAGAACGGCCTCTGCACTTGGGTCACCTGTTCAGATGTCTATTTTAGCCTTTCTGCATATTTTCTTCTTTAGTTTTCCCCTCATTGAATAATTATTTTTAGTCAGTTTTCCAGCCATTTTTATGCCTTCAATTTCAAGCCTGTTTACTTCAGTATTTTATAGCATTTTTAATTTTTAGATTTATTTATTTTATAAATGATTTGGCTGTGTGTAGGTATGTGTACCACATGCAAGCCTGGTACACATGGAGGTTAAAATAAGACATCTGATCACGGGGGTGAACTGGAGTTACAGATGGCTGTGAGCTACCATGTGGGCGCTGGGAACCAAACTGGATCCTCTGCAAGAGCAACAAGTGCTCTTAACCACTGAACCATGTGTCTAGCCCCAAATGCACATTAATCTCTGAATCTTCTCTCTCTTTTTGCTCTTTTCACCACACATTTCTAACTTGAGTAGAAGGCTTAGCTTGCATTACCTACCAGGTTCGAAATAATATCACAATATCCTCTTCTGCTCCCTGTTTCATAAGGTCTCTGTCACACAGCATCAACTACAGTAAATGAAGGATTTAAATTTTAGATCTCTATCTGCATTCTCAAAATCATAGTGACAGAGTGGGTCATTTCAGAATTGGTGATCCTATGACTTGACTTAACAGAATATATCTAAGTTGTCGCTACTACCCTCTTAGCTACCCTGTGAAAAAATCAACAACCACCTCGTATTTGTTTTTCATTTCTTTACTCTGAGCTTAGTGCTAGTAGCTTTGAGAGCAAAAGTAAATTAGCCAACATTCCCAGCTGCAAAGACACAGAACGGTAAACAGGTTATTGCAACTCTTTACTTAGTCCAGAGTTGATGTGTAAGGACTTTACACAACGAAAGGAAGCTATGGATACTCCATAAGCAATGGCAAGATTGTCTCTATATATGGACTCAGAGGACGTTAAAAACCTGTCATAGTTTTTATATGAAAACAAGCATGTTCTAATTTGAATAGAAAAAAAATCTATTGCATTGTATGACTCTTGGAAATCTAGAGTCAGGCTTCAAAATTTTGTAAAAACAAAAGGCATCAGATGGCCACTTAGAAGGTCATGGCTACTTACTATGTCACGGAAATTAATATGAACCTGAACAGCCAAGGAGCTAAAATGAAAACTAAAAGAGAAATAAAAAAATTGATAAATATAAAAATCGTGGTAAAATGTAATGAAACTTACATTTTCATTAGAAGTCATTAGAAAGGCCAGAGGAAGTTAACTCAGCACAATAAAAACCATACATGAAGACCCCCTCCCTTGTCAGCCCAAAGAGCAGGAGGGGGACTTGATTGGGGGAGGGGGAGGGAAAGGGGAGGCGGCGGTGGGGAAGAGACAGAAATCTTTAATAAAAAAAAATAAAAAAATTATTGTTTAGCTGAGAGATATCTGAAGATTATAAAATAAACTAAAAACCAACAAAAAAAGAAGAAATCTTCAATAAATAAATAGAAAGAAAGAAAGAAAGAAAGAAAAAAGACATGGAATTAAAGCACACCTGTTCCCTTTTCATGTTTTATGTTTAGATTGTTTCTACTTTCAGGTATTACAAATAAAACTAGAACATCTGTATGAAAAAAAAAACCATATATGAAAGCCTCATGACTAACATCACGCCTACTAGTGAAGAGTAGACAATTTCTCTTAGTACCAGGAACTAGACAACAACACACACTGTCTTATGTCTATCTAATGTAGTTATATACTGGGAGTTTTGGCCAGAGGACACATAGAAATAAAAGGCACCTGAGTAGAAAAAAAACAAATAAAATTGCACATGTTTGATGCTGACATAATCTATCAAAAAAACTTTTAAAACTAAAAAGTAAAGTCAGGTTTTTGACTATTAAATCAATGAACAAAAGTAGCAGCATTTCTTTAACAGAGAACTTAAAAAGTCTTTTCCAAAATTTCCCTTTCACAAAAGTATAAATTATGAGAGAGTCAGTTTTAGTGAAAGAGCTATATATTAAAGATAAAACACTGATAAGAGAAATTATGAATGGCAGACAAAAAGTGCCCTAGATTGAGTGAATATTGTTTAAAATATCTGTACAAATCCCAAATAATCAACAAAATGAATGAAATCCTACTAGAATTTATTAACAATCAAAAAAACTAATCCTGTAATTTAGAGTCCACAACAGAAACTTTAGACAGAAATGTATTTCTGAGGGAGACTATAATGAGCAAAGTTGGACAGCCAATAATCTGACTTCAAAGCCTATTACAAATGCAGCCATTAAAGCAGTATGGCATGGACATAATGCAGACACATCAAACATTAGACTACAATAGAGAGCTTGAAAATGAACTGTTTATTGTCACTTAGCTTCCAACAGGTTTGCCAAGGACACAAAATGGAAAATGTCTTTAACAGTGTTAAAAATTTCTACAAACTCAGAATGATACTGAACCCTCACATACCATAACAAAATCTAACTCAAAATGGATTGAATGGAAGGCCTGAAATTCTAGAACTGCCCTAACAAAAAATACTAGAAGTATTCTAAAAGTCTCAGCAAGAAATTTGAATTTGCTACTAAAAATGTGGGTGACAAAGCAAAAACAAAACAAAAACAAAGATTACTTCAATGTAAAAAGTTTCTCTATTTCAAATATAATTATTATTAGAGGGAAGAAGTAACCCAACTTCAGAAAAAAATTTTCAAATTGTACCTGGGCTAAGAAATTATATTGGGAACATAAATTAAAAATAAGGGAAAATAATATAAGCAAGGGGGGAAAGAAGCTAAGTAGACATTTCTCAAAAGAATATACACAGTCGACAGGTATATGAATAAATGTTCAACATCATTAGTTATGAGTAAATTTAAGTAAAAATGAAACATCACCTTACATGTTAGAATGAGTTATCCAAAAGGGAAAGGACAAAAGGTGATACAGAGACCAGAATGCAATCTCAGGATGCAAACTGATAGAGAGAATTGAAGTTATCACAGCCATTGTGGGAAATAGTATGGAAGATCCCTAAAAAGCTAAAAATAGAATTACCACATGATTCAGAAATTCCACCCCTGCTATATGCCCAAACGAATTTAAATCAGTATGATTGAGAGGCCTTTGCACTCTATGCTTATTGCTCCATTTTCAGCAACACCTAAGGTATGAAAGCAACCTGGGCATTCATTGCGAAATGAGTAACACAGAGGGTATGTAGCTATTTGAATGAGAATGGTCTCCATAGGCTCACAGGTTTGAAGACTTGGCCCCTAGTTGATGGAACTCATTGGGAAGGATTAGAAGGTGTGGCCTTGTTGGAGGAAGAATATCACTGGGGACAGCCTTTGAGGTTTCAAAAGTATCATGCCATTCTCAATGTGTTCCCTCTGCCTCTGGCTTCCAGTCAGAGTTGTGAGCTCACAGATGTTCCTGGAGTCATACCACCACTCTGCCATCATGGCTCTTAACCCTCTTGAACTGTAAACCCAATTAGATGCTTCCTTCTTTTTTAAATTGTTTTTATTGAGCTATATATTTTTCTCCACTCCCCTCCCTTCCTCTACCTTCCCCTTCTACCCTCTACCATAACCTCCATGTTCCCAATTAACTCAGGAGATATTGTCTCTTTCTACTTCCTATGTCGATTAAACCCATGTATGTTTCTCTTAGGGTCCTCTTTGTTATCTAGGTTCTCTGAGATTGTGAATTGTAGGCTGGTTTTTCTTTTCTTTATGTCTAAAAGCCACTTAGGAGTGAGTACATATGATATTTGTCTTTCTGGGTCTGGGTTACCTCACTCAATATTTCATTATTTTTTCTGCTGTGTAGTACTACATTATGTAAATGTACCACATTCTCTTTCTTTCCTTTCTTTCTTTCTTTTTTTTTTTTTTTTTTGTCAAGGGGCATTTAGGTTGTTTCCAGGTTCTGGTATGACAAATAATGCTGCTATGAACTAGTCCTTGTGGAACATTTCAGCATCCTTTGGGCTTATACCCAAAAGTGGTATTGCTGGGGTCTTGAGGTAGGTTGTTTATTAATTTTCTGAGAAATTGCCATACCGATATCCAACATGGCTGTACCAGTTTGTACTCCCACCAGGAATGCAGGAGTGTTCCCTTTACCCCATATCCACTCTGATGACAACTTAAAGGCATCCTTCTATTGTTGCCTTGGTCAAGGTGTTTTATCACAGCAATAGAAAAATAAATAATTCTCTGTCTTTCTTTTCACTCTCTGTGCATGTTTCTGTCTGTCTAAGTGTGTGTTTCTGTATGTGTGTGTGTTGGAATGTCAGACAACACATAGAGAAGGAAAATTCTGCCATTTGCAGAAGGATGGATTAACCTGAAGAACATTATGTTAAGTGTGATATGTCACTCATAGAAAGACAATGCCACAAGTTCTCATTTATAAGTGAAATAAAAAAGTTGGCCCCATAAAAGTAAAAAGGTAGGAAATTGAGGCACAGTGAGATGGTTTAGTGGGTAAAGGCAAGTCCTTCAACCCTAACAACCTGAGTTAAATCTTCAGAGCCTATAAGTTGGAAGGAGAAACCCGACTGTCACAAGTTGTCCTCTGATCTCTATACAGGTGATATCTTTGGCATGCTCACACCCACACATATACACTAAAGAGACTGAGAAATGCAAAATAATTTTTACAGTTTTAAAGGAAGTAGAAAATAGATGTGGGGAAAGAAGGAAAAGGACAAAAGAGGAAATGATGATCAAAGAAAGAATGGTTTCCATGAGACATGAGACCTTAGTCCTTCCTCCACTGTTCACTATAATGAATCATGGTGCATTATGTTTAAATCCTCTTTATTCTCTTTCTCTCTCTCTCTCTCTCTCTCTCTCTCTCTCTCTCTCTCTCCCTCCCTCCCTCCCTCCCTCCCCCTTTCCCTCTCTGTGTGTGTGTGTGTGTGTGTGTGTGTGTGTGACAGGGTGTCACTATATAGCCCTGCCTGGCTTAAAATCACTGTGTAGACATTCCAGGCCTCCATCTCACAGAGATTCACCTGGCTTGCCAACCCAACAACATGAGGCTAACGGTGTGAACCACAAAACCTGACCTTTCAAAACTACTGAAGAGTGGATTTCCAATGCTTCTACCTCAAAAGAGATGAATATGTGAAATAATGGGTTTGCCAATTATTCTGACTTAATAACAGTAGAAACACATATTAAATCATTACTTTCTACTCCAAAATATGTACAATTGTCATTCACCAATGGTAAGGGAGAATTTTTAAGGCTTTCTGTGTAATGACATGGAAGACTCTAAAAGATACTTCTGGAATGCATCATAGAAACTGGAGAAAAAGAACGCCATGGATTGGGTGGCTGAGACCACAGACATTGACTATAGTCCCAGAGGCCACAGTTGAAGGCAGAGGGAAATTGATAGCACTGACTATAGATATGAGAAAGGAAGATCTAAAATCAATAATGAGAGTCCACCTAAAACGCCAAAAGACAAGCATGCAGGCTACATTTATAAAGCCGAAATACAAAATGCAAATTAGAAATCCATAGAATTACAATCAGAAGAGCATAGGGAAAATCAATGAGAATAACAGATGGTTCTCAGAGAAGACCAATAGAATCAATAAAGTCTCACCAAACGGGCAGCTAAGAAGAGACAAATGACACAAAGTGCAGTATAGTAAATGAAGACGGACAATGCCCACTGAACCCATGCACATGCGAAGGTCAGTAGAGGTCCTGTTGGATAACTTAGGTAGAAAATATTCCAGCTCATTGAAAAGCATAATGTGCTACGACTGATTCTAAAGGCGCCTTGTACAGGTCTATATCTACACACGGTGCACAGGCAAGGGCTGATAAAGAAAAAATGATGAACCAGATACTTTCACTTGTCGATTCTAATAACATTTAAACAATAAAGTACCAGTTCTCTAGAACTCTTACAGATTAGAGAGATCTCTAATGTATCCTGGGGACGACTGTGTATTTGCCATACACTGAAACCAGCCAGACACATCACAAGAAAGGAAAGGTATAGTCATTTCTCCTTAGCCTGGATGGAAACCTGCTCAGGTCCAATTCAACAGCATGTGGGAAGGAATTTCATCCATGACCAAGCTGGATTTATTATAAGTGTCCAGGAGTGGCTCCCTCATCCAGGGGGAAGGGAGACTCGGAATACTCAAAAATTAATAAAACATATGAAAATGTCACTGCACAGAAAAATGGAAACCTTAACCCTTCTAAAGTTTAAAATAAAAGCAATAGAATTCAAGAAGTCATAGGAGTAAGTTTAAAGTATGGGTATTATTTGAGGAAAAATATATCAGTATTTCATGAAACAAACGAAGTTTGACTAGAGCAGGCAATTGTACCTCCTCTTGGGGAGCTTGAGACTAGGTGCCTCTGAAACCCAGTGAACTACTCAAATCAGATGGCATGGCTTCCTTCTGGTCTGGGCGCCCTGCTATGAAGCAATAGGAATGTTCTTACCTCACTCACACACTATTTCATACTGTCATCCATCTTCAAAATTGCATTTCTGGTGAAACACCAAAACACCATATTCCAATGTACCCTATGCATTCACAAGTAACTTACAGTTTGAAGCAAAGTATTGGAATTGAAGAAATATCTTTACACAGTTTAGACATGAAGTCTCCATTCTGAAGACTCAAACCCTGTTCTGAAAATGTAGATTTTTTTTCTATAGGGAGGAAGGGCAGAGACACTCAGGGGAGTCTGAAAGGTTGGCTGAAGGACGTGTCATGGAGTGTCCCTAATATGACCAGTTCTATCCCAGGATGAGGGCAGGTGGTAGGATGGAAATGTCCTCAAGTCTGTCCAACTATGTTTTCCTTTCCACGTACAAGAGTGAGCTGAGTAGAGCAGCTATTAGATTTACTTTAAAGTCAATTAAAGAACGAAGAATAGATAAGAATATAATAAATCATCTGATGTGCTGGCTAAGTGAATTCAAGATGTTCATCTTTCTTACAGTGCATAAAGGGTTTGGGTGGTCATATAATGAACAGTACATGTTTGTATTCCCCTGGGAATGATGATGACTGGTATAGATATAGATATAGATATAGATATAGATATAGATATAGACACACAAAAAACCACACACACACACACTATCTTCAATTGGTATAACGGAAAGCCAGTCCGAGGAAGATGAACATATCAAGACAGCATCTCAAAGGGCACAAGTCTGTTCTTTCCAATATCAAGAAATCCATCCTTCCCAGCCTTCTAAATTCTTGTCTTCCTGAACCCTTGTGTTCTATGCTTTGTGAAAGTGTTTGTATCATCATTCTATTTTGCCCTGAAATGGCATTTACAAAAGATCAGAGACACCAATATGCAGGGCTTATGAAGCTCAAAGAAACATCTAAATGTTCCCATAGCCTGACTTTAGAAAGAGAGCGAGACAATACATTTTGTAACTGAAGCAGTCACTGCATGACCACAATTTTAAATTGTCATGGTGATGCATTTCATAGGTTACCACAATGATGAAAAGGACACTTCCACTGAAAGTCTCAGGTTCTTATTACTATCAAGAACAACTGAGTCAAACTATTGAAACAGGAATAAGGAAAAGCAGTGCGTAGCTGGCCTTGTATCATTCACTCCTCTCAACAGACGCCAATTTCATGCAGGAGATAAGAGGTGCAGCTGTGGGGGAGCTAGACAGCAAAACAAGAAAATGTGTAATTCAGTGCTGATGACAGATCCAGTCATTGGATGAAGCCATTGAAAGTTATAAGCAGAGAAAGTGAGATCGCTTAGTAAAGGCTAAGCAAAAGAAACTTTAAAGAAGAGGTTCCATGGGCTGTGGGATACTCTGCTGGTAACGCACTTGCCTTGGGAGCAGGAAGAGCCAAGATGGAGTCCCAAACCCTGAATTTAAAAGCCATACATGAATGTACAGTTGTTACCCAAGCACGGTGGAGTTGGAGCTAGGGTGCTCCTATTGGGCAGCCCCAGGTCCCAGAGAAAGAGCCCACTTCATGAAACAAAGTGGGGAGCACCCAAAGGAGGACACTTGACTGTTGTTTTGTGGTCATTACACACATGGGAGGGCACACACACACACGTGCACACACGTACACACACGTGCACACACGTGCACATGCACAGAGCAAAGAATGAGGATGGATGAATGGAGGGAAGAGGTATTACATGCTATAAGAACAGCTGAATGTTGCATATTAAAGCCAGTTAAAGTAACACATTAAATCAAAGTATAATAATCTCAGTTAGATATGAGCATTTCTTTGGGACTAATGCTTACCATTCTTACAAGTGCTGTCCATGGCATCCTTAGGAAATGGATTTGACATGTTTAATCTCGTTCCTCCCACTGTATGGCTGAACGGTTCTAGACATTAGAAGATCATGGCTTGCAACAAGCCAGTATCTAACCTGTAATGTCCACTTCGTTGGCCCTTGCTCAATTCTCCAGAAACAAATGTTGGAAATGTGCCAGAAAAAGTATTTCCAATTCAGTCATGCAAATATCTAATTTGGCCTCCAGTACCCACACTGAGCGTGTAGGAAATTAAGGATCATGTTGTCAGGAGATTCTAAAAGGAAAAGTCATTGTTAAGAGTGGCTCCTTGAGAAGAACCAAACTGAAACAGTCAGAGATTCCTTCACAGTGCCACCATGTGCCAATCACATGATGGCACACAACTCCAAAATAAACTAAAAGCATCTACAAAGAAATCTATACAGGGGCCTAAGGGAAAGAATTAACCACACCACTAAGAATGCAGAGAAGTCAGAAGCATTTGTGTTCCTGCCTCCTCTCCTCTCCTGTCCATATATAGAAAACACACAGAAGTCACCAAAGTGTCTACTCACAGAGAAAAACTGAGTGGTCAATGAAAAAGAACCTAACTGTTTAGCTCTCGTTGAATACAGTTGCTCTGGGTGAATCAACTTCCCAGCATTCCAAAGCTGTTTAGGTTTGTGACTTTTGTGTACATCTCATGAACCCTCTGCTGACAATGATCAAAAGGGACTTTCAAACCCCCATTTCCCCTCATCACTGCAATGGAGTGCTGTGGAACTGGGCACAGCAGCCAGAAGGAAGGCGATTGAAGCCGACCAAGGAAGGAAAGGACGATGAAGGTGACCAAGCTGGCGGCTGTAGAACATGATTGCTAGTACTTTGGACATCTTCTTGGGTCCTAGAATTTTCAGTCACTTGCCAAGGTCTAGGAGAGGCTTCAGGGTCTTCCATTCCCCTGCTCCCATCATTCCACTCACTGGGAAATACTGTATAACAAAGGGGGTTAGCTATTTGCCTCTACTTTATATAAATGCAGACATTGGACCATATGCCTTCTACACATCCAGACCTTATGGTCTAAGATGGTTTCCTAATGTTATTTTGTAAAATGCACTATTTTATGTGCTACATCAAAAACAGAAAGGTTATGAAAAAAATATATAATTTGAAGACCATTAATCCACGCCTAAAAGTCCATAAGTTCATATGATACGATAAATCCTCTAGGTGACATCAGTGGGGGTGTATTATACTACTACTTTAAATGTAAAAACCCAGTGATCACTGTGTTGCTGCGTCATGCTGACCAGTGACTGCAAGGGATATTTATCATTAATGTGCAAACTGAAGGACTTCTAATTCCTTCATTTCAGAGTGGTTTACTAATCACCTTATTAGCTTTCCCAACAAAAACAGTTTTTATGTCAGATATATGTAGAGGGAGTAGTCCCTTTGTACTTTACTGTTAATGCAGAAGGAACGCTCTTATGGTCTGAGCAGTGGGTCTCAAGCATGGCTGTATCCTAATCTGCATGTCCATCTCCTAATCCCTGAAATCCCCAAATACAGATATGATGAAGTTTCCCGAATTGGGGGTTACTCTGCTCAGATCATAGTGGGCTGTAAATATCGTTAGAAAGTCCTTACCAACAGAGGAGAATTTCACTCATCAAGAAAAGGCATCAAGATGACAGCAGCAAAAGCTGTGACAATGAAGTATCTGTCAAACAGATGAGTGGTTGCATTGAACTAATACGAATTAAAGAATCTCTGCTGTAAGCTGGGTGTCTACATCTGCAGACCGCTTAGTTTTTTCAGGTCCCCGTATGATTCCCATCAGATGTTCCAAGCCCACATTGTCCTCATGTGCTTATTGTTCACTCTCTGTAGTTCACTGCTCAATTGTCCAAGGCTTCTTTCTATTATTTTTGGTGGAATTTAGTCTTGTTTCCCTAAGTGAAGATTCTTCTAATAAGACTGTATATTACCAAGTATCTTTACTAGCAATTAAAAAATCTACTTGATTGCACAATTTATAAACATCAATTAGAGAGTAACTGACTAAGTATAATATCATTAGATAGGAATCTAGAGGTTAGACTATGGATTCATTACAACCACAAAGTTGTGGCCATTTCTTGAGACTCTAAAGGCCATACAAAAACCATCAATCAAAGTATCTCCTCCCTAAGTCCCTACTGAGATTTTATCATTTCATTTTAGAGAGAGTTACTTTTGTTTATTTTTTTCCCCTTAGGACTCTGGTGCATGAATGACAGACCATGATTGTAAATGCCTGGGAGAAAGAGTTTCACAGGGCAAGAAGGAAAATACCAGATGAAAATCCCATAGCTATCTGAACTCATAGAAAATTGATCTAGTATATTGCTTAAGGATTAATCCATTGTCCAAAAGGCCTCATTTTGTATCTCTGTGTTGTAAATAAACATTCAAAATAACTCTGATGTGGCCTGTACTCTTTGGACAACAATCATACATATCGGGGTGGGGGGTCCAGAAATTTGTCATCGTGGTTCTTCCCAGGTGGACCTTTGTTCAACATCTGCAAATGATCTCATGTGCATGTTTCATTAATGCACTGTTGCTGTTCCTGGTGCATTCACAACCAATGCGCAATGACCTGGAGTTCTCTGTTGTGGGTGAAACAAGTCAAGTCATCACCCCTTTCATAGATGAGGACAGGAAGGAGTTTAAGGAATTTACCCAGGACCTTAGAGTCAGTGTATGCAGGAACTACTCCTGAATTCCAGGATTCCTGGATCCTAAAGTATAAAAGACTGTTTCAACTCAAAACATTCATTCAAGTAACAGAAAACAAGTGACCAAGGTGTTACATGTAAGTCACAGTTAATTCCTCAACTAAATGCAATTCATTCTGTAGAAACTGGCTTAAGTAGCAGGGCTTAACCTCAAAATAAGCTCTATGGTGTAGGTATTTGCCTTCCGTTTACACTGAAAACACCTGAGAATGCAAAGTTTAACTTTCCAGTGATCTCTCCTGACAGTGTTTCAAAATGAAAATGTCACTTCCCACAGGACAGGGAACCCTGATTGCTCTTTGGGCTGACCAGGAAGGGGAACTTGATTGGGGGAGGGGGAGGGAAATGGGAGGCGGTGGCGGGGAAGAGACAGAAATCTTTAATAAATAAATAAATAAATAAATGCAAACATGATTGGAAAAAAAAAGAAAATGTCAGTTCCATATCCTTCTTCCTTTATTTATTTATTTATTTATTTATTTATTTCCTTCTTTCTTTCTTGGATAAAGCAGAATCTTAACTTTCTTTTCTACCATGTTCTTTTCTTCTTTTCGGCTTATCAATGAATCCCTTTAGAATGGAGGGCATTCCTGTTTCTTGCCTTTAAAAAAGATAATTTGAGATTTATCTTGCCAGTGATCTCTCCATGTCTTGCTTTATCCTCCCATGGAAGAAATGGCAACGTATGTTCTACAAAGAAAACCTGGCTGAAAGCCCTTTGTCATCTAAGCAACTTTGCTACCATCAAAGTTAATATTCAAATGAAAGCATCACCTGTTTTCAGGTGTGCGTGTGTGTCTGTGTGCCTCTCTGTGTGTGTATATGTGTGTGTATGTATTTGTACACGCAGAGAGAGATATGGCCCAGGAGACTAAGACTCTCAGGTTGCAGTTCTGGAGGACAACTCAGCATCACGCAATGGCTTCATCTTAGTCACTGCAGGATGGACTCTGATAGCATCCTAGAATGACCTCATCTAATTATGCACAAAGACAGTGCTCTCTGTGACCTGCGTCTTCCTTCACATTCTACCAAGTCTTGGCTTTGCTTTGTGGTTCTCAGACCACAGACAAAGGACCTTGCTGCAAACTTTGTGAAAACTAAGCCCTGCTTCTTGCATTGTACGATGGACCACCACACCCCAAAGCGCCCTTTTAAGATCATCATATAGGATGCTTCGCCTCTGCTCCCTTGAACACAGGGAGGAGTTTGGCTTGCCTGATGCTGTGAATTACCCAATTCAATTTAGCAGACGAAGGTTTGCCACTGGTAACCTAGTACTGTGTCTTCTCTACTGAGGATGAGTCCCAAACCATCATTTGAAAGGATTTTCACTTCCCTAGAACACCATGGCTCAAACTATTTGCTTCATTCATGATGTTAATATGGCCCCAGATACAGATTGTGGATTTACTCTTAAAATGGGGCCCCTTAAAGCTTTTCTGACTCGATGTGGATCGTGATAGCCATGATAGGAAAGGCAAGCAAGGCTTCTGGAAGCTATGCCTGCACTGCATTTGCTGGAGTCTACTTACTAGACTTAGCAGTCTAAAAGGGAAGTCTCTCTGCCCCCTGTGTCTACAGCCTTTAACTACAGTCAGTATCCTAAAATGTATTGCCTTCCCCAGCAGTTCAGCTTCACACCAAAGAGTCAGGGAGATTTCAATTATCCCAGTACTAGGATAACAACAGCATTAAGAATGTTATTATATTTGTACTTGGGGCAGAGGAGGTAGGAGGAATGCTAATTCCAGGCCAGCCCAGGCTGCACAGTAAGACATGCCAGAAAATGAAATGACATATTGAAAGCGGAAGGCCCACTACATTTTGCTTTATTGCAAATTAGTGAGCTTAGGAAATAAACTTGATAAATAAGCATTGCATATCTCTCATCCTGTGGTGACTAACACTGACAAGCTCCTCAGAAAACAGGCAAAAGTTGCCACACACTGCCATGAATATTTTACATCCAGAGTTCTTTTCAATTCCTGAAGAAATATTACTGCTGCCACATTCTAGCTAAGCTGAAACCTCAGGTGGTTAACCAGGATGTGCTAGTTTGGCTTCAACGTCCCAGTACATGTATATATGTATATATACTGTTCTGAATTCCTGAGAAGAACAGATTGTATCTATATCACTTCCTGTCTGGCCACTGATAGCCCAGACATCAGCCATGGGTTCTACTAGCACAAGATCGCTGCTTCTGCCCATCCTCTGTGTTTTCCATGTGGTGCCAACCACAGTCTCACTGTTTCTGCCCTGAACAACTCACGACCTTCCTAAGTGACCTTCTCTTTGCCTGCACCACTTCCTCCAAGCCATTTTATGCACACCTAGCAAACTCATTCACTTTCAATCTTATGCTAGCACTGCTCTGTTCAAAACTGAATTTGAAAAGCACAGAATTGCACATGAAAAGCATGGAACACAGTGAAAACATGGGACTGGTAGCGTTGTACCATTTACAAAGAACCAATTTTTTTTTGAACATTAGCAAAAACCTTTCTTTTCGTTTTCTTTTTTTTTTTTCTTTTTAAAACTAGTTACGAGAGTAAATGTCCATTATTGATCCTTAGTGGTTCCCACTAACCAATGATAAGGGTGTGGTGATCAGTGTCTGGTCCCCACTAACCAATGATAAGGGTGTAGTGATCAGTGTCTGGTCCCCACTAACCAGCGATGAGGGTGTAGTGATCAGTGTCTGGTCCCCACTAACCAATGATGAGGGCATAGTGATTAGCGTCTGTCCTGGAAATTGTTGGGCAGGCACTGCATCTGCTTGCTTCTCTCCAGCACTGAGCTTAGATATTTACCAGCATTTAGCATTAGTGTATCTATTTTGTCATCCAGCAAAATGAGAACTAGTTGATTAAAACTGCTGAATAATCACAAATGTCCCAAATGTCAAACAAGGTTCTTAAACTAGCTCTTTTCCTTTTCAAATAAAGTCCTAGAACACAGGATAAAACATATCTCTGAAAACTTATAGTGCTCTGTTACAAGCACTTTCCTAAAAATTCTATTTTAAAAAGTTAAAACATTAGGGGAAAAGATATTTAAAGTAAAAGCTGTGCTATCATTTAAAATCTCGTCTTTACACACAAGCAGACCACTTGCTTTATTGCTGCTGTGACCTCTTCCTGCGGAGAGAGAATTTCTGTATCATCATGTTTTCATAAAACATTAGTTATTTATAATGTGTTTTCATAAAACAAATACCTCTTCTCTCTCTCTCTCTCTCTCTCTCTCTCTCACACACACACACACACACACACACACACACACACACACACACACACTACAGCTATGGCTTGACAAATCCATCGAAAACATAAAACATCTGGAGATAACAATGTGCAAAATCCACCTAATCAGCTAAACACCTGGGCAGAGCATCTCGCGCTCCCTGGGAAGAATGGGCTGCTCCACCTGCCATCGTGGCTGAGCAGACGCTGTGACTCACTATGACTGCCTTACGTCATTAGACAGCATCAAAGCCTGTACCACCACCATGCCTAGGAAAGATCCGGTCTCAAAGACCAGTTTCTTCTGCTTGTTTCACTTCAATACTACCCGAGTGCTGGAAGTCATCAGCTAACAACCACCGGAAGTCAGAAACCAGCTCTGTCCTTTTGACAAGACACAAGTGGAACGCTAAGAGTCATTGTCTCTCGACTCCCTATAAAAGAGCTGTAAAGACTGGATCACGCTTTTGCTGTAAGTCAAACGGGGCTCTCGTCTGAACCCTTGTAAACTTAAAATCACAGGCCTCACAAAACAAAGCTGTCACAGTCCAAAGGTGAAGAAGAAAAAGTATGAGATAAACTGCTATGTGTGACCTTAGTATAAGGAAGATTGGAGAACCCCTTCAAATACTGAGGCTACTAAAATAAAACTGAAAAGGAGAAAATCAAAACAATAGGACCTGCCATATTAACTGTACTCTCATGTGCCTTGATCACAGAGATTGTGTAACCTCTGTTAAGGAGAATACTATGGAATAAGGATGCATCTCTAAGACGGCAAGCCACATTTGAAAGAGCTATGAGTAAGGCATTGTCTAAGAAGGAGATGGAGTAAGAAGCTTCCACCTGAATCTGTGACCTCAAAGAGTACCATTCTTTTTACACCTCATTCAGATCGCCCTCACAATCCTGGTAAAATGTCAGCTTTGTGATGACACGAAGTTCCTAGGACACTTCCACAGGGAACTGTGTGTCTGCCTGGGTTTTCCTCACATGACTTACTTTTAACTGCCAACACAACAGGGCTATGCCATAGCCCTTTACCCCTCAGTCCAATTCTTCATCCTTAGTCTAGCAGAACAGAACACAGCTGCCTTCTCTATGATTGGCCTGGACAGTGTAGGAGTCAGGCATTTGTACTTCTGTGAAAAAGAAGTGAAACAGACAGAAGGAGAAAAGTGTTTTGTTCTGGTCCATGGTTTCAGTCCATGCTTAGCTTGCTCCATTGCCATGGTCCTGGGGTGAGACAGAACATCACAGTAGTCAAAGTGTGTGATGGAGCAAAATTACTCACATCATGGTGACTGGGAAGCCGAGAGGGATGACGAACAGAAGAGAAAACATACCTTTCAAAGGCATCCTTCTCGTGACCTTCTTTCTCCAACCAAACCCCAACTCCTAACCTTCCATTACCTCCCAGTAACACAATAAACAAATCACTGTATTAACCTATTCATGAACCCGGAGATACCATGATTCAATCAGTCCCCTAAAGCCTAGTCACTAGCAACCAAGCTCCCCTGTGTATACATACCCACAGAGGCATTTCCCATGCAACCCATAGCAGATAGTCAACTGTACTTCTTTATCTGAAAAATGGAGAGAATTGTTACATGCAGGGATGTGGTGAGGTTTAAGTAATATAAATCAGGTGTTAAAGAGCCTTATTAAATGGCAGTGCGTTTAGTCAGAAGATCCCTTCAAGAGTAAGAGCCTCCTTCAAGATAAGAGCTACAGACTCATCGCCCTGATGAATGTTTGCAGCCTGGCATCGGGCTCTGAAGATTTACAAAACCTCAAGGCACCAATGAATACATTTACAGAAGTGGAATTTTGGCACTTGATCAACCCATATTTATTAAATGTGTTTTCTTTGCCAACACTGAAAACACAAAATAAATAATGTAGTACCTGTCCTCAATGAAGCCGGAAGGTCCTCTTTCCCATTTCTTAAAGGATGGCTACAGGATGGCATTGGGCTAGAAGATAAAGTTTTGGCAGGAGGAATGGAAGGCTCTTTCCCTTGAGAGAAGCTAAACAGGGGAAAGGTCAGGGGAATGTTTCCCTCTAGGAGATATCCAACTGAAGTTGAACACTATCTTTTCCTATAGACGACATGAGATCTGGGAGTGCTGGTGGCTGGTGACCTGTCGCACAATAGAATGTTGGTTAGCCTGTCTTATTTCTGCAGAAGCCACCAACATTGATGGTGTCTTACATCAGACTGGGTACTTTGAAAGGAAATTATTTCTGCAGTCAGAGAGGATGGAAAGACCAAGATCATGGTGCAACTGGTACAGTCTTGGGTTGCAAGATGGAAACTCATCTTTGCATCCTCTAGAACGGAGGAATGTTTTTCTTTTAGAGACAGAATAAAGAGGGAAAATCTACTTCCAGAAGCTATTTTCCCAAAATCATTAACCAATTCCTAACAGCTCTGTCCAAATCACTAGGCCTCTCCCAACACTGTGCCCTAGGGATTACGTTTCCAAGACTTTGATTTGGGGCCTGTATTCAGACCAGTAGCTGGCACCACTGAGTTCTGGGAAAAATAAATGCTTATCCCGTGAAGAAAGTTAATTGCTATCTCTATAGCTATAGCCAGAGGAAAACACTGCAAAGGAATGAAGAGAAGGCTCAGTAGATAAAGTACCATGTGAGCTCAAGGAACACATGTAAATAGACAAATGCAGTTGACATCTGCCAATAATTCTAATTCTCCTATATCAAGATGCAAGGTAGAGACAGAAGAATCTATAGAATCTCACAGACTTAGTATCCTTGAATATATAGTAGTAAAAAAGAGTCTATTTTATACGCAGTGGAAAGGTAATGTTGCTATGGCACACACATACACAGAGGGGGGAGAAGGAAAAAAGGGAGGGAGGGGTGAGAGAGGAAGAGAGGGAAGGAGGGAGGGAGAGAGAGAGAGAGAACACAGGGTGGAGGTGTTGTGTGACAGTTTCCTTCAAGATTGAAATATTCCATCCTGCAAGGAAGCTTCTTAAGGGGGGAAGATAAAGAGCTCAAAACAGCTTTAGGAATTCCCTGAAACTGACAAGATTTAATTGACCCCTCTTCTCCCAGAATAGACAAGCAAAGCTTCAAAGAAGTCTCTCAGGCAAATCAAGTTGTAACAAAGATGACTCTGACCCTAGACAAGCTACTTGGAAGCAGAAACCAGCCAACTGTCTAGGAGGGGGTTAGACCAATTGAGACACCTTGAAAGAGCACGCTCCAGCCTTTCCCAGCTTTTTGAGATTCCACCTGTGACAGGGTAGGTGTTGGTGATGCAGCTGCCTCTAAGTCATTTCTGCTCCTGTCAGTAATCCCTCATCCATTCTATCATTAATTCCAATAAAACTAACTGGTTCATCGTGTGTGTGTGTGTGTGTGTGTGTGTGTGTGTGTACTTGTGCATGCACACATATGTTCTTAGACAAAAGTCATCATTTTCCCCTTGTTTTTTGAGACAAGGTCTGCTGCTGAATCTGGGTATAACTGGTTCAGCTAGGCTGGCTGTCCAGCAAGCCTCAGAAATCCTACTGTCTCTGTCTCCCCAGCGTGGGGACTCCAGGAACATGCTACCATTTACAGCTTCTTTACATGATGATAGGGATCAAACCTGTTTTTGTGGTTACACAAGAACTACCCTGACTCAGTCCCTGCATTCCTTTAAATATTTCCAAAGTCCCTGTTTCTCTTTAAGTATCCCCACAATTACACTATACGTGGTCATTGAAAATGGTTAGCCCCTTTCATGATTATCATATTCCATCCAAACAGAAAAGAATATACCTTCTTCTCAGCTCCTCATGGAACCTTCTCAAAAACTGATCACATACTCGGTAACAAATCTCAACAAATACAAAAAAAAAAATGGAATAACCCAATATACCCTATCAGATCACCATAGTTTAAAACTAGAAGTCAACAGCAATACTAATTCCAGAAATCCCATAAACACATGGAAATTAAACAATGCTCACCTGAATCATCAATGGATCAAGGAAGAAATAAAGGGAGAAATTAAAGACTTTCTAAAAGTCAATGAAAATGACCACACTACATACCCAAATTTATGGGATAAAATGAAAGTAATATTAAGAGGAAAGTTCATAGCACCAAATGCCTACATAAAGAAGCTGGAAAAATCCCACACTAGTGAATTAACAGAACATTTTAAAACTTTAGAACAAAAAGAAGCAAACTCACCTAAGAGAACTAGACCGCAGGAAATAATGAAAGTGAGAGCTGAAATCAACAAAATAGAAACAAAGAAAACAATACAAAGAATCAATGAGACAAAGAGTTGGTTCTTTGAGAAAATCAACAAAATAGACAAACCTTTATCCACACTAACCACTATTTTAACTTTTATATGGACATAGTCTGCTTGGATGTGAAAGGTCATGGAGCTTAAGGTTTCTGGCACTGGAATATGGAGGAAGAGGTTGAAAGGAACCGTACTGGCTCAGGAACCCCCAAGACCAAACTCTCCACCCAAAGGAGATTTATTTGCCCTAGAGGGACAGAAAGCATGGAATAAGAGACAAAAATGGGAGATAGAGGACAAGGGAGAAGGGGAAGGGAACACGAGAAAGGGGACAGGGGTATTTGTCTCAGAGGACAGTGGGCTACCTCTGGGTAGAGAGGAGACAGACATGGCCCATAGGCAAATGGCAGTTTGTAAAGGGGAAAAAGAAACCCTGTTTTAGAAAGAGGTGTTTAATTTTAATTGGGCATGTTGATAGGTAAGTCAAAGGGGGCTTTTGGTTACTGGACTTCAATACTTTGTAGTCAACCTCTGGAGGAGGAAGTGGCCAAATAAAGGAATAGACCACTGGAGCTAGCTTTAGGGATGTAATCTAATGGTTTTTAGGAAGCCAGAGGGAATGGGGGAAGAGGAAAGCCTGCCAGAGTTATGCCTGTCATGTTCGAGTTGGCAAGAGTCCCTTCAGAGGTCATCTTTGATCTTTTTAATCCCTCCCACAGTTAGGACTTGAGAACAGGATATTGGTATTTAATATCAATATAACAGAAAAACACTCTGATGAACAAAACTAGGATTTTGGCTTTACCTGCTTGTTCTCATCTGATAATACACTCGCCGTTTTACCTGGTGTGTAAGGGCTTCCCCAGAAGAAGTGATGCTTAGTTCCAGTAGACAAGGGAAAGGTAAACATGTCATGATGCAGCACAGGAACCTGTCACTCGCTTGAGAGCCCTCTGTCCTTTAGCTAGCCAGTACTCTTACCTTTGGCTCCTTTGCCACTGGGTGATGCCTTGCCTCGCTCATGCAGCTTAGGTAACCAGAAGGGATTTGGTTTTCACAACACTGCTTTTGGTGAACCCAAAATTTTGAGTCAAGAGTTTCCTTACTGATTTACTTTGCTCATCTTTGTTACAGACTGTCTGATAGAAGTAACAAGAGGAGAGAGGCTTACTTTAGCTCATGGCTTCAAAAGGTATAATTCAGGGAAGGCATGGTGGAGGCTGTGGTGATGAAAATAGACATCTGGAGTTCTTCATGTCTTGGTAGCAAATTAAGACACTGAGAGGTGTACCAAAAGTAGAGAAGGATATAAGCCCCAGAGGCCCACTCCTAATGGCCTACATACACCAGCTAGCCCCAAACTACCCTCAACCCTTTGTCTCAGGCTCAGACAACTCAAGCTAAGATTCTACAGATGGGATCACCCAGCAGCTAGACAGTAATCCTGACTTCACTGATGGTGGTTAGTTGGTGACAGTGACATCACACTTAGTAGTTCTTACCTGAAGTGGACTGGGAAAAAGTCTAAAGGGAAGACAGCGTTTGGTTTTGTGCCACCTGGGACCTTTAAGGAATTGAGAGCTGTGGAATCTTTAAGTGTGATAGACTTGGTGACCTCATGGAATGCCTTTGGAGTTTTGGGAAGAAATAATGAGATGCTTCAGTCAGCCAACCAGAGAGGAAAGTCACTCTGTGAAGGCCAAAACACTTCCATGGCAGGATCCAGAAAGATTCTCAATCCCTTAGAGCATCAAGGTGAGCAGCGGCCTAATTTCATTTGTAAGCGTGTCATAAAGCAAAGGACAAAATCCATAACCACATCACATTTCCTATGTGAAATTAGAGAAGGGGACACTGAAAAATGGGACACGTCAGTGGATGAAGCTGAGCGTTTTCACCGCTGACCTGCATACAGAACAGCAGAAGGCGGTCCCTTCCCTTCTGCAGAGAACATACTAACTCACACCAAGGGACTTTGCATAGTAGCTGCTCCTTTAGTTACTGAATTTCTTCTCCCATCATTACTTCCAAACCAGTCATTAGATCAGTTCTCAGCATAGCAAGAAAACAACGGCCTGGCCCTCTTATAGGGCAAAGGGGTTATACAGCAAGACTTCCCACTCCTCCTATAGGAAGTCTTCGATCTTGCAAAGACAGGGGTGATCTTGAGGGTTTTGAACATAATAGGCAGACTATATATTGAATAGAAGAGAGGTCACTAATTGAGGACTTTCCCATGACTAAGATTTTAATATTTTATCAAGGATACCCCAAATGCGTAAACTGATGTAGCTTTCTGAAGTTATCATAGCAGAATATTGAAATGGGGTCATAACAAGCTTTGGGGTAGGAGTGCTAAATGTTTTATTATGTGTAACCAAGAGTTCATCCTGGGACTTCCCACAACATACTCAGTTCACTACGGCAATAAGGAATTGACTGCTAGCAAATGCATTGGCATATCTGAGAAGGTCAGGAGGATCACCCAGATGAAGGGTAACACTGACAGGAGGGTTCACATGAGAACTTGACTCCCTGTTTTAAATGAGAAAAACAAGAATCTGAGGTGGTACGGGACATGTGGTGCATTTACCCATCACATGATACTGACCTTCAATCTAGAGTGGCAGTCAGGAAGCCTTGAATGATTATTTATAATATATATGGCATTTGTAGATGTAGCTGCGGGTTACTTCTCCAGCTCCATGCCTGCCCTGCCTGCCTGCTGCCATGCTCCCTGCCTTCATGATAGCTGAAAGCCAGGCACCAGTTAAATGTCTCCTTCTAGAAAGTGTCTTGGTTATGCTATCTTTTCACAGCAATAGAACAGTAACTAAGGCAGAATTTGGTACCGGAGACTGGGGTATTGCCATGAAAGGCCTGACCATGCTTTGTTTTTGAGAAATATAGACGACTTTGGGACTTTTGGACTACAAAAGTAGTTGAATGCTTTCAGTGGGGGCTTATATAGTAACAGCGTGGAAGATAGTAGTGCTGAGGGCAATGTGGACCATGAAGACCTGGCTCAAGAGGTTTGAGAGACGAGTATTAGTAAGTAGCTAGAGACCATTCTTGTGATATTTTGGCAAAGAATACAGCTACTTTCTGTCCTTGTCCAAAAACTCTGCTAGAGGCTATATTGAGGGGTTTTGGACCGATGTCAATTGGCAGAGGAGATTTCAAGACAGCCTAGTACTTATTGTGTCACGTTGTTATTAGTGATTACTCTTATGCAGATCCACAATGAAAAGGAGTGAGCAGGGCAAATAAAAATGCAGAATGTCCAATTTTAGGAGAAAAAGAGCACCACGAAATGTAATGTTAGAGCCAAGTCCTGTGCTCAAGCGGATAAAAAGCTTAGAGAACAGCCTGATTCAGAATGGAATAAAGGGAGTGGTATCCTCAGTGCAAAACGGCATCCAGCTAGACTTCCTATCTGTGAAAAGGAATTAAAGGAAACCTTAAGCAGCAAAGGGTGGCATCAACAAGTGAAAGATTATGTCGTTGTAATTCACTGAGTGGTGGTGAAGGCGGGGGGGGGGGGGACGCAAATACTAGCCGCAGCAAGTAGAAGAACTTTACCACTTGGTTCTGGAGTTAGAGTCAGCAAGATACAGAAAAGAGATTATGGAATTATTCTCCACAGGTAAGGAAAGCTGTCAAGGCCAGGTGTGTGGCAGACAAATTCCTGCATGGAAACACAGAGCACTGGGAGAAGTTGGGAAGGTGAAGCCTGGATCGCATTCCAGAGCCATGGAATACTTTCCAAGGGAAACTAGCAGGGTGTGTAATAGTCTAAGGGAGGTAAGTGTGTTGCAGTCAACAGAGCTGGAAAATAAGAACCATCTAATAAACCTTTTAATATCAAACATGGAGTTAGAGAATTTGAAGTTTGCCTAGCTGCCATGCCTCCACTGCCATTATGAATTCCCTCTCTGAAACCATAACCAAAATAAACTTCTTTAAGTTACTTTTGGAGGTGTGTGTGTGTGTGTGTGGTTTTTTTTCCTAGCAACTGAAAAGTAACTAGAATGCATCCAAGATAAACAAGCATCTCTATAACATTAGAATGGCATCATTCATTCTGTGGTTGCCAGCAGTCTCTCCTCAATCACCCATATGCTTATACAATGACCCATGAATGCAGGGGCATGATGGTAGGAATGAAAGCCACAGGGCTAATCTCATTTCTTCCTCTGCTACCTGATATGCAGTATGTATTCTGGTTCTACTAGTATAGCACTGTCCCCTGA
The DNA here is from genome assembly GCA_025134845.1 of Neodon shergylaensis. Lineage (NCBI taxonomy): Eukaryota > Metazoa > Chordata > Mammalia > Rodentia > Cricetidae > Neodon > Neodon shergylaensis. The sequence goes on along the minus strand of JABTXL010000002.1, from coordinate 37,276,195 downwards.
GGATGTTCAGCAGGTACATGGTTTTAAGTAGATTACATGATAAACCTCTCTGTACTGACAGTTATCCTGAGTGACCAAATTTGATGCTTATTAGTCTGACTTCCCCACCTGCAATGTCTGATCGAATAATTTTGACAGTTAATTTCCATATAAATTTATATAACACTGCATCTGCTGAAAGAGCCTATTTTATAGCAAAAGAGGTACACGGTGCTTGATCTTCAATATGACTGGATTTTCAAATAAAGAAATTCACTTCTGGGCATATCTATAAGTGTATTTTTGATGAAGTTTAACAGAGAAGGAAAGACTATCCAGAAATGGGTGATCTGTGCCCAGATTGAATAAACGAGGAAATGGGAGCAAAGAAAACCCAGTGAGTACCAGCATCCACCTCTGTGTGCTTCCTGACGATGGATGTGCTGTGGTGTTCTTTCCTCTACAGCTACAGCTGCTCTCCCAGCACACCTAGCCACCCCCCAAACAGTGACCCAAAATAAACTTTCCCTTCTTTACATTACCTTTGTTGAGTATTCTATCATAGCAACAACATAAGTAACTATTGACAGAGTACCTGTCCATAATATCCACCCAAAAGATGCCACTCTGATGGAATTTAAAAAAAAAGAGCTGTAAATAGCCTACCTAAAAGTAGCAGCCATACCCTAAAGGCTTGTGATTCTGTCTTCTAGGATGCTGTTGTACTCACTGAATAAACAGGGACTACATCCCCAGGGTTTCCAATGTCTAGATCCAAGAATAAAACACACTAAGTAGTATTGAACCCCACTTAGCATTATGCAAGTGACCTGATGGAATAATGTGTGCTCTTTGTGTCCTCCAACATACCCTGTTGGATTGGAGGGCCAGACTCCAAGAGGGGACTACTTTCTTCTCCAGGGGAGAGAGTAATGACGACATTACTCTGGAAGCTATGACCATGCCAGGGAATCAGCAGGCCGAGGAGGGCTTTAGAAAGTTAATAAGCCTTAATTATGAAAAGATGGTATTGCTGCCACACAATCAGGGCAGGAAGGGCATGTAGGAAAGCCAGAATATTCAGGGATATATCACTTCCTGCTTGGATAGTCAGGACACTAGCAAGCAGCAACTGTAGCACTCAAGTTCAAACAGAGACAGGCAAGTTAAGACTGGGTGCCTTGAGGTGAGTATCCAGGTAATCTCGAGTTATTAATGATAAGAGAATCCAGAAGAGGGGTCTTAATTGGGGGAAGTGATGAATACCAATTTTAGCCTTAGAAACCACTATGACTATAAGGAGATTGGAGTTGGTTTGCTTATAGTTTTTCATAGCTTCATCAATAGATGATTGCTACTCCTCTGGCCCCAATACCTCTGCGATGGTTGAACTTGGTGGAAAGTGAGGTCTAAGTGCATTTGTGGTGGGGGTGGGGGATGGGGTGGGGGATGGGGTGTTCTGCTATCTGCTATGCTATGCATCTATGATGCACTCTCACATCTTCATGGCACCAAAGGCTTTCAGTAATGGTTGTGAAGACATCTTTCTTGTTGACTTTCTATGGACCCACAATTCTGCCTACTTCTCAAATTGTCTTGATACATGCAAACCTTTGGTTAAAATCTCACTTCTAGGCAACCCAGGCTTAGAGCTTAGTGCTTCTTCCATGTCTTATTACGTGGTGCCCAAGCCTAAAAGTCTCTAAAACTCTTCATCTCAACCCAAGACCTAGACCTTCTTTAAAATTGCACTGTTTAGTCCTGATACTATTTCTCCCCCTCTCTTTTATTCAGGTTCTTATTTATTCACTGTCATCTTGCATTCATAGTTTATGTTGATTCATTTAAAAATTCTTTAATTAGCCCATAAAACAGATATATATTAAAACATTATATATGTGCTATATAATGTTTTAAACTAAGTATACATTTATTATGAATAAGTACCTCTGAATTGCTAAGTTGAGCTAGTTAATGCAATATTCTCCCCTATAATTTATCAATGGTGGGGAATACTTCAAATTTGTCCTCTTAGTCGTTTGCAAGTATACAATGTATCATCAACCATATTGCACAATAGAACTCTTGGCATCTCTCCCTGTCTGCCTGAAATCGTATGCGTCTATGTCTGTGCCCCTTACTCTCCACCCAGGGTAACCACCATATTGCTCTGTGCCTGTGAGTTGACCATATTCAGATTCCACCGCTCAGAGATGATGTTGTACTTCTGTTTCTCTGCCTAGATTTCACACAATACGATATTCTCTGGGATCACCCATGTTGTCACAAATGCAGATTTCCTCCCACGGTGGTTATTGGCCACTTTTTAAATCTTTCCGTTCATCCATTGATAAGCATACTTATTTTTTTGTTGATTAATGCATGACACATGTGTTCCCCAAGTAGTGGCTCTGTATTTGGATGCTCTGGGGACTTTAGGAGGTACTTCCTGTCAGGCAGAATTAAGTCAGTAGGCCTCTGGAGATTCTGCCCAGCCCCTTCACTGCTTCCTACTCTGCTATGATGTGAACAGCCTTTGTCACAGATGCCTACTGCATGGGCTGTCTGATATGCCTTCCTTGCCATAATGTTGTGAAACCCTCTCAAACTGTACGACAGAAAATCTTGCCTCTTGTGAGATGCATATTGCAGGTAATTTGGCTACAGTAATAGCAATGTAACTAATAAAGTTGGATTTTCCATCTTAGCTAGCTAGTGTAACATTGCAATGAGTGTGAGCGTAGATATACCAAGCATATCCATCTCGTCTGTGTACATCACTTCTACTTTTAATATCTAAGGAACATTTGAGACACAGACCTTCAGTTCCCAACACAGTAAATATTCTCATCACATTTTTTCTTCTGAAGGAACCCCACGGTGCTAGGAGGAAAGACAGTTCTCAGAACTACAATTGGTCACCTGTCACACACAGCCTTCTCGGAATGTAGGGGTGTCTGTAGGCTTCCATGGTGGCCAGTAAGAGAAAGTTGATTGATAGCTTCCCAGAAGGGAGAAATCACCTTCATAGGAACCAATTTTGTTGCCATATAACTTTTTGAGCTTCATCCTTCTTCCAATTTGAAAGGTTGAGAGGAAAATGGACATTGGTCATTCATCTTGAACACACACTCTGTGTATTGAAGATTTAGGGTAAAGTGAATAAAAAGAAAAAGTAGAAGGAAATGGTTTCCCTGTAGTATCATGGAGCTTCCCAGGCTCATTTTTTTCTTTTTTTATGTGGTGGCAATTAAGAGTTTATTTATTAAGGCACTGTAAATGTGCGTTCTGTTATGCACAGCTGGACGTAATTCTAATAAATAACAATTTGTTTTCCCTTCTCCAGCCTCCTGGCCTCTTTTAATCTTTTTTTTTTTGAGATTTATTTTATTATGTGTATGGTATTTTGCCGTGCTGTATGTAGACCCACAGGTCAGGAGAGGACACCAGATTTCATTACAGATGATTGTGACCCACCATGTGGTTGCTGGAAACTCAGGAAGGACCTCTGGAAGAGCAGGCAGTGTTCTTAACCTCTGAGCCATCTCTCCAGGATTGAGCAGTACAAACTTTTTTTTTCTGTTCTTATACTTCTGATTTTCTTTTTTTTTTTCCTTTTAATCTTTAAATTCACCAAGCACACTTCCGCCTCAGATTTTGCACTTCGTGTTCTGCTGTCTGGAACTTTCCCCCCAATGCTCACAAGACTTGCAACTTCGTGTCATATAGGTCTCTACTCAGATAAAGCTTACTTGATAGTCACACAGTCTACCTCCCTCATTTTAAACATATTCTCCATAGCATGGTCTACACTTTGTTTCTAATCGATTATTAGCTTTGATGTAAAAGACTTATTTGAGCAGTTTATATTAGATTTGTTTATTTGTTAAGAATCTTAAACACAAAATCCTTGAATTGGTCATTGAATTATTCCCCAAACCAGGGATCTTCCATACCTGAACCTGCAGGAGGCATGGAGGTCCTTGTGCTCACAGGAATACCGGATACGCACAGATATACTAGGTTGTATCTTCAAAGAGGAGAATGTATAACCTGTTTTCTCCAGAAGGCTGGGAGTAGACCCAGTTGGTTAATAGGTATCTGATGGCCTTTGTATTATCTGTGTGTCTGAGACCACACTGGATCCTGCTGTAGGCCTTTATCTTGAGTTGTTTTCTCAGTTAAGATATAGAACCTATATTTATGGACGATGCCACTTGTACATTACAAAATGTTTTGATATAGTCATGTCTTAAGCTTTGTTGTACACATGGCACTGAGTAAATTATCACCAGGATACTTTGCACCAAATTGTGCTGGGCTTAAATGTGCCTAAAATAAACTCCTGGCGGTCAGACTACCAGAGTTTGAGCTAACACTGGTTATGGATTGTGTGGAAATGAATTGCCTTCTTGTGTTCCATGAATCTGTTGACCATGGTGGTCTCAGAGACCCTTGCACCTTACATGAACCTGAGTGTTAATTACAGAGGACCAGATAGTGGCTACACAATGAATTGAATATGTAATAAACTTGGCACAGGTTAGGACTTAAACTAGCAGGTTCCCATAAGCTCTCAGTTTTCTCCTTGACTCTGACAATTTCTTGGAACAACCTTACAGAAGTCAGGAAAAAGATCAACATCTCTTATTCATGTCAAAATACTCAACTAAGTACCAGCAAAATGAACACAAGAACATTAAAAAAGGGTTATGCAATATGACAATTAGGAGTTAACCAAATAATGCCAAGTGTATTTTGATGTCTGAAGATAATTAATATAAAATGTCATAACAGTAGAATAAAGGAGAAAAGCAAACAGTGATCTCAATAGCTGCACAAAAATCATTTATCAAGATTCTCTACCCTTCATAATAAATAATCACATAGTTAACTGAAATATAGGGCTATTTCCTTGACCTAGGATGACAGTTATCTGTACAAAACTCAAATTAAACCTTTAATGCTCTTTCCTTAAGACCAAGAAGAAAGAATGTCTACACTTGACACTACCATTCAACATTATACTGGAAAGTCTAGCTACAGAAGTTAGACCAGGACACGACAATAGAAAGCATCTGCCCCAGAAAGAAAATGATGAGACTATTCTACCTTAACTGAGCATAATTCATGGAAAGTCATCAGGGACTACATCTATAAGATTAATAAAACTAATAAATGACTTTAACAAAGTTGCCAGTTAGCCGGGCGGTGGTGGCGCACGCCTTTAATCCCAGCACTAGGGAGGCAGAGGCAGGCGGATCTCTGTGAGTTCGAGACCAGCCTGGTCTACAGAGCTAGTTCCAGGACAGGCTCCAAAGCCACAGAGAAACCCTGTCTCGAAAAACCAAAAAAAAACAAAAAAAAAAGAAAACCAATATACAAAATTTGATGACATTCCTATATGATTATGATTCATGCTCTTAAAAAAATGAAATTTAGAAGTCAATTCATTTTACATTGTGCTCAACATAATAAAACAGAAATTGGATTAACCAAAAAGCTCCAAACCATCACTCTGAGAAAGACAAAATATTGTTGAGGGAAAGCCATGTTTCTGGGTTGGAAATATAATGTCATTAAATATGAAAAAGGTCTCCAAATTAATCTACAGAATTAAGACAATCTTTAAACTTCTCCAAGCTACCATTTCACAAGCTGATCCTAAAATGCATAACACTTAAAATAACCAAAACAATAGAAATAGAAAACAAGTGGGAGTAATCTCCCAATTTTAAAGCCTACTTCAAACACACAGTGCTAAGATAATTTAAAGACCCTCCCTTTAATGCATGTGGGAATCTGTACTAGGACGTTTTGCCTAATAAAATTAAAGTAGTTGCCACCCCCAAGGACAACCCTAACTCCCCAACCCCGCCAGAAAAGGTAGAACAAACAGCACGGGGACAGATGTAAACAAACCTCTGTTTTGGAGAGAGAGAAGCTACCAATGTGTTAAGAAGTTGAAACCCTCAGAAAAGGATGGCCAGTGACCCATAGAGTCTAGATGCTAGAGCAATGGTTCTCAACCTATGGGTTGCAACCTCTTTGGGGTTGCCTATTAAATATTCTGCATATTAGATATTACATCACAGTTATAACAGTATAAAAATTACAGTTATGAAGTAGCAATAAAAATAATTTTATAGTTGGGGTTACCATAATACAAGAAATTGTATTAAAGGGTTTCAACAATAGGAAAAGTAAAAACCTCTCCTCTAGAGGAAAGACTGTGAAAACATCTTAAGAAACAGAAAGACCTCAAGTTGAAATTAAAGTAGGTAGTAGATGCATGACTGATGCATGGATGAATAGAGGGATGGGTGGACAGATAGAACATATAGATGGGATTAGGTAGAAAGAGATAATTTCAGCAATAAATGAACTGTATTGCATCCATTTTAATGTGATGCAGAAAAGAGGACACTTCTAGCAACAGACAGGAAGCAATACTAAAGACAGAGATAATTGAATATACAGGTAACATAACCTGTAAAAATTACATGATGGGCACCCAAAATGTTATGGGACTCAAGGCAATTAAAAGGATAATTCAAATGGCAGGATTCTCTCAGTTACTATCAAGATTACAACTGCCATGTTTGCTTGGAAATAAGTAAGCATTCAAGTCATGAAGTATTCAAGAATCCTTGAGACCTTGCTGGACTATTGTCATTACAGAAATTAGCCAAAGAAGGGTGAGGGGATGTGTCTGGAAATACTTAGCTCATAGAATACTACTGCTCCTCAAATTATCTTCTTAAAAATTTTTAAATAAAATTATATTATTTTCCCCATTTTCTAGTCTCTCCTAAATACTTTTACTTCTCAAAATCATAGCCTCTTAACTGTGAATGTGTGTGTATGTGTTTGTGTGTGTGTGTGTGTGTGTGTGTGTGTTTTACTGAGATCCAGGAGGAACAACCCTTCAATAGTCTCAGCTCCTTCACTTGGCCACAGGCCACATTAATTCTGTCTCCTACACCAAGTCACTACAACCTCAGTGCATCACTCTTGCTGTCTATGCAAATGCACATCATCTAAGCATGCTGTGCTGGGAAGCTTCTAATGAGGGTGCGTGGGTAAGGCCTATGTAAGAAATGCTGTTATTGGTTTCATTTTGCTACAAACCCCAAAACTACTCTAAAATTAAACTCTATTTTGAAGCTGATAATAAATGATAAATCCTGTCCTGATAGCACTGAATTGCCTACGCATAAGTCCCATGGCATCGACAAGTGGTAACCTCTGCCCCTCCTCCATCTTTCTGGTCCTCAGAAGTGCTAAGCATGTGTCTTCTCAGCAGCCATTTCCCTGCTGAATTCTGTACTCCTCTGTCACTCAGGGAGCTACCTGTATTCATTTTGTTAGGACCAGTTTGTCCTTCCCTTATACTCATGGTACCTAGCAGACCCTCTAGACAAACCAGCATCTTATAGTATAATTATATATTTCGCACATTTAATTTCTCCCTGGACTCATTTGAAACCAGATCAGTATGTACACGTTCATTTTCCAACTTCCTAATGTAAGTCACATGACAAAAATTGCTAACACCCCCCCCCAGATCCTCTTGACTGGTATTTCATATGCTCCAGGGAACAAATCCAGTGCTTCAGGCATGAGATGTGCCCCCCACACTGGGCTATACCCCAGCCATAGAACATGTTTACTCTGTTGGGTCTAATGATGTCTATTATATGATACTAAATGTCAGTCTAGTTTTACTTTTTTCAATTTTCCTACACACCTTTAACAGACACTAAGGGATAATCTAATGGTTGGACAAAATATTTTAAGTTATAGAACATTTTAATTTTTTCTGTTGATTTTAAAGTCCTTTCCTCATTTCCAAACCGTTTAAGTAAGCTATCTCTGTATTTGACTGAAATAGGAGGAAGAGAGAGCAATAGAGCTAGCAGGAGCTACAGGCTGGCACTGACTTATTTGACTCATTCCCTTACCCACGGTGCTAGCTGATCTTGATTGAGAAACTGACTAGGAACTGAGAGTTGCTGAGGACATCGCTAAACCATGCTCCTGGGTGTGTGTGGGAGGCATTACTCAGAGACATCTGTCAAGTGGAAAAGCAACTAAGAGCCTTCAATGTGAGCTGCTCCATCCACGTCCAGAGGGAACAGAGGCAGGAGGAAGCCTGTCATCACAGGCCCCACTCCCTGTCTGCCACAGGGGGACTTGCTCTGCCTGCTGCCCCCACAATGGTGCAGCCCTTCTTCAGGCTGAATCAACCAGACTACCACAGTTTTTTTTCCATTTGTAATTTCTTACAAAGAGGACAAATTCAGAAATGGGAGCAGAGAGTGATGAAGCATGACACAGATGTTAGTTTTTATCTAGGGCACAAAGGCTGGAAGAGGTTACATACCCTTCACTTCATCATCACTAGACCAGGGTGGTGGATAGCACAAGATGCTCACCTGCGAAGTGAACCTCAAACAAGGGGCTTGTCAGACAGTATTTCAGAAACAAGAATGGAGCATTGAAAACTAGTGCTTGCAACTGGAAATTCTTAAGTATGACACCAACCTTTACAGCCTTTAAAATTAGTGTTAAAATCTACTAGTGGCATTATTACACAACTTCCGTATGTAAACTTGATTCACAATGCCTCTGGATTCCAATCCCTTTATGGAGACTGCACCTTTCCCCAATTAAGGAAAACTGAGGAAACTGAAGCATCAGTGAACTATTAATTACATGCAAATAGCAAGACCAGATGAGAAAGGGAGGAAATGGATAAAATGATTCACTTCAAAAATTACATTTCAATTTAGTTTGAGACTACCGAATTTCCTGAGACCCTAATATTTCAAAGCTGTCACTGAGAGATACAGTTGAATACACACCGAAATAGCCAGGTGTCGATTCTTTTTTTTTTTTTTTTTTGGTTTTGGTTTTTCAAGACAGGGTTTCTCTGTGGTTTTGGAGCCTGTCCTGGAACTAGCTCTGTAGACCAGGCTGGTCTCGAACTCACAGAGATCCACCTACTTCTGCCTCCCAAGTGCTGGGATTAAAGGCGTGCGCCACCACCGCTTGACCAGGTGTCGATTCTTGAAGTTCTGAATAAGCCATATCCCCAGCACAATTTGAAACTTAATCCAAACTCGCACTCAGTTAATTTTCAGACTGATGCCTTTATCTGAGAACTAACAATACCTTACAATGGGAAGCATCATCGGTGGAGCGGTTGAGCCTGAGTGCCACACACCCTTCACCTCCCAGTCACTGGTGAAGTAAGTCTGTCCGAGTGCTACCAACTCTTCATTCCCTAGTTCCATAGATCACACTCAGGGGCGACAGTATCCATACCACTAAACCTAAGTTAGATCTCAGGAGAACAGAGCCAAGGTGGACGAGATCCCAAATAGCTGAATCTTCAAGGAGCTCACTGTTCTTATCACAGCTTCAGGAGGTTGGTAAAAGCTGTTGTCTTAGGCGGGGTTTCTACTGCTGTGCTAAAACACTGTAACCCAAACCAACTTGGAATGGGAAGGTTTACTTCATCTTATACTCCCACATCATAGTCCGTCATCAAGGGATATCAGGGCAGGAACTTGGCACAGGAGCTGAAGCAAAGGCAATGGAGGAGTTGCTTTTGACTGGCTTGCTCCCCATAATTTCCTCAACCTACTTTCTTATACACTCCAAAACCAACAGCCCAGAGATGACACCACCCACAATGGGTTGGGCCTGCCCATCAATCACTAATCACAGGTGTGCATACAGGCCAGTCTTATGGAGGCATTTTCTCAATTGTGGCTCCCTCTTGTTAGATGACTTTAGCTTGTGTCAACTTGACCAAAACCAAACCAAACCAAAACAAAAACCCATGACCAGGACAAATTCATTTCTAGCAAATGAATATTCATTACTTCAATCTGGGGTCTAGAATCTATTTGAACATTATCCCTGCATTCCATAAACAAATGGGGGTACCTCAATGGTACTTTTAGTTTCCCATCATAGAATCCATATTCTTTCCTCAAAGTTTCCTTGAGCAGAAGAAATAGTTCAACCAGGAAAATATATTGGAGTTCTCGGTGATGAGGTTCCTCAATTTCTAATATTTTGTAATGAAAAGAAAGTTTCAACCACATGGAAGTAGACTGATTAGCAACGTAGCCTAGCCTCTAAAACTGTCAACACATTGTTAATTGTGGTCCATTACCTTAGGCAACTGCAAGTGTTTCCTATAGTGGGTTGGATAGCAGATATTTTCAACTTAGATGACTGGTCCCTGTCACAATATAAAGGCTCGGTAGTCATCGTGTGAGCTCAATCACAGGCAATACGTGAACAAATAATGAGACTGTATCCTAATAAAGTTTTATTTACAAAAACACTCCATCCTCACCACCCATGGGCAACCAAGCTGATTTCTGTCTTCCTGGGAAAACTGGCCCATCCTTGAATGTTGTAACAGTATACAATTTGGCTTTTTTTGCTAAGTGTAAATTTGAGATTACCCCATGCTGCTGTGCACATTGACAGCTTGTTCTTCCATTGTTGAGTAATGTCCTGTTACCTAAATAGCACGCAATTTTATACATTTCTCTGCTTATAAAAATTTGAGCTCTTTCCAAGGTTTTGTTATCATGAGTGAAACCGCACTCAGTGTTTATAAACCGTGTGAACATTTTCATAAAATTTCAGCTCCCGAAAAAGGAGCAGATGGCTCTTAAGACAGCTGCATAAATACAGTGATTGTGGCAGTGGTCAAACGACTTTATACCTCTTCCAGGATCACAGAAGAGATTCAGTTCCCAGCACCTCCAAGTCCCCTGTTTTCTCAGGCTTTTTAAATGTTACTCATTTGAGTGGTTTGGTGGCATTCATTATAATACATGTTTACTTTTTGTTTTTTTTTTTCCTTCATGTACTGGGCAGCCAATACATATCCTTGGTGAAGTGTCTTAGCATTTTAGTTTGATTGTATTTTAATTATTTATTCAATTGTAGATAAAGTTATCACAAATATCATTTTCCCCAAGAAAAGGTAGGGTTCCTGTCACAAAAGTCAAATTTATTCTTCACAAAATTTCACATTAACAAAAATATCTTATATTGGGGTGTGTGTGTGTAACAAAATATCATAACTGAAAGTAACTTTATTTTGGCTTATTGTTTTACAGGGAGCACCCCTCTGAAATGGTGGGAGAGCCAGGGAAGCAGACACCAAGGCAGGACGCTAACAGGTCTCATCTTCACAGCAAACATGAAACAGAAAGTAAACTGGACATGTAATGAGACTTTGAAATCTCAAAGCTTGCCTACTCAATGACATACTTCCTCCACCAAAGTTAGACCTCCTAAATGTTCCCAAAGCTCCCCAAACAGGAAGGGAGGGTCACCAGCCCACCATAATGCCCTCCTGCCTTTCCTAACTACAAGTGATCTTGGAAGACACTAGAGTAAAAGGGAAATAGAGGGTCACCAGAAATGGAAATCCATGCTGCAGCTTCCATGAGGTCACTGCCTTTGTGCTGATTCAACTGTTTGAGGGAATCACCCATATTCCTGCAGGACACCCTTCATTGATGCTTTATATGTAAGCCAAATAAAATTATTAGTTCCTCAGCTGGACTTCAGTGAATCTGTTTGCTTTGACATGTATGTCGCTGGTGTCCTATATAAGAAGAGATTTATTCACGTCATCCCAGGAAAAATGAACATGACAATATATTTTAATGTTTCCTAAGACTGGACAATTTGATATTTATTCTTTTTCCCCTTTTTATTTTTACATACCATTTATCTGCTGGAGGAAGTGAGTTGCTAATTTGAGATTATTATGCTTCCTCCCTTGTGACAGCATCTTCCTTCTTCCCAAGCATGAGCACTGAAAACCATAAGCCCTAGAGGGAGGCTTGACTAATCCCAGGTTATTTTAGGATAAACATTTCACATCTATGTCTCATTGGCAAACACATACCGCTTCTTGTGTGACTCCAAAATTGGTTAATAATTCAAGTAGTGTCAATGGAACCCCTCATTCTGTCTCCTGTCAAGTGGCTCTGGTGACTGTTAGTGACTACGTGAAAGTACTCTTTTCTTAGCCCCAGGAACAGGTTTTCTTGTGCCACCATGTCCTCTCTATTATGAGCTGGAATTCTTCTCTAATGATTATACGGCATGGTTATTGCTTCAACAACTGATATGGGCATTCCTAAAATGAATGCATTCGGGATTTTGGCTAATAAACATAATGAATTTCTATGATGAAACTGAATGTAAGCTTGGGTAATTTTATAGTCAATGTAATATGAGTATATAAAACTCATTAAACCCAACACATAATTTAAAATGTGAAGTCTTTACTAAAGAAAGAAATATTACAGGAAGTATTGAACTTGGCCAGGGTAGTAGACATGACCTTTGTTTGGCAGAAGTGTGTGTGTGAAAGCAGCTTCAATGTTCGTTTTGGAAGAAAAAGTCATAGAGGATGTCATTTTTTAAATGAAAAAAATGAGACATGAGCCTACAGCTCCTAAACCTGCCTGTTGCTTTGCTATACCAGGTAAAAATATCAATTTGGATCTTATCAGATTTTTTTTTCTGCTTTTACAAAGCAATAGCTTTTATAAGACACGAAGACCAGGTGACACAGTTTCCAGCAAATGCGCCAATCCCAGGGAAGGGGACAGTGACTGTGCTGTGTCCAGATCTATTTTTTCCTTTGGTTTGCAGCATTCTCTCTCATAGCACATAGGGTGAACTCCTGTATCGCTGTGATTTCGATAGTAGCACCTTCTCCTGGTCATCTCAAAACAGGCTTTTCAAGTTCCTCTTTTGCATACACATTTATCTGTTATATTTATTGCTTGGATTCTGTTAACCGAGATATTCATTCATGTTTTAGATTTTGTGTTATAGCTTCTAAACTGGGAAGAGCATGAGATACATGTGAAAGAAACCAAATACAAGCTGCCTGTACATCTGAGCCTGGGTATCCTATGTGTTCCTTCCCAGGGCTAGGATCCTTCAAAATGCAATGTTTCCATCTGGTACAATGTGGTGGCCCAGTAGGCAGCAACATTTACTTTATTCAAATTTATGACTTTTTTCTGTTGAATTTGATGACTAACATAGTCTAGACTGCTGTAAGGAGTCTGTCGTGTAGATTACTGATAAGAAGGGATAGCAAGCCGTGCTCCTTCTCCCTCTTTTCTTTACTTTAAGGACAAAGTGAAGCTTTGGATCCAAGAGGACAGCCCTCAAGAAGAACAAGCCTTGCCAAACCTTAATCTGGGATTTAGCCTCCAAAATTGTGGGAAATAAATTTCTGTTAAAAGTCAAAAAAAAAAAAAAAAGAAAAAGAAAAGAAGAAGTCTGTCATAGTAAGGATACCTAGAAACTACAGAAATCTATTTCTTGCAGTTCCTGTATCTTACACGCAGGCCTTCAGAAGCCTATCATTTGTAAGGAAACTAACCCTACACACACAGTCTCTGCCCTCAGAATCTAGTAACCACACAAAGCCCCAAACTTCTAATGTAATCACTTTGAGGGCTTAGGTCTTCAACATATAAATTTTATCACAAGGAAGTGTGCACTACCATGACCGTCCTGATATGAGTTACAACACCCTAAAGCAATCATGAAACCTATCCCTCTGGCTACCAGACTATTAATACAACACAATCAAGGACTCCCAAGCTTTCTCGGGTGTCCCACATGGAGTGGAGAAAATGTTAAGGCCTGATGCCAGGCAGCCAGAAGAGCAAACTGTTTCCTAGCTGAGAGTTAGCAGAGTTCTCACAACTTGTTAGCCTTTCTTGTAAGAGAGACGGAAGCCCAGACAGGGATGCGGTAATGACAGATGGAGCCACACCTCAGCCAAGAATGCTTAGGTATGCAGAAGTGGTACCCGTGTTCATGTGGAAACACCATTATTCTTTGTAAGCTGCTTTTCTTTCTGGCATCAGACATCCCAAAATAAGTTTGCATATTTTCCACCTCACAGCTGAGATCCCCAAACCTATATAAATAGCAGTCAGGTGTGAAGGCCCATATTCCAGAGCAACGGAGATAGGGACAAGGGATCCTTGGAGCAAGCGTGCTTGCTAGACCGGTCACATCAGCAAGGCCTAGGTTCAAATGAGAGTCTCCACCACAGTCAATCATAGAAGAAGACATCTGATATTTACTCCTTTACTACACACCTATGGATACTTACCTAAGTAAACATGTGCCCAAATACATGTGAGCATTCACACACACACACACACACACACACACACCTGTGCACTTATCCAAGTAAGCATTTGTCCAGATACATGTGAACATTCACAGACACATACAAATACACACACACAAAATAAAATAAACCAGCCCCTCAACTTCTTCCTCAATATTAGAAGTACCTGGTACTTTTGGGGAGGATAAACATGGGATATTTGATAACAGTGTTATTGACTTTGGGGTTACAATTTGTGTCCCAAATCAGACCCAGCCATAAATCCTCAATAAACCAATAAAACAAGTCAAATTAATAATGGAAAGCAGAAAAGGGAGATGTATTCAATGTAGTCACACTGGGAAGAGGAACAAAGAAATCCAACAAACACTTCAAGTCTCTTTTTAGGGTTCTAATGTGAGATTAAAGTTTAAATAGATGACCAAGAATATTCATGTCTAAGTAATCCTGGTTAATATCTAAGTCTCCATTCTGTTTTGTGCCCTTTCCTACTCCCTTCATGAGATTTTCTAGGACAATTTCCATTTCTTTGAGACAGTGGAGGAGACAAGCTCTCTATGGACCATTCACAATTCCAGCATGCTGAGGACAAAGGAAAGATTTGGAAGAAAGTGGAGATGCACAGTTATGTGAAGGGGTGGGGGGGGTCACTTCTTGATCCTCTACCTACTGAAGGTCAACTGCAAAGAAACTGGCAAACCCAGTCTGGGGGGCAACATCTGACCACTGACTGCATCTTCCAGACCACCCCTAGGTCTGGTGATCGCCTAGAAGATCAGTAATAGAACTGTTCTTGCTGTTATGGTTTATTATTTACAGCAGAACAGGCACACAGCAAAATCGGCAAATGGAAAGGGATGGTTGGGTGAAATTCTGGAGTTCACAGACTCAAACTTTTTGGAGTTTGTTCCATTCTCTTGAAGACCCAGATGGCAGCTTGGCTCTGCAGCAAGGAGCCCTGCTATCAGGCGTGAACGGCCATCTACCAGCAAAGCTCCTTAGAGATACGATGCCCACATGGGTTGATCTTCTAAACTGGGGACCCTCTGCCTGGCATATATCAAAGTTCCAGATTTCATAAAGGGGAAACAGATGTTCTGCATAAACCATATTGTTTGCACGAATAACTTAAGGATAATAAAGTGTTCTTCTCATTTAGAGAACATGTATATCAGTCTGGCAAAATGTTTATAATTCAGCCTCTGCAACAACTGGCACTGCCAGCTTCAAGTTCTCACTAATGAGCCGGAGGATGGCAATGGCGTGTTGGCCGGTGTATGGGCAAAGTTTAATTAGTTCTTGTTTCATTGTAATAGGAAAGCATAAGAAAAAGAGGCCGTGGTTTTAATTTGACAACAAAACTCCATCATTTAAAAAGTGTGGCAAGTTCTTCCTTTAGCTATCTAAAGACATTTTTAAACTCTGTCTCTGCTCGGGAGTGGAAAATATGATGTTTGACCTTGAGTCAAATTTTCAGAAACCTATTGATTGGTATGTGGGTGACAAAATATTGTTTAGGTGCTTCCAGCCAACCCACGACTGAAGAAGCAAAAAATATTGACAGCTGTATGGAGATGCCATAATGAAACCCATCACCTCATATACTGGTTTAAAAGATTAATTTTTCAAAAGGACAACTAGAGATATGTTACAGTAGATAAGACTGCTTGCTATGCAAGCCTGAAGACCCACGTGTAAATGCCTCTACCCCCAACTCCACGCCATCCCCCTAATCTGCCCCCACTCCACACATACAACTAGACATGGTTGTGCCTACCCCTGCAACCTCAGAGCTCTTGTGAGTGGAGACAAGACAGCCTATTTCGATTTTGTGTGAGAGACTCTGTCTCAAAGGGAAGAAGCTGGAGGGTGGTAGAACAGGACACCCAATACTTCCTCTAGTCTGTGTGTGTGACAGGGAAAGACGGTGCCTAGGTTTCTCCATCTCTTGTCCTTGCCGAGGTCATTTTAGGTGTAACTAGAATTTGATCTTCTTGATGGGAAGTGCTGCGGAAAATCACAACTGTATTCTAGGAACCCAAGTCAAGATGCCCCAGCTCACTTAGCTTCAGTTAAAATACTTGCTTGGGCCAAACCTCTTCCTGCAGCTGCGGAACAAGATAACAGGATGTAGTTCCTGCCTTTAAAAGCCCTTTGATTTCAACACTCAGGGCTACACTTGGGTCCTAAATGCTTGAGTGTAATCTCAAACAGTTCAAATGACTTTCGATTGACTCTCGACTGTGTCTAAGTGATCTCGGGTAGGCTCCCTTTTATATGTGTGCATGAATACGTGTCCATGCACATACTACATACATGTGCACCACACATAAAAGCATATGTACACAAACACACAAATAAATAAATGCAAATAAAATTTTAAAGTTAATATCAAAGTGGTATATGCCACATACATTGGCATATGTAAGCAAAGGCACAGTGAAACCACCAAACTAGGCCACTCAGTGGGTAGAAAAGTTTAATCCATCTATCAAGGCTGTCTCTCAGGAAACATAGAGAAGAAAAATGGCAGAGAGAGTCTTGCCAGTTATAAGGGGTTATATGGCCACAAGAAGATGAGTTATTGGGAATAACCTGGCAATTAACACGGGAGCTTTGATCTGTTGTAGGCTTGTTTGAGTTTATAGGGAACTAAATGGCCTTTTCCGAGGTAATATGAAGTTTGGGCAGAGGGAGGTGGATAAGGTACTATGACTTATCCTAACAAACAGAAATCCACTTTCCAAGGTTTCTGACGAATCCTCACTCAATGCAGTGCAGCACTCTTCTGCTTCCCTGGTCAGATTCCAGTCTGAGCTGATCCCAGATTGTTATCTAGGGGCTAGCATTAGAACCTGCAGTAATCTGAATGAGAATGGCCCCCATAGGCCCATGCATTTGAATGCTTGGCTTTCAGTTGGTAGACTGTTAGGAAGGATTTAAAGGGGTGGCTTTATTGAAGTAGGTGTGTCACTGGAGATAGTAAACTGGGCTTAATTCATCTTAGTCTGTCTGTCTCCTTTCCTCCTTTTCTCCCCTTCTCCCTCCTTCCCTCCCTTCTTCCCTCCCTCCTTCTCTCTCACTGCCTGCAGATCAGGATGTAGCTCTCAGCTACTTCTCTAGTACCATGCCTTCCAGATTGCCTCCATGCTCACTGCTATGACAATGAACTGACCCTCTGAAGCTATAAGCAAGCCCCAGTTAAAAGCTGTTTTTTTTAAAAAAAATAATAAGAGTTGCCTTGGTCATGGAGTCTCTTCACAGTAACACTAAGACAGGGTCTAACAGCATAAACCTATAATGCCCCATTCAGAGGTAATGTGGGATTATATGCTATGATTACCATTAATAAATAAAGAAAACTGGCTTGGCCTGATAGGGTAGAATAGAGGTAAGTGGGAAAACCTAAACTGAATGCTGGGAGAAAGAAGGGTGGAGTCAGAGAGAGGCCATGTAATCCCGCTGGAGACAGGCACCAGATCTTTACCTGGTAAGCCACAGCTACAAGGCAATATACAGATTAATAGAAATGGATTAAATTAATATAAGTTAACCAATAAGAAGTTAGAGCTAATGTACCAAGCAGTGATTTAATTAATATGGTTTCTGTGTGATTATTTTGGGTCTAAGCTAGTTTGATGGCTGGGAACCAACAAGCAGCCCCCTAATAAGGTAGAATTAGAAGAATTGGGAGAATCAGGGATACTGTGAATTGAAAGAAATGGTGGGCTACATGAGACTGTCTCAAACTAACTAATTAATATTTGCTCTAATTATAGTCAAAGTCCTTAATAACTCTTCAGTTTGATGCAAACCTTTATACATATTCCACTTGGTCCTTAGCAGTATCGGGGTGGGAAAAGTAATTGTTACCATGGACACTATTTTTTAAAAAGGTCACTGATCACTTGCAAGCAAAGATACATGGACAAAAGAGTTTGCTACATGACTCACCATGTCACACTACAGCTTCCATAACAAGATTCCCCCCTTTCTTTTCTTTTTCTCATAAATTGTATCTGGTGAGGAGGACAGAGGGTGGGTATGCAGGGACAGGAAATGAGTGGGATCGAGATGTATGATATGAAAGATACAAGAATAATTTTTTTAAAGTTAAAGAAAAAAAACAGTCACTGAAATTGTCACTCTTGGTCATTTTCACCCCACTGATCAATAAGGAAGTGAAAGAGGGAATGCAGATTTGTGAGGCCGATTCCAGGCTGTTTCCATTGTCTTCCCTCTGCCTAAGGCATCACGCTCAATCATGGTTATCAGGTTTTGTCATGGAAGCTCCAAGGGAGAAGACAAACCCCATGGCGATTATCCTGGTTATCTTTCCAGCATTGTCCTAATACCAGAATTCATGACTCTGCAAATCAACAAGACAAATGGAATGGCTGACACCATCTACCTCTTAGGAATGTTCTAAAGTATAGATAAATATTTTCCATCTATCAGGCTCAAGAGCTCCTGGGAGGTTTTTAAAGAGTGCCCACACTCAACCTGCAGAAAGAGCCATGTGCACAGCAGGAACTCCTCTGTAGGAAGTGCAGCCAGGCAGCAGACTCCACCTGGCTGCTCTGCTTTCTCATCCCTTTGTTTTCCACAGTCCCTACAAACCATTCAGCTGCATCCCATAGGCCTTCCCCCCTTAGGAGCTTGGAAAATAGCCAGCAGAGGAGCAGCAGAAGGGACAGGGAGGTGTCAAACACACTTTGTTGTCTGAAGGTTATGGTCTGTGTGTCCTGACACTGCTGGGGGTGGGCAAGGAGGAGAAAAGACAACGGACTTCCACAGAAAGCCGACTTCCAGCGGGGCCACAAAGAAATTCATCTATCCTAGCCAAGTCTTCACCAAGTGTTGAGCAGGTGTCCCCTCTGGGAATTGGTGACACACTAGGCTGGAGAACTTGGGAATCTGTAGAAGTTTATATAAAGGTCTGTAGCTTGAGCTTATAGACTAGAAATCAGACCAGCTCTTTGAAGAATGGAAGCAAGCAAGGGAGCCAGACTACTAAGAAATGATGTAAAGAAAATGAGCAAACCACCTCTGCCAAGTTGTGGGAGGACATGAGGTCAGACACAGTGTGAAAATGGAATGAGAAATGCTAACCTAAAAAGGACGGCAGGCGTTTTGGAAGCAGGTCTTGCAGAAGGACCTGAACACAAATAAGGAAAGTCAAACTTCTCTTTAAGGAACTCAAAGTTCCTCCAAGATATACAGACACCATTAACGGAGCATCGCCGGAGAGGACAAGGCTTCTTTTCATTCTGCTCTTTACTCGTCAGGCAGCCGGGACGTAAGAGGATGAGCCAGAACCACAAGAACCACACTGACCCTGCCATGCTCCTCCTCTGCTAGGAAGAGAATTCAAACTGAGAATGCAAGAGAAGTTAAATGAAACCTCTTGTTCTGAATGGAAACAAGAGATATTTGCTCAAGTAGCATTGCACAGCTCATGTTCTGGGCATGGCGTGGTCAGTTCTAATCATCGACTTAATAGAGCCTCTAATAACATAAGAAGAGGGTCTCAGTGAGTAATAGTACTATGGGTATGTGGAATTTTCTTGACTGCTTTCCACTGATATGAGAAGATTCAGTCTGAAAATGGGCAGCATCCTTTCCCAACACTGTATAAGACAGAAGGCTGGCTGAGCTCTACATCTGCATTCTGTTCAATCAAGAGCAACATTCTCTCTGCTCTTGAATGCAATGCAAGTAACTGCTTTGAGCATCTTCCTGAACTTCCCTGCCATGATGGGCTGTAACCTCCCTCCCTCTACCTGATGTTTACCAGGGCATTTTATGCAGCAACAGAAATGAAGCCTGGACAGAGTCTGGCACCATTGATAGGTCTGATTACAGGGAGATATTAAACATTACACACGAACACTTTTGTGTGGTAATCTTGTGCATCTCACAGCCAAGTCATATGCCTTATCTGTGTCTACCTTTAATTCAGTTGTTGGAACACTGCTTGATGAACTGTAGTGCTCAGGGTCTAGAAGGTTCATATTCAGCAAACCATCTCAAACCCTGCTGAAAATGAACCGTT
The DNA here is from genome assembly GCA_025134845.1 of Neodon shergylaensis. Lineage (NCBI taxonomy): Eukaryota > Metazoa > Chordata > Mammalia > Rodentia > Cricetidae > Neodon > Neodon shergylaensis. The sequence continues at coordinate 37,255,943 of JABTXL010000002.1, read as the reverse complement.
TCAACCCCAGGCCTCACACAGCTAAGGCAATTTCCAGAAACCGAGTCTTGGAGAATTTATTTAAACATGTGATTACTAGCTAGAGCATGCCTGAGAAATTGTGTGTTTGGGCCTCTTACTTCAGTGTCATACTCCAAATGATATTCTAGGGGCTGCAAACTTTGAAGAACCATCCCTTTATCTAGCAAACAGCAAACCTTATTCTAGATAAGAGAGTACCATACTGGGCAAAACATAATCTTTGCCCTCACTAGGGCAGTAACGCCTTGTTTTCTGGAGGAAAACGTCCTGAAGAATTTGGCAGTCATGACCCGAGTAACAGACAGAACTCTGTGGGAATCCTAGAAAACATGACACATACCCTGGAGATCTGTCATGACTAGGAGGATTTACGAAAGGAGCAGATTTTCCAGACAACTCTAAGATACCTTGAGTACCCACAGTGCAGCATTTAAGGTATAGAACATAGGATTTGTTGCATATGATTAAATTTAGGGAGTCTATTGCACCATATCTTTGGTCCAAATCCATAAAGAAACTTATATTGCTTATTTCCTCAAGTTCCTTCCTTTCCATAAATGCCATCAATTATTATGAGTTAAAATTACATGCATGTGTAAGGATTAACAGGTGTATTCAGCAAATAAAACTGCACATCAGTGTGTCTGGCTCCTTGATGGATGCTAGTCAACACTGCAAAGTTCTTTTTCCCCAAGAGGCTCACAGAGGAGCAAAGGCAGAACTTTATCAGTAGTTCAAGCCCATCAGTGCCAACAATCATAGCCAAAAGCAATTTGGGAGCACATGTGGGGAATGGTCAGTTGTGCTGACACAGACTGAGGAGGAACCCTGGCAGGCAGAGAAACGCATGGGGCATCTCCAAGTCACACATTGTGTGGAGTGACTTGTGTAAGTGCCCATTAATATGTTCTGAGATAAAGAATATTATTATGATTGTAAACAAGAACGACTCGCACCCAGATATGTTCTAGGACATTTTCTGGGTCATATGCACTATGAATAGCTAAACTAAATAGTCCACATGGGCCCTGGGACTCCAAACCCTGCAAACTGGAAGGATCTACTCTGTCCTATCAAAGGAAGAGAAGTCCACAGACAAGAGCTCAAAGTCATGTGAGACTGAGAGACTCTACCATATCAAGGAACAGAAAGTGGGTACACGAGCAATGGGAAAGGGGTAAGACTAGAATTCAGTCTCTGCTCTTAGTTCTCCCAAGCACATAAGAGCTGCTCTCAACAGTTTGCACTGTTGCAGAGGGCATTCTCATATTTGTAGGAGTTCATCAGACAACACCACCATGCAACCAGAACAAACCATCATAGCATGGTTCACAGGGTGCATATCTGTGCTTTACTGAAATCTATTTGTAACCCCCAAATCAATCATCCAGTTCTCTGCAGTCATGTGTGAACGTATTCACATGCTGAATAGTGAAAACTCTGAGTCTACAATGTCCAAGTCCCAAGCCAATACCACCCCTGACCTTATCTAGACTTTTGTACTAAACACAAATTCACTTATTTCATCTTCTCAGCTGTATGTATTTACGTTTGATGCCTTTCCTTGGTGATCACCCTCATTTACATTTCCTCTAAGCATAGTGTTCAAGAGGTATCTACTATTCTTCAGAACAAAGGGCCTCTGATTTGCTTTATAGAGAAAAGACGTATTAGACAAACTTTGTTCAAACAGGAGCTATAGCGCTGTTAGCTGTGAGTTCAAGGTTAATCAACTAACGAGGTATCCTCTTTAAAGTGAAATGCAAATCAAGGTTATAAGTTGATGAGCTGACAATGTTAAAGCTGAATGTCTGCATTTCCTCCACAGACAATAGCTCAATTTTTGCTAATCCAGTCTTGAATCACTTCATAGCATTGCCACAGGCAAGAACTGGATGTAGTTAGACATCTAGACATCGAGTGAAGTGACAATTTTAGCCACATATTACATACATGTGTGTATCGGTCTCATTAGTAATTTAATCTATCATTTAAAACTCTGAAGTCTAGACTTAAAACTTGAAAGCGCTCTAAGCAGTAAGCAAAGTACAAGTTACAGATCAAAACCATTTTTGACTTGCCAAGAATAATTAGGACAAATACTGAAGCAAATTGTCACTTTATTAATTTCTGATTTTTAAAATGCCTAAATTTTCAACAGTACTGGAGACCAAGGGCATTCCACTTGCTAGGCCAGTCAGTGTTCTACCACTGAGATGTTTATTATTATTTTTCATTTTAAACAAACGTACAAAGTAATAAGCTCCCTCATGATATTTTCCTCACATCCTCATTCTTTGTTCTTGATCATTCCTTTCCAGTGTTTTCCTCACGCCCCCACCCTGCCCTTTCCCACGGATCTGCCTCTTCTTAAACAGTTCTCTCCTCTGCCTTCCTGTCACACAGATTGTATTGCTCTATTTGCCCTTCTCTTAAGAGCTCTCTGTCCTCTCTCATAAACCCAATCGTACTTTACAGCACCCCCAATACATTATACAAACACACATGCACAATGAAAATTTAAATTTAGATTCTGCACATAAGCCATCAATACACTGAATACTTATTCAGAAACCATGCTTGACATTTTCTCAAGCATAGCCACTCTTTTAATTTGTATGGCAATCCTATGAGAAAGGTATTGTTATTGCTGTTACACAGTGGAAGAAACAGAGACACCGACAGCTCAGCTCTTCGGGATTAGTCAGCTAATTGATGGATAATAAATGATGAAGCCTGGATGTATAACTAAAACTGACCCCTAAATATAGCATACTTTAAGAAGTTCCTCCCACGTCATAGCTGCAGTAACTCACTAAAGTAACTTTTATTTTGTATGTCTATTGACAGTGTTTAAGATAATGAGAGTTCTTGAAGTAGAAAACTAAGGTGTAAAAATCCAGTCTTTGCAAAGAACAAAGAAATCCGACAAATCTCAAGTATCCCACTATCCCAGACCTTGATAACATAAAACCTAATAGCTGAATACTGAAGGCATTTTAAGACTTTCCTTTTTAAAATCCATGGAGGTAACAGCTAAGATGCTCTACAAACAGACATGGCGTAATGGGATTAATTTATGGAAAAGACATATCTCAACAGCACAGCAATGGCATTCGTATAATTTAAATCAATGACAAAAATTCTAAGGCTGCACACATCTTGAGTATGAAGAAAGCCTCTGAATATCGCATTGCAATCATATTTGAATTTTTTCTGCCAAATCCCTGATCAAGTAGTTAAAGAAGCAAAACATAAGACATTTTATCTGTGCCACTAACACCACTGAAATCAAGAAAGCATACTGAAGTTCCAGAAGGCACAAGACAAGTAAGGTCACCAACAAAAGGCCAGCAGGCTGCCTTAGTCCCACAGGATGATATGTTCTGAATCATTTTCATATTTTTGCATTGATCACAGTTTTGTGTTTACTGATATGATTTCATTAATAGCTTGTGCTTTGCCTTAAGATTTGAGTTGTATTGGCTCTAGAGGTCAAATGCATTCCCCCCCCACACAGACAAACCTACAGCATCCAGATGCCTGACCTATTGATTTGTCACAAAACTTTCCCTGGAAATTGTTTGAGATAAACTTTAAGGACAGAAGGACCTCCCACACCATGTTCTGAAGATACCACATACTCCAATCACAGAACGGGCATATGAAGCTGTTACTGATCTAGAAGCTTCATCCTAACTGGCTAGCTTTCATTGTATTGGAAGTTGCTATGCACTCTACCAGAAGAAAAAAGGAATCTTTCCAAGCTGTGAACCCCTTAAGCTACACAAACAGTTGGAGTAGCAAAACATGCTCACTGGTGTGATAGTGACATACACAACATGGAGGTAACCAGCCACTTTTTGATGCTTGGATTTAAGTCCTGATCCATATGATCAAGCCCATACCTGGGTTTCATGATCAGCCAAGAAACATATGCCCAGACAGGATGTAGGCCCTAACAGAGAGCCTACTACTTCTATTCTGTTAAATGGACATAATATACTGTTTCTTTATACATGTCGCTATACCCACAGATCAATGCTTCTCTCAACTCTGATCAGAAAATCTATTTGCAGTAGATGGAAACTGACAGACACCTACAACTAGTAAAGGTGCAGAGAAAGAAAGACCGCAGAATGTTCATCCCTGAATAGGACATCCACACCACACGCCTTCCTGGCAGGCCTCAGGGATCAGCACAGAAGAAGGGACAGAAAGAGTGTCAGAGGTAGCGGGGGGACCACAAGGAAAACCACAAGGGCTTTCTGGGCACCACCGGGGAGTGGCATATGTAAACTCATAGTTGTCACAGCACACTCAAGACTTATGCAGGATCAAGCCAACCAAATTCCAGAGTGAAAACAGATGATCAGTACCAACTCCGACCCCCAACAAGGAAGCTTTGGGCGTTTGATGGCTGCCAAGAAAGGCAGCGTCCATTTTCTTCAGAAGTGTAGCCCCTGGTAAGCTGACCATGTTCCAGTGCATGACCCCACACCCAGGATTATACAGACAGCACGAACTGGACTTGATTCTTTTTAAGACGACACTAAGTTGGGTGATTTGGGAAAGGGGAATATCTGGAAGCAATTGGGTGGTTTGTGAAGAGGGTGAATCTAGGGGGACTGGAGGGAAGGGCTAGATATCATCAAAACACATTTTATAAAATTCTCAAAGAATAAAAAGCTTTTAAAGAAACCTCAAGATTCATTCAGGTTGATCAAAATATCGAATATAATGTAAGCAAATGATCCTTTGTCTGTGATGATAAATCTGGAAATGGCACTTTTGCATGAATTACCGTCATCACTGCAGCTATGGTTACCAGAAACAGCAGCTACATTTTCCTTAAAATCCAGTTTCAAACAATATTACCAGATGTAAAATGCTCATGAACTTTTTCTTTGTTCTTTATCTTTATCATGCCTTTGCTCGCACATCACCGAATATGAAACTTTCTTTCATATTTACACATTCACGTTTTATTAAAACTGTCGTTTCTATAGAGTCTGATTTCTTTTTGCTGTCCCTGGGTTTCTTTTGAGACTCTGAGCCTGTCAGTCTCTCGCTCATCTGAACACTCAAGCGACGTTGTTTGACTGTGGCTTTGATTTAAACGGGAAATGTTATGTGTAAAATGAAGCATTGTACATGAATTTTAAATCACCGGCCATTCGCCGTATGATGTGGAAGCTGCCCTCAGCTTGTCCTATTTTCCCTTCCCCTCTCAACATCACACATGGCCAGCGCCTGCTTGTGGCTCACTGTCATCACCAAGCCCTTCCCGCCTGGTAGCCCTTGTTCCTACATCCCTCTCTGCTATAACCCTGTGCCTCCACATCATTGCCTGGAAGAAGCATTTGCATAATTCATTCGTCTGTGACTTGGGACATGACTCTACAAACAGGGTCAGGCTACCACGTTCTAGCCACCAACCAAATTTCTCACAAGCCACTCTCCAAAGACTAGAGCGTTCTTTCCCTAGATAACTGTCCCATGAAATAGTATTGCAGACGCATTTGTTGCTTCGTCTTGTTGCAGCCCAGCTCTATTGATTTCCATGGGGTTTGATGAAGCCCTGACACTCTTGCGTAATTGGAATGAGCCAGAGGAAGCTAACATAAGACTGTTAAATTTTTAAAAAGTTGTACTTGCTCTAGGCAATAGATACATGATTGGAAATTTGCTTGTAAATATTTATTTTTTGCAAACCACAGTATATTCTAACTCTATTACTAATTTCTGCAAAGTAAGAAATGACACCGGCTACCTATAAATCACTTTTCTGTTCAATAAAGATGTTATGATGACTAGAAAGCCTTGCTCATTATAGACTATTAGAAAAGATAAAAGTACATGTAAAAAAAACCACAGCATCTCACCACATGTAATATTCTAGCCTTGTCTTACCTGGTCTTCCATCCTATATACACAAATAAAATATTTTCATTATCTAAAATATGCAGTTTGGAATCATTTTATCTGATGCAATGTTTTACTCTGCATTGGTATCATGAACTCATGACCATCCACGTACAAACTCCCATAGCATATTCATTTTTAAACAGGGTCTGTCGACATAGCATCACCTGTCCTGGAACTTGCTATGAAGACCAGGCTAGCCCTGGCCTCCTGAATGCTGTAATTAAAGTGACCACCACCATACCTAGCCTAAAATCTCACATGCTATATATTTTATGTATCATTTCAGAATATTTTTGCATTACAAAATATTTCCTAAAATAAATATGATAGTTAAATTCTATTTCTACCTAATTATACAATAATTTCTTTAGCTAAGTCTTCATTAGTAAACTCTTGTATCCTGATGTTTTAATTATTATAAGTAATTGTGAAGAATATGGTAATCCACATATATTCCCAGTTGTGCTAAGAGCAAATGTTTCACTAGGTGGGTTTGTAAATCCAAGAAATACAAAGCTGATGTTCTGGTCTAAGAGAAATCTAGATTAACACAGTGGCTTATGCCAAAAATCTGGTCGTCAATTCTAGTTCAAGTCTTTGAGTCAAATCACTCACTGATTCTCTTCAAAAACATTTATGAATTAAACAAAAGACCTATCTGGACTACAGCCTCAGCAGCCCGAAGGAGGACTCCCAAAGTTTACCAGATAATTCTGATCTCTTCCTAATAACAGTTGATTTCTCAGCTCCAGCTGACCATGCTCAATCTTCCCCGGAAAGTAAAAGCATGCCTGTAGTGGGGCTGGTCTCTTGTGAACCACAGATGGCTCCAGCCCCATCTGATCAGAAACCACAGGTTCTTACTACAAAATGCCACCCAGCTGGCCTCAATGGACTCTGATATGGTACAAGCCAGGTCTCCTCGGTCTGCACGGCTTTCAGTATTGTCTTCCAGGTTTTGTCTTACTGAACTGTTCTGAACAGTCCACTAAGTTCTGAGCACCTAATGTCTTTTGCAGCCTACACGGTCCTCTCCCAGAACATGCTCAGGTCTGTTACAGCAATACTCCATGATCCTGAAACCAAGCTCTTTCTTAATTTCCTTTCTACTGCTGTGGCGAACACCATGACCAAATCAAGCTGTAGAGGAAAGAAAAGGTTCATTTCAGCTTACTGTTAAAGTCCATCGTGAAGAGAGGGCAGGGCAGGAACTCGGAGGCAGGAATTGAAGCACAGATCATGGAGGAATCCTCTTTACTGGCTTGTTCTCCGTGGCTTGCTCAGCCTGCTTTCTTATACTACCCAGAACCACGCGCCCAGGGGCGGGATCATCCTTAGTGGGCTGGGCCCTCCCACATCAATCATTAATCAAGAAAATGCCCGTCACCCTTGCCTAACGGCCACCTGATGGAGGCAGTTTCTCCACTGATGTTGTTTTTCCCAGATAACTCTGGCCTGTAGAAATGGAAAAAACACCAACCAGGACACTAGCTGATAAGGATAATAGACTATGCTACCGGTTTATGTATTGGCAATTCTATACTATTCACTGTTATTTCAGACTTAGAAAAGGAAACGTAACTTTAGAGATCCTTCAGGAACTACTCTAAAAATCCACGTCATCACAGAAGACAGCCCCTCCCCATTACCATCCCTTTACAACTTCAGAAAGATAAGACACAGAGGTAGAAGACAGTGCTATTGATAGTTGTTATCTTGTGTGGACCTGGGCTACACTGAAATTCCTGCATCTTAACTGAAAGGTTTTGAAAATGAAATAAGAGAAAGTTAAACAGTACATGTAGGAAGCCTGGCATGTTATAACATGCCTGTAATCCCAACATTTGAGTGTCTGAGGAAGGAAGATAGTGCATAGTGAGTACCAGGTTACCCAGAACTACAGAATGAGACCATCTCCTCATGATTACAAGCAGCACATTTTTCAAAATAAAGAAAATGCATTGCATTGTGTTTGGGCTTTAAGCTGTTATTAAAAGACAAAAATAATTTGTAAGAATACTATAATAATCTATTTTTTTTACTGAAGATAGAAGAGTATTAAATTCAGTCTAGCCAAAGTGGAGAGAGATTTAAAGTGTACAGCTAGGAACAGTTATATCCTGCCTTCTCACTCACTACCCACCAACCCAATGACTCATCTAGAACAACTCCCCACTAAAGAAGCTCATTCACAGCAGGCATCCTGGGCAGATGTTCCAGTACGACTCACCTTTTATACTGCACCTATGTCCTTCCTTTCCTATCTGAGGCATCTACTGTTTTGCTATATGTTATCATTTCCCTCCGCTTCATTTATAGGGCAGATTTTACGAGGTTTTAGACTATGAATGATCTAAAGATGAAGTAGGCTAGTCCATCTAAGTTTTAGTATTCATACAGTGATTACATTGTCTCAGAATGTGTCCCTGCTATGAAGTAATTCATGGCTGGTCTAGATTCAGAAGAAAAAAATGTAGTCATAAACAGTATAAGAGAAAGTCATGGAAGATTAAGAGGAATAAAATAAAGACAAGATTTATTATGCATACAGGTATAGTGGGAAACAAGGAATATAGTGTCCAAATCCCTGAGTTAGTCTTCTGAGTACATCGATTCCACAGGTTCAATTTTGGATAATTTCCCAAATTCCAAGCGATTTTTTTTCTGATAGAAAATTGCACAAACATTCATTCCACAAATTTAATTTAAGGATTAAATGCAGTCAACTCCCTCACAGTTACTTAGTATATGCCATGTCCTCACCCTCTCATATAAGCCTCCAGAGCAAAGTCATTAGTCAACAGCCATCACCGAATAGATACATGTGTGAGAAATGAAGGATGACCAAGGTTAAAGATAGAAGGGTCATGTAGAGAGAATAAAGGTCTGAAAAACATTGATGTTTAGAAATTGAAATGGAGGAAGGGCAGAGCCAGACAGGCAAAGCTTCAGGTAAGCTAGACACCCTTTACAGAGAGTATTAGAGATATTCTTTGAGCTATTGCAATCAGGCCCAGGGCAGTCTTCAAGATAAAGCAAACACCTGCCAGCATCCTTAACCTGACATGTCCCAAGCCCCATGGATGCCGTATTCACTGGTATCTCAAGAATGGAACAGGCACACTTAAAATATAAAATCATGTTCCATTTTTTAATTTAAAATCCATGCTGGATTTTAATCCCCACTAAAAGGTATGAAGAGGGTAGAAATTTAACCTGACTGTAGTATTTAGAGGTGAGGCCATGGGATGGTGATTAGAAATCAATGTGATCTTAGAAGTTTCCACAATTGAATATTGAGAATACATAAAAAGGAGAGGGACCAGAACCAGTTCTCACCTACACACAAATGCACACCTATAACAAAATACATATCTATACACAAATACACAGCTATACACAAATGCACACATATACACAAATACACATCTATACACAAATGCACACCTATACTCAAAAACACACCTATACACAAACGTACACCTATACATGTTCCCCCTTTCCGCTCAGAGACTCTGGCAATAAGACTATTCATCTGATATAACTTGACCTTGGGTCAGAACCATGAATCCAAAGAAACTTTTAGAGAATAGGCAGCCTAGAGGTTTGTAAATCATTAGTTGCGGAAAAGGAACTAAAGTAACTCCCATGTGTGTATGCCGTTACAAGCGTTAAAGGTAAGGTATGCACATATGTTTTGTAAAGCGCCATTTGAGAGGTTCAGGTGCAACCTCCCTTGAGTGACAGCAGGACATCTGCTTTCAGCATCTGCCATCTGCAGACTCATGAAGATTCACAAGCCAGGCAAGGTGCTACATGAAACCATTATTATGATTACAGCTCTCAGGAAAGCTGGCAGATAACGCACCATCATTGATCACATACGCTAAGTAGTAAATTGGGTGGCCTGGAGCTTTTAAAAGCATACTGTGCTACCTTGAAGCTTGACAGTGAAGACTGTTTACAGCCTATCTGACAGTAGAAGTCACTTCAAATATTCTGTCAAAGACAGAAAAGTCACGACTGAATGCCAGCAGGAAAATAATTTGCCAAAATCTCAACAGAAACAATTTTCAATGTATTAAAACTCTGGGTATTATATGCTTGAGTTACCCTCAGAACAAAACTGTATGCATGAATAAACAGATAAACGCAAGGGAGGCAGACCGGAGGGTTGTCCAGCCCATTCTCTCCCGGAAGTCTGCTAAGACTGACAAGAAGGTGACCATTACCTCTGTTTCTGGATGAATCAATCAATCCCGCAACTTGGCAGTGACATCAGGAAAAACAAGCAACAGCCGGAAGAATGATGTAACCACCGAATGAGCCTGTGAGTTGTAAAACTATCTGTCCTTGTGCTCAGGCATCATTGATTTCTATGTCGCACTGCCATGGCCTTGTGGAAATTGCTTTGTGCATTATTTATATGCAGGATGAGGGATCAGAAACTTTGAGGTCAGAATGGGTGGGTAATGGCTGAGGACTGTTAGTGGACAAGGATGAATATAACCGGGTGTCATGGTGATCCTAGGACCTTTGTCCCATCCTAAGGATAATGAGAAGATGTGGAAAAGGCTATCATGTTAATCATCTGTATGATTCAAGCTTCCCCTGGCTTTCCTCCCTCTAAACATCCATTTATGGTTTCCCATTTAAGTATCAGAATATGTGAGTGACTTACATTATCACCTTTCTCACCCAATCATGTTTCTCCTACAATGACTCTCCTCTCCTGAATCCACTTCTATGATGCTGGTACTCTGGAGATGTTGCAATGAAGAAGGTAATTGTCACTGGTATTGGTGTCGTGTGTGTGGTAGAAAGAGGATGAGAGGCTAAAAAATAAATTAATATTTTGAAAATGAGTTCAATATGCAATAAAAACAAACAAATGAATAGACAGATAAGTAAACAAATAGGCAAATAAACACAAAAATACAAGAAGGAAACTAGAAATGCCCATTGGTTGAGCAAATACTTTAGTTCCCAGTATATGAAGATACTCTGAGAAATTTGAAACTTAGAACTTAAGCAGTGAGGGGGACTTAAAGGGTTATGGTGGTTGGGGGAGGGAGCGGTCAGACACATTAATTGATTTCTATTTTGAATTGTGAAGAGTGGTGAGATGGAAGTACATTTAAATGTTTATTTAAAATGACATAAGAGAGATAATACCCACGGTTCAAAGGAACATGGGTAGGGAGTGCTTCTACTTGAAGGATAGATAAAAGGGGGGAGCAGAGTAAAAGGGAAAAAAATGGTTAAACAGGAACAAGACTTATAAGGCAAAGAGCTCCTGGTCAAAACCGTAGATCAATGAGGATAAAATCTACATGCTGTAGTAAGGCAGTCTGCATCCATTCTTCCTCTGACCCTGGGGTGGGTCTGAGCGAGATGAGCACTCGCTGCCACTCACATTTTACATGTGTGATAACTAGACCATGTACCAATTATTTTCACCAAGAAGAACCAGGCCCCAAAGTCTTTTGGCTCCATTTCTAGGGTCCTATTCTTCCTATAATACCTACTTAAAAGAATATTGACATCTATGCTACCATGTAATTCAGTGACTTTCAGATTCTGAGCATGCCTGGCAAAAACAATCATTTGTTTATTCTAATCCAGTATTCTCTTGACCTATATGTAAACAAAGTAGCATGTCTACCTTAGGATTCTCTGGTCCTTTTTTATTCCATTTCAGTTCATTTACATGAAAATGAGACCAAAGAATTCCTCTTGTGAGGTTGTGGTCCTGATGAACTCGGATGATGGAGAAGTTAACCTCTGGCTACTCATGCCATGATGAGGCACTGAAGACAGACCAATGAAATTATTCCACTCAAGTCTAGTTCTGTGAGCCAAAGAGCATGAAAGACTCAAGGTAGCTGTATCACCAAAAAATCCCACCCAGTGTGTGTGATGACATCCCCTGAGTTCCCTGTACGACCTTTAGACAGACAACTCTTCCATTGGGAGACTGCCCTCTCTCTAGCAATTTTTACTACATGGTAAATAGTAAACATTGGGTTTATAAACGTTTGCAACCTTAGGGAGGGGACTTGCTAATCTTCTAAGTTTCAGGAGTTTCCTAGGCCTTGTAAGTTTTGTCTATTTCCTGGGTACTGTAAGACAGCCCCCCCCACCCTTTCTTCAAGAAGCTACACAGAAGAGTTGTTTTCCTCTTATTTCTGCAGACACAGGTACTATCTGAATATGTAGAAAATTGCAACGCTCAAGTAATGGAAAAGTCGTCTATTAAAGCAGGAAACAGATAATTTTTGTGAATAGTAAAAAGCTTCCATGTTGACAGATGATAGCTGTGAGATTTTAAAATACATTATAAGGGTACACAATTTCATGACAAAATTCTGTTACTTCTTTATTTCTAATTCTTCACCTAGAGCTTTCCAATAAGTTAGTTCCTCTGTTCACATGCTCAGGGGGAATAAAACTCTTATCAGGGTCTAAACATTGAGAAATAGGCCTATTCCTTGAATAACAGTATCAGAGTTCAAGAGGTATTCAAAAAAGATAACCAAAGTAGGCTAGAGTTTCTTTAAAGCAGACCTTAGAGGACTTAAGGCTATAATTCAGCATATTTTTTCCAATGAGGTCTTCCCGACAGAAGATCAATCTTTGCAGGGAAGGAGGGGGAGAAAAATAAAAGGCCTCGGCTTCTCTCCAAAATGAGAACTGTATGAGACAAGAAGAAGGGACTCCAGAAAACATGGAAGCATGTTGTAAAAGTCTGTCAGAAATTACCCACAATCCTGCTTGTTCTTTTAGCCTTACTATCTCGGGAGTCACTTAGATAATCAGGCAATGACTGATTCTCCTATTTGCTGCCACTTTTCAATAATGGTGAAACCCCAGGAAGCTGGGACCCTGATATTTAATCAATTGATTAACTTCAGTAAGTAGTTAGCCCCCTCCTGACAATGCAAGAAATGAATTCACCAACCTGAAGTCAAGGCACAGGAATCTCTGTTTTGTTTTGTTTTTTAAATCCCTTTGGATCAGGAGATTTCACCCATGTTCTCATCCTAAGTCACTAACTGATCCATGAAGTCTGTAATATAGTACTTTTCTCTCTTGGTGCCTGGTCTGTGAAGTCAGAGAACCAGGAATATAGTACTTTTCTCTCTTGGTGCCTCAAATTCCTGGTCTGTGAAGTCAGAGAACCAGGCCAAATGAAAAGAAAGTTCTGCTCCATCTATGACTGTGGAATCCTGCACATTTCTCCTTTAATACCCTTGGCCTATTCTTTCCAAAACCTCGACTACTCAGGGTACCTGGATTTGAAACTGACAGTTCCTTCTAGGTATAAGTGATTTATGTCCAGTCTTCAGGGATGACTTACTTCTCTGATTGACAGAGAGGATCATAGTTGAGCTAACTTTCTTTACTTTCTCTGAGAAAGAGTGTTTTTAATAAAAATGTTCTTTATCGTGAGATCATCCAAATGTCAAGACAAACTCTAAGCTTTCTAAAACTATATATGCCAAGGCTCTTCAGTTCACCAACTTCTTCATTGAGTTGACCCACCTTGACACACTTTGTCCTTGGAACCCTTTCTAATACCTTTAATGCCTATCTAAATATCAGCTTCATCCTGGCCATTAGTAGTGCTGATTTTCCCATTTGAATTCTTCTCAGTAGTCACTTTATCTAATTCACTTGGCAAACACATCACCCAAGTGATACGTCTCTACCAAGCATAACACAGTGCAGCCCAGTGAGGCAGGCACTGAATGCTGTCACCTGAACATTTGTCAATGATAACATTCACATGAACAAGCCTTTTAAAATAGACACCTGTATACATAGGTGCTGTGGGACAATGGTCTGTACCCTGTCACTTGTATTTTAAATAAACAGACATTGGCCAGTAGCCAGGCAGGAGGTAGAAGTGGAGCAATGAGAATTCTGGGAAGAGGAAAGATTCAGTCTGTAGTCATGACCCAGACATAGAGGAAACAAGATGTGACTATCTTGCTGAAAAAGGTACCAAGCCACACAACTATCACAGAAAAGAATAATGGTTAAATGGTTAATGTAAGATGTAAGAATTACTTAATAAGAAGCCTGAGCTACTAGGCCAAACAGTTTATGATTAATGTAGACCTCTGTGTGCTTATTTGGGACTAAATGATGTGGGATCTGGTGGAAGAGAAAACCTCAGTCAATAGAATGATGTGCCAATGTGGGGCTGACCAAATCCACTTAAAAGCCTTGAGAGAGCTTGGGAAGTTATCCTAGATAGAAAAGAATAGAGCTAAGCACAGCTTCTTGATAGCATCACTTTCTCAGGTGGGCTCTGCTTGCTAGAGGTAAGCACTCTCATTTAAGAGAGGCTTCCTGACTCAGCTTTAGTTGTAAAAGCTTGCAGCTCTTTTAAGAGGTCCTGCCATGAAACACTTAAAGGGTGTTGATGAAAATCTGACTGCATACTTTTTGGTAGTGGCAGGGACTTTGAAATGCCATAGAGTTGTGGCAATAAACATGGCTCTGGGCAGAACCCCCGCCATGAGGCTAGAGTCTCAGAAAAAAAACTAAGGAATGGGCTGGATCCAGCTGTCAAAGCCACAGCTTTAATCCTAGTCATATTGCTTAGGAAATTAAAGCCTCATGTGGTCAGAAAAAGATAATGGATAAGAAAAATGTGGTACATTTATACAATGGAATACTACACCACAGAAAAAAACTAATGACATCTTAAAATTTGCAGGCAAATGGATGGATCTAGAAAACATCATATTGAGTGAAGTAATCCAGACCCAGACAGACAAATATCATACGTACTCACTCCTAAGTGGCTTTTATACATAAAGCAAAGAAAAACCAGCCTATAATTCACAAGTACATAGACAGCAAAGAGGACCCTAAGAGAGATATGCATGGATCTAAACTACATGGGAAGTAGAAAAAGACAAGGTTTCCTGAGTAAATTGGGAGCATGGCGAGCATGGGAGAGGGTAGAAGGGGAAGGGAGAGCAGGGAGGGAAGCAGAGAAAAATATAGAGCTCAATAAAAACAACAAATAAAAAGAAAAGAAGCAAGGCTATAAGGAGGGTTCCTTGGGAAAGAAATGAAACAACCAAGGGTCCTCTCAGGAGGGAGGACTTATGATGCTCTGGAAAACATGAAAACCATCCTTCTGTGGCCCATCAGTAAGTGCTCACTTGGCCACCTTCCTGAAGCCCAAGCATGGTGGAGACATTAGTTCCCTCAGAGAAGAGCCTCTGTGACCCAGAGCAGACAGAGTCCCAGAGGGGCATGCCGGCACTAAACCTCAGAACTGTGAGCATCCCAGTGAGTGAGGAACCCAAGAGCATAGACCTTCCTGCCGACAGAAGAGATAGACTCTGAATAAAGTAAGCAACTCCAAAGCCTGGTTTAGAGACACAGATGTTTAGCTTCTGCTATGTAGTATGCGGGATACTGAAATGTTTGTATTGTCTAGGGTGGAGATGTTAAAGTTACTTATAGTTTTTCCAGAGAGGACACAGGATCTAAGACATGGAGATATGTTATGCCTTATTTGTAAAGAGAAGGACTTTTGATCAAAGTTGCAGTAAATAGTGTATTATTATTTCTATGGTGCATTGCAATATTGTTAAGAAAGCAGTGGCTACAAAGCCAAATTAGAAAGTCTCTGTCACCATGCTTAAGATTCTTTGTGAGTACTAAACAACTCACAGTAGCGCCGTCTCAGGAGAACATCCACCTTGTATAGCCAGCCAAGGGGGAAGAAAGCATTTGTCAGTGATGTATGGCTGAAGGACTGCCAGCATGCCTGAGATTGCCAAGAATATGAGCCAGCTGCCTCCAGCTCCCCCTGGTTCCTCTAGTGCTTTGTCTGAGCCACAGTGAAGAGTCACCTGGGGCAAGGGAGGGTTAATTCAGTTTGTTCCTGGGTCATATAGACATGGGTTCGGCTTTCTCAGCCCTGGGATCTTACTCTTTTCCAAGGCCACGAGAGAAATCAGACCAAGGCATACCTGGACCCTTTCTACCATTCGGAGGTCAAAGAAGTGGAACAAGACGAATTGGGTCTAGTAAATGAGAGCTTATAGCATCTGTTTCCAGAAAATGAAGGTCCAATTAAGTGCAGGTCACTTTTCTCATTAGAAGGAAGCAAGTTCCAGACAAGCATTGGAGGTAGAACCTCCACTAGCCGCCACTCTGCATGGACCTCCCTGCTGTTTGAATTGAGAAGCTGCAGGTGAGACTCTGAACCTCAATTTCTTCATCTATAAGCTAGGACACATGATCATGATCATCAAGATTATTTCCAGAGCAGTCAGCCTAATTTTAAGTTTATATCACTGTGTAAATAGATTCATCTTATTCCTTTTTTAAGACTCAAACTTAGAAAAAAGAGAGAGGTTGAAATCATCTTCTGATAAGATGGATCCATTCATCTCTGAAATGATGTGTTCTCCCCCATCCTGTTTGATAGACTTCCTTTCATTCCCTTTGATACTTTCCCCCTTTCCTCACTCTGGCCTCTCTAACACCAAACAGACACATCAGCACTGGGGTCTTGAGGAAACCCTGTGAAGAAAAGCTTAAAGTATTGTTTTTTGGCAGAAGATATGAAAGTGTTATGCTTTCTCTTTGATAGAATACCTGTATCACAAGTGATTGGTGTTCTCTGCTTTTATAAAATATTTTTTAAATATTATAATACAACTCTATCATTTACCCATTCCCTTTCCTCCCTCTAAGCCCTTCCATATACTTTCCCTTGCTCTCTTTCAAGTTCATGGATTCTTTTCTGATTCATTGCTATTACATGCATATATGTATATAAGTATATATCCCTAAATGCAGCCCTTCAGTCTGTATAATGTCACTTGCACTATGTTTTCAGGGCCGACCATTTTGTATTGGGTAGCCTGTTGATGTGATCTACCCTGGGTAAAATTTCATGGTTGAGGCTTCATGGTCTTTCCCTTGGCCACTTTGGCATATCTATTGGTGACAACCTTTAACCATTCAATAATTTTCTCATTTTTTATAATACGGAAAAAATAGAAGTAACAAGTTTCAACCTTTCCAAATTCTGCCTAAGTAATTCAGAGATCATTTCCAAACAAATAAAAATTCTAATAACCTTGACAGTAGGGGTGCAATAAATATTTTCAACCTTAGTAGAGATAAAGGTACCCAGACATGATTCAAGGTAATGGTGTGAAGAAAATCAATACATTGATTCAGGGTGGGAATTGGGAATTTTTGAAGATGTCTTACCTTGACTAATAATATTTATTTAATGTAAGTCTTATTTTCTCAAGTAAACTTAATAATCTTGAGAAAACATTCTTCTAGATTGTATTTAATTAACATATTTTTCATCTTTTTGCATAGATCTTTGATCTTAATCTTGATGAAGGCACAAACAAGCAGAACTCTATTGAGTTTGACAGAAACTTTCATTCCTCCCTGAGAGAACTTCTAATAATGCATAGAGAACATTCTTTCCTTCACTCCCTGTTGCTTCTGTTTTCCATGAACCTCTCCTAAGCTGCACAAGATTACTCTTTGGGACAGAGCTGAGCAAATACAGGCCAGCATACCTGAGCAAGACAGAGTGCTGGAGAAGGCATTGCTGTTGGGCAGAGGTGAACTATCTTTGGAGCCAATTACATGTAGCCTAGAATCCATCTCCTATACTGCCTATGTGCACTTAAATTAGCATTATGGTTGTATACTGAAGGCCTGACTACTGGATGATGGATCCAATTACTAACTAGATCATGAAGCCTCTGACCTAGATAATAGACCCACTCTTTGATGGCTTCATAAGATGTTGATATTGCTGGGAAGTGGAGATAACAGGGGGAAAAATAGGTCATGGGTATATACCCTACACCCCACCCCCATATCCACCTGTCATTCATCTCTTCTTTCTGTCGCCCATGATGTGAGTCATGATCCTCCATTACATGCTCCCTATTGTGATGCTCTGCTTTCCCACACAGTGATCAAAACATCAGAGTTAAGTCTCTAAGGACCAAAACTTCTCAAACAGGAAGCTAAGGTCAGTCTTTCCCCATCTGACATTGTTTTCTCAGATGCTTTGTAAAATGGATGAAAAGCTGCAATGAGCAGCACCAACTCTCTCAAGCATAGATGATCATTTCCTTCGATGGACAACACTTCCTTCTATTAGATGCTCCAGCCGTCGTAAATTCTGTGAGCAAAGTATCTGTTACAATACGTGTAGCCAGGAATTGAAATCATTGTTCACTGGCTTCTCGGTTCCTCCTCCAGTCATTGCCTACGGCTGGGGCTGATTTTTTAAGACATGTTTAACCTTATTCTATTCAGTATTGGGAGAGACACACAATGAGCAGCCAGAAAACAATTCCACAAAGTTGGTTCTTTTGTTTATGTGGCTTCCAACATTGAACCTCAGGTTGCTTGGATTGTGGAACACCTGCATTTACCCATTGAGCCATCTCCTCAGGCCTGAAGGCATTCCTTCGGTTGATAAGCACAGCAAACATATAAGGAACATTTAGACATGCATAATTAAAAGAATAATTGGATTATTGCCAATCTTCTAACTTCCTTTTGACTGAAGCCCTGCTTACTCCACTGAACCACTGCCTGATTGCCATTCTGGCCTCCTGCCCTTCCCATGCCATCCCTGTTCTCACATACAACACTTTATTAGAGGGATTTCTCTGTCCATCCTAGCTCACCATTTCTAGCCCAAGGGTTACTTCAGTTTATCATCACTGACTCCTGAAAACCTGGATACTCTCGCTGCCACTCTTCCCTGGCATCCATGGGCTCTAAAACTCTATTTCTTTCTTAACCTCACACAAATTTTCAATCAGGCAAAATAGACTAAAAGGCCCTGGGCTTAGAAAGCCCAGACTTAAATCTTATCTGTGCTTTTTATTTCCTATGTTTAGGTTAAACCTTTAAATTCTCCATAAAAAAAATCTATAAATTAACAACAAAGTAGTAATTATTCTGCTTACCTGTGCAGAGGACCAGATAAATGTATTACAGAAAGTCTGGAAATCCATAAAGCATACTAACATATATACCCCTTCATTACTTGTCCCTATGGAAAGGACCTACTAAAAGAATTTATAGTGAATGCCTTGTGCTATGAAGTCATTTAATAGAGAAGCATGAACAATACAAAAGAAGGTCTCTCCAGTATTATCGCAGTTCTAGGGAGGATGCTTATGTAGTAATAATAACCACAGGAAAAAGTCTACCCCCCTGGCACATACGTAGAATGAGCTGGTTCTTGCTTGCTCCTGTGAGGCAAATCATAGCGCTTTGATGCCTGCCAGTTTGGAAACATAAAATAGTGAAGTTAGTTTTAACGCTCACCCAAGAGGTGGGACCTGAAGCCCTTAAGTTGGTTCCAGCCATCTGTTAAAGCAGCCAGAGAAATCCCCAACTGCATCCCATGGCCCAGCAATAACATCAGTTCTATTCCTCTCAGTGTTGAAGTCCAGATGAGTGCAATCCACAAATCCATAGATGGGGAAAAAAAGCAGATGTTCCATGTCAAGTCGGGCAATGTGTAAAGAGATAGGAGGGGATTTAGCATATGTTCAGGTAGGAAATGTCCCCAAATGGTTGTATATGCCAAAAGTTCAGACTGTGTTGTATAGATTTGCCAATGTCTTATCTCTGGCTCCAAACCTTAACATTTTATACCCACCCACCACACACATACACATATCAAATTTAGGGTAGTTCTTGTGTCTTTATTTTGAAGTCCTCAAAGATAGGGTTTTTTAAGCTATCATTTAATTATTCTAATTTTCGGTAATCTTTGACTAGAAAATCAAATATAATTGCTTAAGACACATCCACAACTGCCTAAGACACCCAGTAGGCAGGTGGAGAGGAACAGGCTAACCAATGCATAGTAGTGACCCTCCTGTGCACTACTGGATCTTATGTGATTCTGCTGCCCAGATACTGAGATGAAAGAGGTCCAGAGTGACCAACTGACCACAGAATTAGGGTCAAGATAGGAATCTGACATGTAGTCAGAAAGTCGGAAGCAAATAGGACCATGGTGTGGTGTAGCCAACATGGTACTTTTGGGTGAGCTTAATCAAATCTGAGAATGTTTGTGCTCCTAACTCTTGACTTTCCAAGTGGTTAAAATTAGTTGATACCCCTATATCCACTAGGCTGGCTTATTCATTGAATGCAGTTATCTTTTAAAATAAAGTCATTTATGTCTGAATGATAAGGTTATGTTGTGAGAAACCCATCACTAGATGGTTTATGTCAATGTGCAAATGTGATGGAGCACATTAATACAGCTCTAGATGCCATATAGTTCAATTCCCAAAATGTCTCTTGCTGTGATCAAGAGAAGCACTAAATGTGTACTATGTGGATCCCCCACTGCTGTGACACAGCATGCTGCCTTATAGCAAGCAGTTTTCTATCAGGGGCATACTCTAAAGTAACAATAAAAAGCATAACATGGTAACAAACCAGGAGCACAGACATCCGGGACCACTGCCAGCTATTGTACTTTGTGCACAGTTATATTGCTGCAGTATTCTACAACTGGTAACACAGATTTGCTTATAGTAGCCTCACCATAAACATGTGGATAAGGCTTTGGACCACAAAGTACCAGTGGCTCCTAAGTCATTGGGCAATAAGAATTTTTCAACTTTATTTTAGTCTTAGGGGAATCCCTCTGATACAGGCTGGCCATCCTCGCGAAAGCCCCATCAGATTGTGTTGGTTGTGTGGGCATGGCTAACCAGAGTATCCTAAGCTCAAATGGTACCCAACTTTAACCAAACAGCTAATATTTAGTTAATAAAACAGTCAACAAAAAGATCAGGAAGAGAGGACTTTCAGAATGGTCATCGGAGTTCTCAGGGCCTTAGCCCAGTATCTAGGACAACCAATGTCAACATCTCCCTCCTCTGGCCATCCTTTCCCACGTCTCTTGAGCTTAAATCTCTCCCACAAGCTTTAAAATTGGGTTATGTCAGTAATTTCTCCTCTTTTTCAGATGACTTTTTCTTTTATGTAGAAAAGTGTGAGTACTTAGAGACAAGGTGATAAGCAGAGAGCATGACCATTAAGGCTAAATTCAGCCCCAGAAGCCTTGGGAAATGATCAACTCATCTGTCTCCTAAGAACTGGGTTGGGAGAATCTTGGCATCAAGATTAATTCCTTGACCGTCTTTAGAGAGGTTGCAGGATTCAAAACGGTCTGCCTACAGCTGCACTTTAAGCTATATTGCCACAAAAGAAGGCTATTAGAAAAAGGTAAGAAATGTCTGAGCATAGCCTTACCTGGCAAGACAGAGCAAACTTCAAGTACCAGAAAACGGACTGAAGAAAGGTGATGGCACTGACAGCTGGGGAGGTGCTGGGGAGCAGCCTGCAGGCTTCCCAGCTGCCTGGGAGCATAGCCTTTATTTTCCTCAGAAACCTGTGGGGGCGAGAGTGCAAGGATCCCCTAGTCTTGACTTCTGCCATGGTAAGTCTATCTTCACATTCTTTGTATATAAGGGTTCCCAGGAAAATGGAGTTTGCTGCTGACATTTATTCAGACATAAAAGATTAAGACCTTTCGCTCCCACCTTGTAGATCTAAACACAAGCTAGGGATGTGCACTCAGAAGACACATTAGCCATCTTATCTGAAGTAAGCATCAAAACTCGTCTCTACCATGTGATGTGAATTCAAACAAGACTGTTTGAAATTGTATGTATCGCATCTATTCCATTTTAAGTTAAATTCTATTAGAAGGCAGTCCTTGGGAGAGCTCGTGTATGTGGCACAATTTTCAAGTCAAAGCCTAAGTTATTAAAATTGGCTGAAGGTGATTTTTCCATGTGGAAAATAAGAATCATTTAATTCGAGAAGCCCACAGGATGTCTTTGACATCCCGAAGCTTGGTATCACAACTTACGTAGGTATGTGTATTATGATATGAGAATAATTTAATTTTAATGTATATTTGATCATATTTTCTTCATTTAGTGGTAGTTTCTGACATCTAAATGAAGCCATACATACCTTCTTAGTGTATAATTGTCATGATCTAGGAATTTTAAGATGTCCTCAGTAAGACTCATGATAACTGTAAGGATGACAAAGTTCATTTTGTGTAAAAAAAGCTAGTTAAAATTTACAGTCTTCCTGAAGGATAGAGTAAGTACATTGTTTTTACAGTTTTAAACATTTGTTGATACAATATTTCTACAAATCTTATTTGGGCACCAGTGAACTGGCTCAGTGAAAAAATATGTGAGGTATGCAAGGCTGGTGCCATGAGCGTCTTTCTAGAACCCAGATAAAGAGAGCAGAGAGAACGCTCCAAAAATGTGATCTGGTCTTCATATATGTCATGGCCTAGATGCCCATAACCACATCACGCTTAAAACCAATGTATTAATCATATCAACTGCTTAAGTAGCAAGCCCCAAACAAGCATAGCAATAATTGGGAAGTACAAATATGCCAAGAACTAGGGAAAGGTGAGTCAGAGTTTGACAAGAAAGTAATGCAATGAAAGAACCAGGGCGCAAAGTGTGATGGCTGGCCAGGGGTTTGTTTCATTTTGATTGCATTAGAATCTTGTAGTTCTTTTCAAAGGAATGTGTCATATGTGTGGATTTGTCTTTGTGTCTCCTTATCAGTGCCTCTATTTCTGTCATGTGATATTATTAATTATACATACATCTAATTATTTATTGTTTCTCCAGAAAAGTGGGATTTTCTCTATTTTTATGTTCTGAAAATTTTCTTTAGTATCTTATTAGTTCCTTGAGATTTTGTTTATTTGACAGGCTTTGTGTGGGGAGTAAGTACATTTTTAAAGATGTATTCTAACCTTCTGTCTTCCTGATCCTTTTGTCTTTAACTGGGATTTTAGAGGTTTTCTTCCTACATAATATTTTTATTGATTCTTTGAGAATTTCACATCATGTACCAAGATCACACTCACTTCCCAGTCCTCTTAGGTTTGTCTCCCACCTTTGTGACCTCCCTCACAAAAGAAGAGGAGGAAGAGGAGGAGAAACAAGAAGGAAGAAGAAAATCCACAAGTCCAAATTGTATTGCCCTTATACTCACTAAAGCATGGTCAAACTCCCAGTAGCCAGCCACTTAAAGAAAACCGAGTCCTTCCCTTTGCAAATACTGCCTGAAGCCATCAATTAGGGAGAGCTATACTTGAGCATCCTTACCACAATTTTTAAGGATTCTCTTCGATGTTTTCCTGTCTATGCTGTTATGTTGGGGGGGGGGGTCTGGTGGGGGTAAAGGTTGTAACAGAAAGCCTTCTATGTCCTTCTTTTTCAGCCTTGAGTCTGTAGTCTTCAATACCACTGCAAAAGTAGCTTTCTTTTCCTTTATTCTGTAGGAACCTGACTATTTAAGAGTTATAAAGTCTAAATGTTGAAACTAAATTCGAATGAAATTTGGAAAGCCTTGTTAACAAAATGAAGATGGGAGATAAAAGGATCTGAAATCTGCCCAGCCTCACCTTTCCTACCCAGAGTCATGTCTTTCTAGTAAATGAAAGGAGCCACCCCCTTGATCCTGCTTTTCCTGTCCTGCATTTTCTATGTTACAAGGGTGGGAGAAAAGTCATGCTTGAGCTGAGCAGGTGGCTCAGGCAGGTGAAGTACTTGATGTCCAAGCATGAGGACCTAGAATAGAATCTGAGTACCCATGTTAAAGCATGAGAGCAGTGACACATGTCTGTATGTCTGAAACCCTGGCAAAGTGTAGAGGAGACAACTGACATCGATGCCTGGCCTTCATGAATACCAACACACATGCGTACACAGACAAGTTTAACCCCTAGCTCCAGAGGAGGGGCAGAGGATTATGTTCTTCACCAACTGAGCTCAAAGCTAGTAACTACTCATGTGAAGGGACATTAAGAAGAAATCGACCCAATTCTTGTACTATGTGCTAAAATTAATGGCCAAAGGGACCACAGATTCCATTCTAAATTAGTAGGATAAGCAGAAGAGAGATTTTTACTTTGGTTCAGCAATGACATTTTAGATACTGCACAACACTCATTATATAAATGAAAAGAGAAATCAGGCTTCATCAAAAATGTTAACTTCTGCTCTTTTCATGAATATTCAAAAACTGAAGTATAAGCTACGTACTAAGAGAAAAATATTTTAAAAGCACATGTCTATACAAACCATACTGAAGATTTAGAAAAATCAACAGTATAAAAAAAATCCCAATCACAAAATGAAATGATTTGTGTATACACACCACACAAGAAAACTTATCAGCAACAAAAAAGCATATGCTCCATGTATTTAGCCCTCTCCTTTAAGACTGAGGAAAATTCAGTAGAGAATTCAGTTAGGAACCCAAGCTTCCACCAACTCCCCAGATGACAAATAGTTCATTATTCTATTAGTAAAATTCTTGGAAGCCGGGAGGTGGTGGCACATGCCTTTAATCCCAGCACTCTGGAGGCAGAGGCAGGCGGATCTCTGTGAGTTCGAGGCCAGCCTGGTCTACAAGAGCTAGTTCTAGGACAGGAACCAAAAGCTACAGAGAAACCCTGTCTCGAAAAATGCCCCCCCCAAATCCCAATAAATAAATAAATAAATAAATAAATAAAGTAAAATTCTTGGAGTTGAAAGATAATCCATAGTCTTAGAAAGATCCACTGGTGCCTTGGGGTGTGGGAGAAGGCAGGTTCAAGAGCCAATCAGGAGAGATGATAATAATACGGCTGAGAAAATAAAGTTTAGAAGGATAGTGATGGTTTTTCCTATCCCAGTGTTCCTGTTTGTCCAAACATTTCAACTTATATACCTTTAACATGTGCAATGGACTATGTTTACAATACTTTAAACATTTTTAAAAGGCCCATTACAGAAGTGGGGTTATATCACTACACATTTTATAAGACCTCTACAACATTGGGACGCTTAGTCTTTTAAGTAAGATGAAAGAACACTATTCCACTTAAGACAGAATAGTAGGCACCCAGCAGGGCTGGTAGCTGGCCATACCTGACAGACTACACCCTGATTATCCATGTTGTTGACCATATAATTTGAATAGGGATTTTTAAAAGAGTTAGATTTCCTCAATCTTATCTCCTGGCTATCACTTATACTATCCCAATTTCAGTGGTCCATGAGTGAGAAATATATCTAAGACTTCATTATCCATTTGTTGAGAGGCTGTTCAGTATGTTTGCACACGTACGCATGCACATGTATGTGGAAATTCCTGCTACGAGTCCTACATGATAAGAGCACAATTTTTAACCTCGTTTATGTGAAGAGGGGGATGAATTCTGTCAGGTGAGCATCATATAGTTCTGCAGACTTGACCTTTGTGTGTTAGACTCTAAGGTCTCCAAGAGGACAGGTCATCTCACCACGTACAACTGCCACTCAATGTGCCCTCCAATCCCAGAGGGTCTGGGATGACAGCCAGAGCCTGATTGCCTGTTCCTACTGCTGTCCTTGATCAGCATGGTGGATGGAACACCATGTCTGTTCATCAAGGGGTCCTACTTTTCCTCTGTTAAAATGGTATTATTCTTCTTTCTATTGGCTCCAAGGTAGCATTTGATTTTTCTGTAGGAATAGACAGACGGTTCCTGTAGGTAGGATGATAAGTGTGGTTGTCATAAGCAGAGTTATTTTGACAGACATTGGCAAACACTGGCTCAGATTCTCCTGCAACTTCAACTTTGGAGCAAAGGTCATATAAGTAAGAATTAATTGTCCTCAATTCGACACTTCTGCATCTTTATGAACCACCCCATTGTGACTGCTGCTCCAATGTATCTTCAGGAAAATGAAATATAACCCTATTTCCCCAAACTGACCACTCACCACAGCCTTTAACAGCTCCTTGTGGCCTCTTTTAAACCCTCTTATGCAAAGGCACCTCTGGAAGAAATTTAATTCTCAATGCAAAACTTTTTTGAAAATTCTAGTACCAAAAATATTTCAATTGAAATGAAGTATTAATTCTCTTCATTTCATGTTCTGGAAATCAGGTATGAAATATGGCGTAGAAAGACATACCTTCTAGGAAAAATGCCTCTTCTACATCCTGAAGGCTGTGAAAAGGAGTATAGGGGAAAAACACACCTATGTTAAAGACTCTACATGGCTGCTTGACTAGGTAGAATATCCATGACTCTTAAGTGCTGGAATACTATGAGTCAAGAGCCAAAATATCTTGTGTTCCATTTAGAGACTTTTATAATCATTTATGGCCTACCTATGTGCTAAGTCTTAGGACTGTTAGACAACTAGTTTAAGAATCTATTCTATGACCCATAGCTTCCATCAGTCCAAAGTCTAAGCATGCCATCACACAGCCTCTGGGGTCTAGAGCAGAGATTCCTCTGCTTTGCTATAACATGCCTACCTGGTAGCTCCATCAATATATTTGAGCAGTGCCTTGATTTAAGATATTATTTTCTTCTATAACTTATAACATCTTCATTAAATGGTTACAACATGGGAATGGGCCACTGTGTATAATCTGATGCTGTGTTCCTTGGCAATGGTCACTCATATTTGGCTCCATAACAAACTATTTCCTACTCCAGATGAGGTAAGAGCTGTGTTTGCAGCAACACAAGTCACGTGTCAGAAGCTGACTAAACATGAAACCTTTCACCAGCTGCAGGAAAGTAGACTTGGTTTTGCACAGGTTTTCTTATCCCAGATTCCTCTTTAGGAACATTCAGGCCACTCCCTCTCAGCAGTTTTGTGACAAACTACAGCACACAGTGAGCATCTATCTTCATGCACAAGATGTTGCTCTGGCTGCTAACACGCAGGTCACCCTGCTCTTGACTCTGAGGAACTGTCACCACTAAGGAGGCAAGAGTCAGTGAGGGAGTGTGCCCAGAAACAAGTGCTTCTTCATTACATGCCACGAATCCACCACTTAAAGTTGAGAGACCTTGTAACATGACTGACAAATTGGTGCATCAGTTTCTTCCTATGTAAGAGATGGCGATGATGGTGAGGATGATGATTGTACACTTTGTACGATTTTGTGATGCTCAAATGAAAGCTTTTATAAATGCTCAGAAGACTTCCTGGTGGCAGCACTCAATGTCTGCTATTATTAGACTTATCAAGGCAGAACACCCAGAATAATAGCCTTGATTAAGGTCTGACTCATACTTTTATTTTGGGTTCTGAATGCATTTGATCTCAGGACCCCTGTCTTCCATGATTGAGGCCTTAGATTCACTTTTCTGCTGCCTTTGATCACGTCTTGTCATTCTATTAGGCTCTATTTCCATTCCATTAGTTGTCAAGCTCTAACTCACCGTTTGTCTTCAAAGATAGATGTTCCCTACAGAAATGGGGAAAGAAGAAAATGTGGTGTGTTGCCAGTGACATGCAGTGGGGCAGAGAAACCTAAGAGGTCGCAGAGAGAAAGAATGCCAGTTAGACAGTGACTGAATTTAGTTAAACCTTCAAAGAATCCCCAAGAGGAATGTGTTCATGTAAATATACATTATGACATACTGTAGTCGGGTCAACTGTTTATTCTTATTCATGTACATTTTACCTATATTCTACATACTCCGTTTCTGGAATTGCTTGTAGACACTTCTATTGTCATTTTCCTCTTCACCTTTCAGACCCTTCCTCATAAGTCTTTATTTTGTCATCTCTAGATTAAAGCTCACAAATGACCTCACTGCATCCAGAATAAAAGTAAAATCCTTGGCACATTACAAACGGCACACACATACATGCACACTCACACACATGCGTGCACACAAGCAACTGAGTTAATTCTTTAAGGACATATGTGATTCCCTCTTTTCCTAAAACTCTATTGCCTGCCTCCAACAGCAGGTAAATTACTGTTTGTTTGCTTGCTTGCCTTTAAGGCAGGGTCCCACCCTGTATCTTAATCTGACCTAGAATTCACTATGTAGCCCAAGTTAGCTTCAAATTCATGGCCATCCTCCTGCCTCAGGCTCCCAAGTGTTACATTATAGGCATGAGTCGTTTTACCTAACTAGTCAGTCCATTTCTGTTCCTTCAAAAGTCTGGTTTTTCTTTGTTTTCTATCAAGAAAACATTCTTAAGACCTCCTGATCATTCAATACCTAGTTACCTACCAATTAGTGGGTTCTCCTGTCATAGTTTCTGCAGTTGCTGTCAGGGCTTTTTCAGCGTATTTTTCTTTCACAATTAGAAGCAAACCTGTAAGTCAGGCACTCATGACTTTTTACATTGTTCTACTTAGCAGAATGACTGTATCAAGCTACATCACACCTTTGCTTCCATTGTTTTGATTGCCCTCCTCCATCCTTGTCTGCTCAGCCATATCTTACCACACAGTGGGGAGATGGAAGATGGTCGGAGTTTGCTTCGAATTGTTCCGGCTCTAAGAGCCTGCTAACTGACCAAGCTCCATTACGGAGCACATTTCCCTATCTATGTACTAATGCTGCAGACTTCCTAGGGTGCTTTGGTGTGGCCAGTGAAGTGTCAGAGGAATTGACAATGAAGAAATAAGGAATCCGAGCTCTTACAGCGATGGCGAACTCTTAACAGAAGAATCCAAGTACTTCTGGTTACGAAAGGCTAAATCAACAGGACACAACAGTTTTAAAGGAGTAGGTTTGGTACTGCCCAAAAAAAAGAGAAGCCAGTGCCCAAACACCTCCTATCCTTCACTGCAAATTTTTAATGGTTCCTTCCATTATGGTGGCTTTAGAATACCACAAGGATCCAGGAAGAATATATAGAAATCACTGTTGTTAATAAATAATGGGAGTAAATTCTGAGATGGGTGAGCTGAGAATACACATTCCATAACCGGGATGAACTGTGGACAAATTACAGCAGGTAAAGGACCGACTCTTGTGACTTAGGCACAAAGCCTGTGGGGCAGCCAAATCTACTACATACTTTCTACAGGTAAGTATGACAGATAACAGTACTGCATGTGTCTCATTTCACCTCAACAGTTTTCAGGTGTTCTGGGAAAGTTTGGGTAGAAGATGGAGAAAGTCTAGGATAGCCAAAGTTCACAAAGAGAATAGCATGAGAAGCCCATCAGACCCCCTCCCCCAGCAAGGGTGCCTACTGTCTGACAAGCCACACAGCATGCTCAGCACCCAAACAGCTCCAGAAGGATTCGCAGCATTTATCTTCGTCATGAGGAACCCCACCTGCCATCTTCCAACCAATTAGACAAACAAGACATCCCTCACACTAAGTCATGCCACCACTATGCAAAACTCTGTCCCACAACCCCACCTCGGCACCTCTTCTCCCTCAACCCCACCTCCACACCTCTCCTCCAATATGTCCCTGAACATCTTCTATCACTTCATCTTTTCCCCGACACCTCCTTCCCCTCACAGCTTTGCCACACACCTACACCCTTCAGCCTCCACCCCAGCTGGCTGCCTGCCACTCACAGCTCCTGTGTGCCACTGGCTCCCCAGTTCCCTCTTCTCTGCTGCCTCTGCTGTCACCCGCAAGAAAGCAGTGCTCAAAATATTAGGCAAAAGTGAGGCTGGCACTAGGAGACACTGTCTGTACAAAATCAAAATAACTCTGAGGCTTTTTAAGTCTTAAACCATCAAGTTGGGGATCACTTTTCACTTGCATTCCAGTAGGCTTTAAAATGTCTCAAGGAAATCATCCATGGACCAATGATCATAAAACTTGACCTCTCCCCCCAGGAAGATAAAGGTCATCAAATAAAAATATTTTGCACAGCTGCAAATATTTGCACAGGTGAATAAAGATGGAAGCCAGTAGAAGATGTGTGAACAAGTTGAACAAGTTGGCTCACCAGGAACAGGTGTCCATCATGATAAAGAAGAGCCTCACAGGCAGTTCTATTACTAATTGCTCTCTCTAGACCCTTCCAGACAGTTCTTATGCACAGACAGCATGAATAATGCAGGCTAGCCTTAAAAACAGAAATCTCTAAAGGGAGCCCATCTTGTATCGCTGCTGAATTCCGTAGTGCTCATGTGGCCTTCAAATGCCAAGATGCCATCAATACCTGTTGTCAGAATCGATAGCATTAGCTCTATGGCTTCTCCTTTCCTGCACTGGGTGGGGCTTGTGGTTGATAGCATATCAAGAGCATTCTAGAGTGTCTGTCTGCTGATACATTCTCTGAGATTTCATTAGAAATCCTATACTTCACATGTCCAAAGCAGACACTGACTTCCACTCATTAAGGCCAAATGAAAACCTACACCATGCATACATAGCCTTTTCTACCTCAGCGGACGTCAACTCAACCCTCTATGACTTATGATAGTAAATTATCATAGTAATTTCTATGATGGTAAGAACTTACTGTCTCTCTTGTGTCTCCTGCTTGGCAAATAGCCCATCAGAAAATCCTGTCCACTCTAGCCCCAAATAACATAAAAACAACCATAGATGTCCCATGTACAGCTACTACCCTATCCAACATCATCTCTGACTTGTACATATGACTTCAATATTGCACCCTTGTCCCCTAAGCATGCACTGCCCAGATGGCATCTACAAATATCCTCTTAAAGCAGTGGTTCTCAACCTGCCTAACATTGCAACCTCTAAATACAGTTCTTCATGTTGTGGTGACCCCAACTGTAAAATTATTTCTCTTCTTTATAACTGTAATTTTGCTACACTTATGAATCATAATGTAAATAGCTGATATTCAGATGGTTTTATGCAACCCCTGTGAAAGAACTGTTTGACCCCCCCAATAGGGGTCACAACCCACAAGTTGAGAATCACTGTCTTAAAGGTTAAGTGAAATCCCATCTCACCCAGAGTAAAATCTAAATTTCTTACTATATCTTATGTGTTCGTTCTTGGAGAACAGGGAGGTAATGACAAAGGACCATGCAGACTGGTTGCCTTAAACAGTGAGATGTATTGCCCTGCTATTCTAGAATCCAAACTCCATGATGAAGGCATATACAGGTTTTCTTCTTCTGTCTGTGATAGAAAGTGTGTCCCATGACTCTTTGCTGTCATCTGTGGCTTGTAGATAACCACTGGTATCCATGGTCTTACAGAAGCACCACCTGAACAACTTGTGACCTTATCACCATATAGCAGTCTCCCTGGGCGTATCTGCATATATCTAAGTTGACCTAGTCACTTCTCACTGTGAGCCCAGCATGAATTCATCTTATCACCTATTCAGTGACTCTATTTCCGAATTTGTTAGGAATTGAACACATGAATTTGGAGGGACCACAGTTCAGTGTATCCTAATATACCCACAGGAAGTGAACTCAGGCCCTCTCACACTTCGGATCCACTACTACTGCTTTCATCCTGGCCCAGCACAGAGTTCTTGCATTGAGATTTTTGAGCTAAGTGTTCCCTGGCCTTGGAGACTATCTCCTTCAGTATCCTTAACTTTTTCACGTCTTTGCTCCGAATTCCACCTGTTCAGCCTGGCACCAGTGTGTTAAGTGTTGCTGTTCCTTCCCAAACACACCTGCCTTCTATAAACATGATACCTAACTTACGTTCATATCTGTCTCCTCCAGCTAGATGTAAGCTCCATTGAGGTGATGGGGTCTTTGACTTCTTCACTGGATCACCCTAAATTCCACACGTTGGAATCAAGTTAGGGGTCAAAACATACTCATTGGTAAGTACAGGATATACAAATTCATACTCTTCTGATATACTAACAAAAGTTCTCAGAGAAAAGACACACCTACATTGTTCACTCTCTAACGTTGAGTAACTAACTACCCAGAACATCTATGATTGTCAGGGACTGCGGGTTTATAACAAGCATGTGCTCTCTGTGCTGTAACCCACCTACATGATGCTTTCCCTGGTATCTTCAGAGCATCCTGATTTGTAATTTCCTTTGTTCTTCTGCCATAAAAACCATAAAATTGTCACAGTGATGGAACATGGTACTTAGGATGACCTCAGTAGGTGCTCTTGAGCCATGACCACTCATACTTAGCTCTAGAACAAAATTATTTATCCTTGTGAGGTGAGAGCTGTTTGCATTTATTTCATCTTAAGAGTCATGAGGAAAATTCATCACACATTGACCAGAGCTTTTTTCTGAGTGGAATCCTAAAATACTAGTCTTAAGAATGGAGAAACAAAGAAGAGTTCCTAAAGATGTAGTCACATCTGGAATGTGTGATAGACATAACTTGGGAACGCAGCCCTGGTCCCTGCAACAGTTTCTGTAAGGGATAAGAACCACTACCCCAGGCAAGGCAAGTTTTGGCTGAAAATTGGCAATACTGTTTCTATTTAGAATTTTGATTTAAACATTTTGACTCCAAAAGCAATCATGAACCCCCACTTTAAGTGCCATTCTTCACTTTATTTGGGGCCATATAGGAAACCTCAAGGGTAAGGTGTTATCATTAAAATGTGTGAACAGACTCCTCCTCCAAGAAGCTACAATGCTAAGAAAAAAAATAATTGCACTTCAAGGTTTGACAGCCCTTGCTGTAGGAAGCTGTGTGTGCATGTAATAACATTTTATTTTAAGCAAAATGTTCTTTGGAGCAAAAAAAAAAAATAAAGAAATCTGGTTGGGAAAAAATGAAAAGGGGACTTTAAAAAAAATTCTTCACGTAGGCAGATTCAGAATGCACTAAAGCCAGGCAGGGGGTCTCACATTTCTAGCTGATGGTTTCATCGGCATCCATATTTCCCAGGCACTTCTAAAAGATGCACCTCCCGACACCAACACTCTTGTCTGCTCTCCTGTGACCAGCAGCAGCTGTTGCTGAGATGACTGTGCAGATTTCAAGGCAATTATTATTGAAGCCTGGATAAGGATCATTACAGGGTGATCCTTTACTTTGCTGGAACTAACTCAGTGTTAACCTGATATATGTATGTGCACCATCTTTTCCAGAGTCACAGATGCCTGGCGCGATTGCCTTGCATTTCCAATGCACGATATCAGGACCTTCTCTGCAGTAAGAAAGAGGGTTCTTTTTTTTTTTTTTAAATAATCCAGCCATTTCATTGTTGTTGCTAATGGTAGATACTGACAGGGTAACCACACAGGTGACTTCTACTACCAAGGAAAAGAGTAGTAAGCCAGGAAGCCAACAGAATAGCATAGTATGTAGGCAGTATATCATTGCTCAAAATTACAGGATATAATGTGGGCCTTTAAAATTTCAAATAATTTTCTGACATTTAAGTTAAATTAGTGCTTAGTCACTCTCCCTCAATAGGGATATTTATATGGTACCCTGGCTTTCAAATATAAATATATTCAGGTCACTGGATTTTGTGCTACATTGATTTCCTTAGCTCATTCATGCAGCATCTGTGAAAATTACTCCTATCGCTCTCCTTATGTGTTGGGGCATAGCTTCAACCCTGTAATTTTTACAACATGCAATTCAAATCCTGCCATTAACGGTCACTTAAAATAAACCACTACTTTCTTTCTGAAATCAATCAGCTTCCCCTCTATCCCTTCTCATACTGACAAAGAATACTCAGATGATTTTGAAGACTACAGGAAAGTGGGTATGAAAGGGGTAAATATTTACAATGACACCCTCATCTTGCAAAGTAATTGCCCCCAACCATTTTCAAATCTCTAAAAAAAAGCGCTATTGTAATATTTTACCCAAGAAGAAGTAGCAGAGCACAAGAAAGATACAGTCTACTATGTCTATTATGTCCTGTCATGCCCCTAATTGCACCCACTACCCTGCCATCTCCAAAGAGTCTTTGCCTGGGTCCTGTTGACACTGGACATGGTAATGAAAATGGATAAGAAAATATTTTTATCAGACAGAGAGCTATCAAGAAAAATGACTTAGACAAGGGGACACAGGGGAGAGAAATGCATGCATACTCCCCTTATTCTATATCTGGGCTCAGGGGTAGCACACACTTAGTAATCAAAATCTTTCAGCTACTAACTGTGGTTTTAAAGTAATAAAAACAATTTGAGTTACAGAAATTACTCTTCATCTTCAGCATGAAGAAGTCCATAAAGAAGCACGAATAGTCTACACACAGCAGAGAAACTTACCAACTCACCCCTACCCCAGTCCCTGGGTCCCATTGGAAGTACACAGCTCAAAGCAAGTACATGATTCACTTCATCAGCTAGCAAAGTCATGAAAGGCAAAGGGTATGCCTGAAGTTGTATAACATGAATTGTAATTTATGGAGTTAGAGCTACATATAACAGACTATTCTTTTTGTTCCTGGAATAGATGCTTTTCTTAAACACAGACTTCTAATCCTAGGCAAACTGAGATGGTAATTATAGTTAGTTTTAATTATCAATTTTTTTGACACAACTCACAATCACATGAGAAGAGAGTCTCAATGAGAAATTGGCTAAATCAGGTTGTCTGTGAGCATGCTGGAAGAAGATTTTAAGTTGGTCCAAACTTCCATGTGAGGTTTCCCTTGTTGATAACAGAGCAGAAGATTTCTACCCTGTGTTGTAACTTCCCGATATTTTCAGCCTTTTTCTATTTTCAGAATCTTTTTCTGTCTCATCTTCAAAGAGAGTCATTTCATCTAATCATCTATTTGATCTATATTCTGATGTCTTCTAAATGTTTCATTAGCAATTTCCTGTAGACGCTGAGCTCTTCTAAGAGGAAGCAGAACAAGATGACCAAGAACTCCAGCCCTTACTGGGGACATAGATTCAAGCTCTAAGGTACTTTCTCTCTGTATGCTGTTGGAAAGAGTGCTGGAATTCTCCAGGCTTCCGTTTCTTTGCTTTTAAAATGCAAATGTTCAGGTGCTATTTTATACTTTATAGAGTGATTTTGGGGATTCAATCATTTTATATGCTGGAAATTGTAACTCAGTTCCCTGGCCATGGTAAGTGCTTAACATCTGTTAGCTAATACTGTTATAATAGGCAAACCAGTAATTTTCATACTTCTAAAATTAAACCTTAAGATTTAACTTAAAATTAAATTTTTGCTAATCAAAAATGTATACAATTTCTAAAATTATATATATATCATATATTTATATAACACTATATTGCTTGAAAACAAAGATTGGTGATTTTTTGTTTTTTATTGTTGATAGGAAACACAAGATCTGTCCCAGAGTATGTAGTGTGACATAGTGTGGTGGTGTGAGATGTTGATAGAAATTCATTAGGATGTTCAGATCTCTAACTCCAAGGAGAGGATTAGGCTGAGGGGTAACCCTCTATAGTGGCCATGGTCAAGGTCCATTTTGTAGACCTAGTAAAGTAGATATGAAGGACAGACAGGAAATAGAGGGTGAATCTGCTTAGTAGATTGTGCTCAGTACTACACACAGTTCTCTAAGTTAAGGATACAGACAATTAAGCTGGATACCAACAATATGACTATTGCTGATCACCTTGGTATAATATTTGAAGTATAAGAGAAAAAAGACAAAAATGGGGACAGGTATTAATGGACAAAAGGGAAATAAAGATAGTAAATATTGTCAAATCTTTTCAACACTTAAAGGAAGATAGATTGTATCAAATAATATGAATATTGAAGAAACACAACCCTATCCTCTTTACACAAGTAGAATCCTTTGGAAGACCTACAAACCAGGACAAGCAGAGTTGAGACTATTTTGGGCATGACCTTGGGTACTATAAAAACAGATGTAGAAACATGTATCTCTCTCTCTCTCTCTCCCTCCCTCTCTCGGCTACTGAATTAGGTTCCTGTTCCCCACTCATGCAGAGGACTATTGATCTGTGACTCTACCCCTAAATAAAAAAACCTTTATTATATACTCAATTCTGAGTTAGCATGGGACGACTTTATTGTGATTCTCTACATATGTTGTACAATGAACATTTTTATAGTAACTTTGCCTATTGGGTCCATAGTATACACTCTATGACCCTAGTTTTAAATAAGGGTATTTCCCACATTTTTTTTCCGGAAATCTTTTTCCTTCTTTGATCTCTATGTAATCAATCATTCTGGTTAGCATGGAACTGATACTTTTCCTGTGAAACAGGATTCCTAATCCTGGGCCAACAAAAATGGTTCCTGTAATGGTCAGTCTGAGGGGCTTTCTTAATTGTGCCAACAGCAGTAGAAAAACTCACTTTGAATATGAGCATCACATTGTAATGCTAGATTTTCTTTGTTCTCAACAAGCTATTCAGATTTTAGACCATTCACCTTTGACATACCTCTGCCCTTCTGCCATTCTTTGAAATATTACAGGTTCACCAATGAGACATCAATCATTACGAATAATTTCCAGTCATCTAGTATCGGCTCACACTCAATTTCATTTTCCTTGGAAGTGCAAGCTGTTGTTGCTCCTGTCAGTACCATGCCTTCCCATCTCTAACCAAAACTAAATCCTCAAATGGAGAGCACCAAAGGAATGATTCTGGGTTTATAAAATTATAAATATTACTAACAAATAAAGTGATACAACAAAGATTGAAAAGTGACATTGTATATAGTTATATGTCCTACTGACTCTCCTACTAAGAATATTTTTCTTTCATTAACAAATATGCTTTTCCTCTAACTATTAATATTTAGTAGGCATTAAGGAATGAGAAATACACATAATTTGCCACACTAATAAACGTTCTACCAGAGAACTGGAATTAGTATAATCTTGCCATTTTCTTACATGGGTATGGCTATTATGGAGGCTGGGGAGAGAGTCCAGTTAGTAAAACTGTTATTAGTCAGGCATAAGGATATGACTTCTGATCTTCACCACTAGATCAAAGCCAAGTGTAGTGGGTCTATAAGCCATTGCTGGAGGTTAGAGACTTTTCAAGTCCACTGACATATGTGACATATGTCACTTAAAGCCAAGCGACATACTTTGTCCAGCAAGGCGCCACGTCTAAAAGTTCAATAGCCTCCTCAAATGACTTCAAAGAAGGGGACACAGTCAAACACATGAGTCTATGGGGAACATATCTCATGCAAACAACCACACTCTGTCTCAGATACTAAGGTGGAAAGTTATAGAGAGAGACACCTGACATCAACCTCTGGCCTCATGCACACACATGGACACGCACATACACACACACAGATATTGTCCATCTAAGAAGAGATCAGGAATTCCTCCCATGCTTTCAAACAGTTTGGTGCTCATAACAGTTCATGACGACATACTGTGCATTTTTTAAAAAGGTTACAGCAAAGAAGTTTTGCCCTAAAGAAATGATGAATGATTGAAGAAATGTCTTTTTAATCTGACTTAAGCACAATATGTGTTATGTGTGTGCATGTGTAAGAGAGAGAGAATCTTTGAATGTTATTCCATTAGTATGTAAAACTTTGTGTTATGTGTTAGCTAAAACTAAATTTAATAGGAAGAGTATTTTACAAGTACTAAAAAGAAATAAAAAGCAAATAACATTTGAATCCAATGAGAGGATTGGTCTGTCCTTTCCCATCTAGCCTTGTGTGACAGAACTCACAAAGAGCTTTCTGTTCTGTCCTTCGCATCACCAATAAACAGGATGTAAACAAACAAATAAAAGACAGAAGCTGGAAACAAGAACCAATATGCCAGGGAAGGTTCTATAATATTACACAGACCTAAAGTAAGAATATGGCAGAAATAAAAATCTAGAAACATTATGGCTCACAGAATCAAGTAAGCGGGGCTCAGAGGGGCTCACAAAAACTAGAGTGCAATCACAGTGCTAGGTCCGCTGCATATATGTTATGACTGTCAGTGTGGTGCTTTGTGGGCTCCTAACAGTGGGAGAGTGGGTATCTCTAATTCTTTTGCTTGCCCTTTGGACACTTTTCTTCCTGTTGGATTGCCTCACTTGGTCCTGAGATGAGGGTTTGTGCCTAGTCTTACTGTAACTTATTACACCATGTTGGGTTGACAACACTGGGAGATACTGGTCTTTTTATGAAGGAAAATGGAGGAGTGGATCTGGGAAGGAGGGGAGATGGTGAGGGAACTGGGAGAGGTGGAGGGGGAGGAAACTATGTTTGGGAGGTATTGCATGAGAGATGAATAAATATAAAAATAAAGATTAAAGAAATTAATTCCAAAAAAATCTAGAAACATGTCACTTTAGAGAAAAGAAGTCTGGTTTAAAGAGCTGAGGTGAAAGGGGTATCCCATCAGCCTTCAAATGTTCCAACGACCATCAAAAGATGATTGAAGTTGTGAAAGAAAAAAATCAGAACAGCAAACTTTGTTCCTGGTGTGTTTTGGTATTTTATAGTTTGTAATAGCCTGCTGTCTTCTAAGAAATGAAGAGGCTGAGACTTAGAGCATCCTTGCTTTGCTGCACATCAGTGGGGGTGGAGAGAAAGGAATGTGCCAACTCCACCAAATAAGAATAACACAGAGGTATCCTAAGGATCACTGTACACAGGATGGAGGAGGATGTGCAGGCAAGTCCTACATGGACGAAGGATTTCAAAAAGAAAAATGAGACCTAGTACAGTTGCCAAAAAGAAACTACACAAATATGATGATTTATAAAAAATAAGTAATAACTTTTTAAGTAAAAAGTATGAAATATTCACAAACAGCATCCTACCAAGTAGCTCTTAATCCTCTTGGGCAGCCATTCAGATATCAGCAAGTTTGAAGATTTTTGAGGCTGGACCCTCCCTTGAAATCACAATCTTGCAAAACCTGCTCCTAAGAATGGGATAGCTATTGTGTCTCTCTCTGGATGGACACATGACATTCTGAACTAAGATCCATATAAAACTGGAGCCTTCTAATAAAGAGCAAAGACAGTTCATTGACTGATCCCTTCAGAATTAATTGAAATAGTCATCGCCTGGATAGGAAACGCCCTGAGAAGAACGATGTAGCCTTAGAAACTTCAGAAATAATGCAAAGCCTGCCTAAAAATGCTG
Organism: Neodon shergylaensis; assembly: GCA_025134845.1. Taxonomy (NCBI): domain Eukaryota; kingdom Metazoa; phylum Chordata; class Mammalia; order Rodentia; family Cricetidae; genus Neodon; species Neodon shergylaensis. The sequence continues at coordinate 37,217,143 of JABTXL010000002.1, read as the reverse complement.
GTTAGCTCAATGGTCTTTCTACCAATGCCCACACTCTGCCCCTTGAGCATTTTCTTCCAAGTAAACTCTTTCGTCACAGCCTACTCTCCTCCCTTGAGGGTGCTCACTTGTCTCTGGATGAACTCAGCCTATCTTCTACACTAAACTCTGTCTCTTCTGGGTTCTCTCAGCCGAGATTACAAAGGTCTAAGGGCCCAGGAGAGTCCAGAGCAACATGGCAATAGGGATATGTCTTCAGAGACACCTTATAATTTTTCTAGATTTATTTTTTGTCTTTCCTTTCAAATACTATATTTATATTTTAAGTACCAGATTTCTGTCATTTGTCAATACCAGCTTCTCATTTCTCTACTCTAACATAGCACAATGCCATTAGATGACTTTTTGTTTTGTTTTGTTTTTGCAGATTCCTCCATTCAGATTTGTAGAATGCTAGGGATCAAACTCAGAGCTTTGCATACACTAGGCAAAGGCTCTACCCCTGAGCGAAAGCTCGACTCACCTCTATACACTCTAACAAAAACTCTCTCTAAATATAAGTCATGTATAGAACTGTATCCTGACCACTTCATCTTGCCTTCTTGTTTTTTCCATCTCCATGCTTTCCATTACCAAGGTCAAAAACACACATGTGCTGTTCTTTAGCTATAAGATATTTCATACCTATAAGCAATTGCAAAATTGAAAAATCAATAAATAGCTGAAGATGTGATTTAGAAGTAGCATTATTATCTGCTAAACATAAAAGCCATTGAGTTCAATTTTCAACACTGCACATAAAAATAGATAGCATAACTATTCCAAGTAAGTTTACTTTGGAAAAACCGATATTATGTTTTTATATAAACAATATTTCCTCACAGTTTTGAGGCTCATAGTTCAGTGTCTACTTCAGAAGACTATAGAATGTAATCTCATTTTCATCCTCTAACAAAACATGCTGCATTTTATCCTAGGTGCTGTGAAAAGCACTACTTTTCTCTATTATTCTAAAGAGACACCATGACCAAGGAAACTCCTATAAAAGAAAGCAGTTAACTGGGGGCTTGTTTCTAGTTTTATAAGGTCAGTCTATGATCAACATAGAAGCAAGAAGACAGACATGGTGCTGGAGAGTAGCTAAAAACTTTACATACTAACTGGCAGAGAGAGAGAGAGAGAGAGAGAGAGAGAGAGAGAGAGAGAGAGAGA
>JABTXL010000002.1:37186768-37215942 GCA_025134845.1 Neodon shergylaensis | reverse complement strand
AGAGAGAGAGAGAGAGAGAGAGAGAGAGAGAGAGAGAGAGAGAGAGAGAATATCTGGCATAGGCTTTTGAAACCTCAAAGCCCGCCCCAGTGCCACAGCTCCTCCAACAGGGCCATACATATCCCAACACATCTATTATTCCCTCCCAAATAGTTCCACTAACTGGGAGCCAAGCATTCAAACATACGAGCTGATAGGGACCATTCTCATTCATTCTAACTGCCACACTAACTGAGGAATGTTTTGTCAATAAAGTGTATGTGATCTTATTAGGTAGCTAGACAGGTGCTGGATGCTGTGGAGACCACTAAAGATAGAGCCATACTTTATGATAGGTAGGCTGTGCATTCCCCTCTCCCATTCCCTTGGTAACAGTAGAAAGGGACATTCATAACTTGCCCTTGTTAGGGCTTCAGATGTCATATGAAAAGGTGGAGATTTCAGGTCCTTGTCAGGGTCCCTTAAAGAAAAGCTACTTCCTCTTGGTCAAAGGGTCTGAGTTCTACCTCTTACCCTGGAGAGAAACATGACATTCTAGGTACTTCAAAGATTGGAGCATTGTCCACACTATGGTATCCTCCCTTGAGAGTTAATCCACCTACACTGGTCAATCACTTTGCCATGAGACCATCCTACAGGAAAGCTCATTCAGCTGAAGACATGCTGAGGCAATGGGAGGAATAATTATCTTCTTAAGATAAGGTATTTAAACTCAATAAAATACTGGCAAATCAAATCCAAGAACACATCAGAAACATCATCCATCATGATCAAGACGGCTTCATCCCTGAGATGCAGGGATGGTTCAACATATGAAAATCTGTCAATGTAATCCACCATATAAACAAACTGAAAATAAAAACCACATGATCATGCTGAAAAGGCTTTTGACAAAATGCAACATCTCTTCATGATAAAGGATTTAGAGAGAGCGGGGATACAAGAAACATACCAAAACATAGTAAAGGCAATATACAGCAAGCTAACAACCAACATCAAACTAAGTGGAGAGAGACTCACAGCAATCCCACTGAAATCAGGAACAAGACAAGGTTATCCATTCACTCCATATATATTCAATATAGTTCTTGAAGTCATAGAGCAATAAGACAACTACAGGAGATCAAGGGGGATACAAATCAGAAAAGAAGAAGTCAAACTCTCAGTATTTGCTGATGATATGAGAGTTTACATAAGCAATCCCAAAAATTCTACCAAGGAACTTCTACAACTCATAAACACTTTCAGTAATGTAACAGAATACAAGATGAACTCAAAAAATCAGTAGCCCTTCTATACACAGATGATAAATGGGCTGAGAAAAAAATCAGAGAAATATCACCCTTCAAAATAGCCACAAATAGCATAAAATACATGGAGTAACTCTAACCAAATAAGTTGGAAGCCTTGTATGACAAGAACTTTAATTCTTTGAAGAAAGAAATTGCAGAAGACATCAGAAAGTCGAAAGATATACAATGCTCTTGGGTAGGTAGAATTAACATAGTTAAAATGGCATTCTTACCAAAAGCAATCTACAGATTCAATGCAGTGCCCATCAAAATCCCAGCAAATTTCTTTATAGACCTCGGGGGAAAAAAAAAACAGAACAATTCTGTATAAAATAAAGAAACTTCTGGAGGCATCACAATTTTTGACTTCAAACTCTACTACAGAGCTACAGTACTGAAAACAGCCTAGTAATGGCATAAAAACAGATGGGATGACCAATAAAATCGAATCGAAGACCCAGATCTTAATCCACACACCTTCGAACAACTGATTTTTGACAAAGAAGCAAAAAATATCAAATGGAAAAAAGAAAGCATATTTAACAAATGGTGCTGGCATAACTGGATGTCAACATCTAGAAGAATGAAGATAGACTCATATCTATCACCATGCACAAAACTCAAATCCAAATGGATCAAAGACTTCAACAAAAAGTCAGCCACACTGAACCTCACAGAAGAGAAAGTGGGAAGTTCACTTGAACACATTGGCACAGGAGACCACTTCCTAAATATAACCCCAGCAGCACAGACATAGAAAAACAATTAGTAAATGGGACCTCCTGAAACTGAGAAGTTTCTATAAAGCAAAGGACATGGTCAACAAGACAAAATGGCAGACTACAAAATGGGGAAAGATCTTCAACAACCCCACATCAGACAGAGAGCTAGTCTCCAAAATATACAAAGTACTCAAGAAAATGGTCATCAATAGAACAAATAATCTAAAAAAAATGGAATACAAATCTAAACAGAGAACTCACAACAGAAAAATCTAAAATGACTGAAAGACACTTATAGAAATGCTCAACTCCTTTTATCTCTTCTCTCTTTCCTTTTCCCTCTTCCTTAATAAATACTTATGGCTAAAAAAAAAGAAATGTTCAACTTCCTTATCTATGAGAGAAATGCAAATCAAAACAACTCTGAAATTCCATCTTATACCTGTAAGAACGGCCAAGATCAAAAACACTGATGACAACTTATGATGAAGAGGTTGTGGAGTAAAGAGAACACTTCTGCATTGCTGGTGGGAGTACAAGCTGATACAGCCTTTTAAAAAACCAGTATGGTGATTTCTCAGAAAATTAGGAAAGAACCTTCCTCAAACCCAGCAATACCACTTTTGGGTGTATACCCAAAGGATACTCAATCGTACTGCAAGGACATGTGCTCAACTATATTTATAGCAGCATTGTTTGTCATAGCCAGACCCTGGAAACAACCTAAATGCCCCTTGACCAAAGAATGGATAAGGAAAATGTGGTACATTTACACAATGGAGTACTATACAGCAGAAAAAAATGACATCTTGAAATTTGTGGGCAAATGAATGGATCTAGAAAACATCATATTGAATGAGGTAACCCAGACCCAGAAAGACATTTGTCATATGTTCTCACTCATAAGTGTTTTTTAAATATAAATCAAAGAAAACCAGTCCACAAATCACAATACCAGAGAATCTAGACAACATCTAGGATGCTAAGAAAGACATATATGGATCTAAACTACATGGGAAGTAGAAAAAGACAAGATTTCCTGAGTAAATGGGGAGCATGGGGACCATGAAAAATGGTTGGAGGGGATGAGAGAGAAAGGAAGGGGAGCAGAGAAAAATGTAGAGCACAATAAAATAAATTTTAAAAATGTTTTTAAAAAGGATAAGGTATTTAAACCTTCCAGGAATCTGATGTAGAATAGTTACTTAAAGAACGTTCATCATACAGCATTATATAGTGTCCCTGTTATTCTACATTCTAACCTTTGAAGAAAATGTAGCCTTTCCTTTTCTTCTTTTCTATCATTTCTTTGGGCACTGTCAAAAATCTTAAGTACGCTTTCCCGGGACTCGGGGCTTTCCTCACTATTTCTCTGACCTCTATGCCTAACTTAAAAGGCATGATTTTCTCTTCTTTCCCATGTCCCTTAGGCAGCTCCCAAGAAGTACAGTTTGTTTGCCTTTTTTTTTCTTTCTGATTCTAATAAAATGATGCTTGATCTTCCTTCTAAATCTATCTTTTTAATTTTTTATCAATATGACTAAAAACCACAAAAGGGAACCTCAATTTGTCAGTAACAATGATTGTTTTGCCTGGACAGTCTGATTTGTATGCACATGACTGTCTATGTGCATATGATTTAAGAAATACTGCATGAGATAGATTAGAGAGTGAAGGAAAACATCCTAAACAAAATGAAGTTCGTCCTTTAATTCTGCTCCACTTTTCCAAAAAGCAAGAGTAACTTTAAACATTCAAGAGTTAACAACAAAGTATTTAAGGATTCTAGAAAATAGCAGTTCTAGCCGGCTTCCCCTGTATGTTTATTTATTGTTAAAAAAAATCCCATCCTTCCACAAACTGAAGATAGGGCTGATATTTACTTCAGTGACTATAATTCAAAAACATGACTTCTTGCTCCTCAAAAAATATATTCCTGAGTTATAAAGTTGACAAGAAAAGAAGACAAGATTTATATTTTGAAGGAACATAGAAAGAATTAAAAGTTTCAGTTTTCTAATATAAACTGTCTACAGAAGGAAAGATCAAAGCCCTAGTGGCATAGTGAAGCCTACCGAACCAATGGAGTTTGCCTTACACATCTGTGTGTGATGATCCAGCTAAGCCACTCTGCACATATTCTCAGAGGATATTGTATTCTACCTCAGAGATGTCTGCTCATCCATGTCATTGCTGCACTGCCTGCAATAGCCAGGAAATGGAAACAGCCTAGATGCCCATCTATTGGTGAACAGATAATAAAAATATGGTACATTTGTACAATGAAATATTATTTACCTGTTAAAAACCTAAGATTCCAAGACAGATGAATGGAGTGGGAAACACTCTGAATGAGGTATCCCAGACCCAGAAAGACAACCATCAGATATTTTCTCTCCTTAGTGAATGTTAGCTCAGAATATTCAAATATTTGTGTTTCATTTAGAATTCCCACAGAGGTCAGTAAATGGAGGAGGTGGGGGTGCTTTTCAGAGAGGGGAGGCTAGATACAGGTGTCTATAGGATTAAAGGGGTGTAACAGAGCAGGAAAGATTAAATCACGTGAAGGGATATGAGGCCAAATAAAGGAAGAAATGTCAGAGCTGATTAACTAACACTAAGACCTTCAAAACAGTCATACCGAAAGTTACTAATGTAGAGAACTCCTAAAATACATCATGTTCAATATACAAAAATAGCTAAAATGTAGTTGCCTATAACAGGGTGACAATGTCCCTACTAGATCGCACAGGCTAACAGAAAGAAGCCCAGTACCAGGGATGGGTTACCTCTTTGGAGATGTTGGCTCCTCCTGGCCTCCAATATTACAGGCTCTTATCACTGATCTTGGTTACCCTCTAGACTTGATGGTGAGATGCAACTGCTAAAGACAGCACACACCTGAGCAATAAAAACAGGGGAGATGCCAACCTCATAGTTACCCGGAAGCTTTGTTCCAACTGCCTAGTTTTAGCTATGTGGAAAGGTGCAATGCACCCTACCAGGGGAGAAAAATCACCACAAGTCTTCCCCCGATGTGAACCCTGCAAGCTACAAGAGCAACTGGCCTGGCAAGAGATGGCTACTGGTACAAAAGTGACATGAGCCTCATGGGTGTAATCAACCACCTTCTGCTTGGATTTAAGTCCTGCTCCTGAAGATGAAACCTGTACCCGACACCATTATCAGTGACAAAATCCTATAGTGAGACAGTCATTGGCCCTAGGGGAGAATATACTATTATTTTGCCAAATGAACAGTATTAGACTGAATCCTAATGATGTATCATTATGTCCCCCAGATTAATGCTTCTCTCTACCCTTATTAGAGAAATTTCTTTTTGCAGTAATGGCAATTTACAGAGATATACATAACTGGTCAAGATGCAGAATTCCCAGCCCTAAACTGGACATCAGCATCACACCCTCCCCTCCCAGGCCTCAGATGTTATTGCAGAAAAACGAAGAGGGAAGGACTGTTAGAGTCAGAGCACATGAATGGACACAAGGGATTGGGGCTTTCTGTACCAACAGGGCAATTCCCCACATGAATTTACCATGGTTTCGACCGCATGCAAATGGCCTGCAGAAGCTCAAGCTAAAAAAATAAATAAAATAAAATAAAATCCAGCGTGAAGAGGGAAGGTAGTCATGGAAGTCCCATCCCTAGTTGATGACATAATGGCAAATAATTGCTCCTGGAAAATGAAAAGTCGGTTTTCTCTAAGGGTATGGTACATGGTAGGTGGACCATGCTTCCACGGAAGACCACAAAGCCCAGAGTACACAAATGAGACTTCATAGCTTTATGCTTTTTGCTTTTGGTTTTTTAAGGAGGAAACACAGTTGGAATGATAAGAAATGAGGATGTATCTCGGAGTAGTTTGGAGAAAGGAATGAATACGATCAAAATATGCTTTACAAAAAAAAAAGTAGGAAAAGTGATCTGTGTTTGTATCTGGTAGGTGTGGATATTACCATATCCCTAAAAAGTTCAGTCTTCTAGTTTCTCGCTATTTCATTCCTTCCTTTAAATCTTATCGCTCTTACATCAGTTATGTAGTGCCCAAAACCCAAGAGATAAATACTGAGTGGATTAACAAATGAATCACGTGGAAGCTAAGATGTAATTTGTTACAGGAATTGCCAGTTCCAGGTGCACTAATTGTGGCACTTCACAGATGCCTTACAGCTTCCCCAGGAATTTAGGAAATTACCCCCACTGTGTGTGCAGAGACAGCACCAGTCTGAGATCCTGCTACACCCTGGGACGGAATGGTCATGGAGCCCCTGAAATGATAGCAATCGAGAATCATCAAGGGCATTGCAAATGCTTCTGGGAGGAACAGTCTTGTCTGAAACAATGAAATGATTTAGATAACACCTTGGTGTATGAAATGTTAACATTGACCTGTTTCAGTATTGCCTTTAAGACAATCCACTACACGACCAAAGAGTCTTTACACTTCACTTTCTTCCACACCACCCTGCATTCCAGCTTCACCGAGCAATTGCTCTCTTTCAGTCATTCCCTACTAGCTGGGGCATATAACCAGTTTCTTTTTTCTTTTTTCTGAAACAAATAAAACATCATTTACTATCCCTGTGCTAATTATATGTGCACAGTGCTGTTCTTTGTGAAAAGAAGGTAACTCTGAATTTAGAAATATAACTTCATCCAAAATATGCGACTCGTTTGTTAATGGTCGTTATTCTCAAAGTCCCTTAGAATTTCAGAATGGAGCAGGTGAGGATTGTCCAATAGCTGAAGGCACTCCCTGCCAAGCCTGAGACCTGAGTTCAAGCCCTGGAACACACATGTTGCAAGGAGAGAACCTAAGTCTGACCTCTAGATATACATGATGTACATGCCATGGCATATGTGCACCTATACACATATATGCACATACATATACATGCACATACACACATATGCACGGACACATACAAATAATGGAGATTTTTATTTTACTATCTAGAAAAGAAATATGGAATGAAGTGTGTGCCCCCACACATACAACATCCACTCCTCTGTTAAAGATGCTATAAGACTGATTGATTAGAAGTTCATGATTGCAGAGAATGAAAATATTACATATTCACAACCAAATTATCTTGGGCTATCTTTAGCCTCCTTTAGAGTCATTCATTGCCCACTTCTATGTCTGAGCCAACTTCTTTTTAACTAAAGCCTTTGAAATATATGGCTAAACTGTGAGAGTCCATCCCTGATGCTGGACTATCATCGCATACTATCTGACCTATGGGAGTTCTCCTTCCTTTGTTGTACTCACCTATCTGGTGTCCCACAACATATTTGGTAAATGCTTTAACTGACCACCATAGAAAGTTCACAGAGCTGTTTTCACACTAGAGCATGCCCATTGAAAACACAGTCACTCATATTTGACTCAGAAGAAATTGCCTCTTCGTACCTTTGGGTTGAGAGCCGTTTTTACATCAGTGGAGAAATTACGCCGTTGGAGTCAAAAACTAGAGCAACAAATTACACTCCCAGTTTCACCTTGACACAAATACACGTAGTGACGGTGAGTCAAGAAAGATGAGCCTCTGAGATGATCCAGATCTTAAATATCAGAGAAACTTAAGCTTATATAGGCACAGGGAACTCCCTGGAGAAACTAGGTTTCCTTTTCAAGCAGTTGTTAAGTGGAGAGCGCCTCTTGGGAAGAGTTGGGAGGTCGTGTCTGCTTCCCCATCTCAGCACTCTGACTGGTTAGGACTTGGGCAGGTCCTGTGCATGATGCCTCAGTCTCTGTGAGTTCCGATGGGTGTCAGTCTTGCTGTTCCTGGAAGACACTTTCCCTGGTGCCGCTCATAACCTTTGGCTCTTAAAATCTTTCCGCTTCATCTTCAAAGATTTCCTAGACGCCTGAGCTTTCAAGCCTTGATGAAGACATCCTACTTAGGACTGCATATTTCAAGGTCACTCATCCTCTGCATGTTGTTCAGTTATGGATCTTTGTATTATCTACTGCAGGAGGAAGCTGCTCTGATAATGACTGGATGAGACACTGATCTATGGGGTGGTAGTTAGACTGTAATTGTCCCCCAATATTTTCATGAGGAGTGGTACCAGTAGGAGGTATGACTTTATTGGAGCAGGTATGGCCTTGTTGGAGGATGTGTGTCACTGCGTGGATGAGCTTTGAGGTTTCCTATGCTCAGCATACCACCAATGTCTCTGCTGACTTCCTGTTGCCTGCACGATGTAGGACTCTCAGCTACTCCTCCAGCACCACTTCTATAGCTGCATGCTATCATGCTCCCCATCATGATGATAATGGACTGAACCTCTGAAACTGTAAGCAAGCCACCCCAACTAAATTAAATATTGTCCTTTATAAGAGTTGCTGTGGTCATGGTGTCTCTTCACAGCCATAAAATCCCTAAGACATATAGGTAAAGCAGGATGTCATTCGGAGTCATTTTATTTCTGCAGTCCTTCAACAGAACAATAGTATCTGGTTTTCTCCGGTCTATGACCTAGATAGTCTCAGGTTCCTAGCCACGTAAGCCAAGTCAGGCACAGGTTCTGTCCCATGAAGTGGGCCTTCAATCCAATCAAAGAATGGTTTGATTATTCTCCAATATATGTATCACTTCTTCACCAGCATGTCATCCAAGCAGGTCAACACTGGAGATTGGAGAGTTTGTAACAGGCTTGTTTAGTAGCGTGCACTATATCTTCCAGTACCATAAATACTAGTCAGTAGGTATAACGGTTCTAGGTAGGTACCACCTCAACTTCTCCATGCTCAGTTAGATAAATAGGTGTCAGGAATAGAGCCTCACCATCAATTTGTGGAGCGCAGTCAATAGCCTTGGAGATAGGCTAAGTTGTTTAGGGGTTTCCTTTGGTCAACCACTGAATCAGATGGAACTCATTCCTAGAACTGGTTGTTTTACTGAGTGGTGAGAGACATCTAGCTGGACTTTTTCACCCTTGTTATATGGTGATCCCATTCCATTCATATACATTTATGAAATAAATATGTATGTATATATATTTAATACACACACATATATACATATACATACACACACACACACACACACACACACACACACACATATATATATAACGAAGTCTCTGTTGTAGTAGGTTTCTGTATGACCCTTCAAATGGCCTTTAGTGTTACCTGTCCCTCTCCATGATTTCTTAAGGAAATACATTCAGTAAATCCTGGTATGGTCCCTTGTATGTTTTCCTCTCTTGGAAGCCCTTACCTTCCACTGCTGTGATGGTTCTTTTGACACAGAGCTCACATATTCTTTAATGGTAGCCTCCTTGAGGTCAGGGAATGATTTTCATTCTCATTGTTACAAACCAGCACTATTGCTAAATTGAAGAAAGATGAAATACAGTTAGTTTGATTTCCTGACGCTCATTGGTGCCACCTGATGCCGGGCCATAAACTGGAATGGACAGTGGAGGAAGAGGACTAGAGTGGCCCACTTAGAGCATGCAAATTCAAATGTCAGAGTCTATTCCTTCCACTCGCAGAGATCTTTATGATGCTTAACTGTGTGGAATAAGTTTCACAAGACAGTCATATTTCCCTGTGCCCCCACCGTCCACTATCAGACAAGCAAGTCATTTGCACTGAGTGCTCTTTCTCAGCAAGGCACTTTACCCATGATTACTCACTTAATTTGCATAAAGTTATCAAGGTTTCATTTTGCACAGTAAAATGAATTCAGGAAATTCAGATCATTTGAAGTAAATAACAAAACCAGGATCTGCATGGTGACTTCTGCAACTTGAGATGTCTGCCTCAGGCAAATCACAGTGGGATGCTCCCTGCCAGGTTGTCTCTGGCTAGGATGCTACTACTGCAGACTAGTTCATCTGGAACCCCCACAGTGCAGAGCAGGCTGTCTGTTTCCTCTCTCCCTGGCCCTACAGGCTGTGATGGCTTCTCAGTGTTTCTAACTGTAGCTGAGTGCTGCCTGCACTTCTGTTAGGACCTGTATTCTAACAGGGATCACTCATTAGTCACAATCAAATCAGGAGCCCTTTATTAGGAAACTCATCTTTTGGTGGACCCAGAGACAAGACACTGAGCCCTGTGTCTATGGTAATCTGTGTTCATTTAGTTACTTCTGTGCCACTCCAGGAAGCTCCAGAATTAATATTCTGACCTGGCAAAAGACAAAAATGATTAACGCAATCATTTAAAACCCCCAACACAAATTTTCAGCTACAATTAGAACACAGAATGAGAGGGAAAGTCGGTGACCTGTGCTCTTTCTAGAAGAGTTCAACATTGAAAGATAAGGATGAAAGTGGTTTCATCCTGTGAGCCCTCAAAGACTAATGGTCTGTTCAGTCCGGTCCCTTACAGAACACAAATAGCTGTATATTTAGCAAGGCAAGTTCTGAAGTCCAAAATAGAGCAAAATATGCAAAGTCAAACTGAGGATGGATGCAGGCCTTAGTGCAGTTCTGGCCAACGATTTCCATATGAATATTTTCCTTGCTATTTCTGAGTGGTCTAATGCTACTCTCATGATCTCAACTCACCATTTAAGATACGCATAGCATTAAACTTAGAGTTCAACTCACACTTGCCAGAGAAATTAATTCCTATGCCATAGAGCCTCTGAAAGTCCCCCTCTAGGAAAGCACTGTGTTTGGGTCCCATTTCTGAACAATTCACCAGACTCACACATGCATGAAAAAAAAGAGATTTCCTGCTTCTTATCACTCTAAAGGCCACTTGAATTATAAATAAAATGAAGGCGTTTAACATAATTAAAAAAGCCAAATCCCAACTTGAATGGTTCACTATTTGTCTCCCAAGATGCTATGTGAATTTTGTCTGAAACCACACATTCTTGAATAGCTGATGGATTGTAACTATAGGTCTACTTTTGATGTTTAGGGCACAGAGAATGACAGCTCTTTCTTTCATGTTCAAATTGAGTTGGAACAATTTAGAGTTGTTATGATATTTTGTAAAGTATACACGTTGTTGAAAATGTGTGTGTGTGCGTTTATGTCTAATTTAATGCCACAGAATCAAATCTAAGACCAAGAGTTACCAAAGCCTGGGTCAAGAAATACTTGTGTCCCTGGGAGGCATTCTTTATATGTTCATTAGGATGACCCTCTAGGAGTATAACATCTTACGTTTATGCAGCACTCTTGTTTATGAAGCACCTAGACATATGTTATCTCATTTTCCCTTGTATGCCTTGTGTGCATGTTTGGGGGGGTGCATGTATATGGGGATATGTGTGTCTACATGCAGAGGCCATAGATATTCTTGGATGTCTTCATTAATTATCTCCCAATTATATACTGAGTCAGGGCCTTTGACTTGAACCCAGAGGTCTCCAATTAAGCTAGTCAAGCTAGCCCGGCTTCTTTGTTAATTATATCTCTATCTCAAAAGTGTTGGGTCATAGGTGAACTGCCACACATGCCCAGAAATTATGTGGGCGCCTGTAATCCAAACCCTGGCACTCAGGCTTCCACACCAGCACCTTTGCCATGTAGCCATTTCCCCAGGCTCTTTGTTTTCCAAACACCCTTGGATATAAGCGTTTTATAACAGAGAAACTGAGGCTTGAGGAAGTTAAGACACAAGCACACACTAACCGGTTCCAAAGTAGAAATTTCTGGATTATGTCCCACCTGACACAGTTCCAGAGAAGGGAGGAGAGGGGGGGGGAGAGGAAGAAGGGGAGGATAGCCAAAGTGACCCTGGCACACCAAGGACTTTCATTTCTCATCCCTCAAGTCAAGTGTGGGGGCTAGGGGATAGTTTAGCACCCAAGATTGCTGGCTGCTGTTCTAGAGGACCTGTGTTTGATTCCCAGCACCTACATGGTGTTTCATACCCATCTGTAACCCCATTTCCAGAAGATTTGCTGCCCTTTTCTGACCCCTGTAGGCACCAAGTACACTGGTAGTGGACAGATTCGTATGTAGGCAAAACACCCACAAACATACAGAAAAACCAATCAGCCCCTTATTAGTCGCCCAATGCAGAGTAATAAGCCTTGAAGTAATATGCACACATAAAAAATAATAAAAATAAAAACAGATTTCATTTATATAGTTGTATATATAAATATACACGCAAATATATACTCATATATACATGTATATAAATAATATATTATGTATAAATATGTTATAATCTATAAATAAAGAAAAACAGCCCCCAATTTCAGAGGAGATGGGGCAATATGAAGGGTTAAGGAAGAAAAGCGAAGGTAAAAAATTACATACCAGTATTTCAATTTTAAAAATATATTAAATAAAAATTTAAGAGCAAAAATAAGCAAAGTGTTCAGACTTCTTGAGATCAAGTCAGTTTCTGATGGAAAATATCTTCTTAAGTTGATTACTAGACATTAACTTGCCCTTCCCTTTCCCCTGGGACAGGAAGGCAGAAGTTACCCAGAAGAACTCACTGTAGAGGGCAAGCAGAGGAGCTGATGGGTAGAATCAGACCACAATGTGACCATCCCAGCCAGCTGTCATGTCTGTCCTGTGTATGTTGGGCTCTCGCGCAGATGTAGCCTGAGTGTGCTCCTGCTTTGTTAGCCTATCTCCTTACATAACTGACCTTAAGCCATTATGTAACCGTGCAAGGCTATGATTCAGTGTACTGTTCTTTCCCACTCAGTATTATTAGAAGCTATTGGGGAGACGCTGCTGGGGCTCTCCAGAAAGGAATCTTTTAATCTTCTATTTAAAGACCTTGTGTTTTCCTGTGCCGAGGAATAAAAGCTAAAGCTGCCACACACTAGACACAGCATGATAATCACTATTTTTGTGAAGTGTGGCCATCACCAGAACAATTTGCATGGTCGACAGATAAGAAGCAGTAAGTACAATTACTATGTGTTATACACATAACGGGTGTGCCCGAAAATGTATCACTAAAGATATCAATGCGGATGGGTTGAGTCACTTAATTAAAAATGTCCTAACAAGGCATAAAAGAGGAAACTGAGTAGTACCCCTGAGTGCCAATGTGTTATAAATATGAAATTATCTCTTACGGGATTTTCTTCCTAGGGTGGTGAACAGTAGCACATGCGGAAATGCTTTTTAAATTGAAATAATAATGCTCAATTGAAAGAGCATCATCAACAGTTGTTGATGTGCCTTTAGGAAGAAAAAATATCCAGAAGGAATCATTTATAAGGTCTACGAAGGGAAGGTTTTAAGAAACCACTGACAAAGCCAGTTCCCTAGAGTTACTGAGCATTGCTTCCGCACCTGCAGTGGCTGTGCATGCATGGTTGCCATCATGCATTGCAGCACCCATGACTTCCTTCCTTCCCTCATTACCCAGATCCCTATAGCAGGTGCCATTCAACTGCCTCTCCTCTAGACTTGTGTTCTCAACTCCCAGCTCTTTGCCACAACACCTAGACTGCCTTCTTTCTTCCTTGTTAAGCCATTCCAGTCTGGGAAAGACTCAATCCTCACAGATTTATTTGACATCTAGCAGCTTATACCTTCCACAATGACATACCTAAAGGAATAATCCCCCCCGCATTTTTTTGCTATCTCCTACCCATCTTATATGTGTAAAATCACCTATGATGCTGCAATATCATGATCGTTTGAGAACCACAGAAGGGCTGGTGAGATGGCTCACTGTGTAAAAGGCTTCCTTAAGCATGAGGACCTGAGTCTGGATTTCTAGAACCCATGAGAAGGCCATATGCTTCAACATGGACCTGTCCCCGCAGTGCTGGGGACAGGGGTGCAGACAGAATCTTGGACTCTCACTGGTCAGTTAGTCTAGCTGAAGAGAGTGAAATCCAAGTTCAGTGAGAGGTCCTATCACAAAACAAAACAAATAACAACAAACAATGTCAACCCCTCGATTTCACACACCAACACCTAAATAGTAATATGCTAATCTCTGTGTCAATGGAGAACTTCTGGTGTTTAACAACAACATCATTTGGTTTTTCTGAGTCATTAACTTGGATAGCTCTAAAATATTGAACTGGGAACTGTTTTAGCAGCTCATTTTCCTTCCAGCAGATTAGCCCGAGTGCTGGCAGGTGCCGGGGTCAGTTCTTTGGAGTCAGAGTTCTGCTTCTTTCCCAGAATTCATTTCTAAAGCAGAGCCAGCTCACAAGAAAACAAGAAGAATAACTCAAAGCCCAGAAAGAACAACTAGTTCCAAGAGGTTACCCGGGTCTGCTCATGTAGACATTGTTCTCTCGGGGAAAAGGAGTTCTCCTTCTGGTTTGTTTGTTTGAATTTTCAATACAGGTTCTCACTATCTATCCCAGTCTGGCCTGGTACTTCTTATCTCATAATCCTCCCACCTCAGTCTCCGATGTGATAAGATTACAGGTATGTGCCAACTCTCCTGATTTTATAAAGACCACATGCCTCACAATTCAACCGATGGGGAAGGTTTCTTGACAGATTCACTGAGTTAAAAAAGGATCACCGTAAAATAGAGCCTGTCTATATTCAAAGGAAAGAAAGAGAAAGGGGGAGGGATGGAAGGAGAGGGAGAATGAAGAAAGACAGCAAACTTGGTATATTCTTCCTTCAATGCCCAAAGAGAATAATACTGGTACTTTTGTCATCATGGCAAAAAATAAAAAGAATCCTGTTAACGAATGAAAACAAAAGTAAAGCACTGTATACTTGTACGTCGAGCCCCCGATGAGATTCAAATGTATGATTTGTGCAGGTTTCTGCCAAATGGCACACACTTGAGTAAACCCCGACTGCAATGAGCAAGCAAAAAAAGGATAAAATGGCTTTTGCTTGAAGAAAATTAAAGTAAATAAATATATCCAATGGGAATAGGGAAGAGAGGGTGCTAACATTGGTTATGAGGTAATAAGTAATTAAAACCTATAATGTGTTTATGTCTGGCTATATTCTTCTCTCATTTTGTGTTTTAGCAAATATCAAGAGCATGTACCCACCTGGAAAGGCCCTACAGATAGCACCACAGATTTGTCTGCTGGCAAGCCTTGTCAACAGAGAGTAGTCTACAGTGTTCAAATGGCCTCTGTGCTGACTGGTCTCCTTAATATTAGTGCCTTAATACTATGACACCATGCTTTAATCCAGATCCTGGACCTGTGTGTCCGTCGATAACTGCAGATTACTTAGGGCCCTCCCTTTTCCTTAGGTCAGTTGTGAGGCTGGTTCCTCACTGGACACAGAGTGGCTTGATTGATTCATCCTTCAGAGTACAAGCAATTTCAGTCACATTCCTGATCTCTGAAGATAGGGACTCAGGAGGAGGATTGAGTCCTTTGAAAAGTAAAGGATTTGATCAGACTTCTGGGTGATAGCTCTTCATGAATTTCTGGGCTTCTACCTCTCTCTCTAGCAGAGACTTAGCCTGCCTTTTAAAAATATTTGTTTAGGAATAGAGTTGAAAGATAAAAATGTCGTTTAAAGAGAGCACTCCAAAGGGGAGGCAGGTTTACCCTCCAATATAAAATACTGGAGTCCCTAAAATGCCAAGTCTTTTTGTCATAACAGCCAACTCTTCATGTGGGGAAGTTCTGGCCCTTTTCACCACCAGTCCAGTTAGAAAGTGGGTCTCAGGAAACCAATATAAAGTATGCTGATACCCATCCTGCCTTCTGCCACATAATAAAGTCCTCTGGCTCTGGCCCAGGGGTCTCCTATCTTGCCTTCATGGAACAGTTACCCAATAAACTATTCTCATGTAAGCAGGACATAATCTGAGACACCTTCACTGATTTTGCTCTTGCTAAAGCTACGATGGTAAATCAGGTGAGGCTGACAGGAAAGTGACCTGCAAAGAGATTTACTGAAGGGAAAAATCTTCAGCTAATTTCATTAGGAAAGACCCAAGTGAAAAGTGAGCACTGGCTGCCAAGTGAGCTCATAGGTGCACTGTAGCATGCACACGTGTCTCCGACACTCGTGTTTCCCGGGTACCTGTTTTGCTGCTGGCTACCTGGGTGGGGATCCCATAATGAATGTTTATTGAATAATAGAACTCTACACAATTTTAATGGATTGAATAGCAAGAAGGAGCCTCATATCAACTGTGTTAGCTTTTGATTTTCATCTTTTTAAGAAAGTTCTTTATAAGTTACATAAAGGGGCCTTGGGCAATAGCTCAGCAGATAAAGCACTTGAAGCACAAACATGAAACCTGGAGCTAGGAAGGACCCTTACAGTCTAAAACCCTAGCATTGGTGGTAATTGCCTGCAATTCCAGGACTCATCAGGCTGAGACAGAATACCCTCTGTTCAAGTTGGGTAGCTAGGTGAGCTCTGGGTTTAATAAAAGACCTTGCTTTAATCAAGTAGAGAATGATATAGAAAGCGGTTAAATCAGCTTTAGGCTCACACACACACATACACACACACTCACACACACACACACATACACACACATACACATACACCAAGCATTGCAGAAATGCTAATAAACTTTCATCACCACTGAGAGAACTGAGAACTCAAAATGTACCTGGAAAGCTCATTAAGTCTGAAATGAAAATAAAAAAGATTTAAGAAGTTTAAAGTCTCATTTATTATTTCAAAATTTTGCCTATTTCTTGTATAGCTAAAATGCCCCAATTGAGTGAAAAATAGTCAGGTTGTGTTGGCATACAAAAGAGTTCCACAACAGCCCAGAATGGAGTTTAATAAAGGTTTATTTATTTGGGGATAAACTCACAGAAAGGGTGGTGATCTGCAGACCACTGTATGCATTGGGAACCAAAATCATCAGCCAAGAAAGCTATGCATGCCTTTTGTCTGCATTTAGAGTACATGAAACCACACCCAAAGTGGGCTGGTATCTTAAAGGCAATTGGCTGAAGGAGTTCCCACAGCACCTTCCCCTTTTGTCTAAATAAGAGTTCTAAGAAAAATGGACAAGTTGATAATGCTTTTTGTGAGTGGAGTGTCAGGGAAAACCTGAATATTCATTCACAAAGTAGAGATTTCTAAAGAAGAAAAGTGTTTAGGGTGATGGAGACAGGGATTCCTGGGTATCTGTGGTCCATCAGTGGATACAGGAGGAGAGGATGGGGTACAGTGGAGGTGTATACTGATGGCGTTTGGAGGTACAGGATGAGGAACGTTCTGTGAATCACATGAATTTCCTTCATTGACAAGTGAGACATGAACACTGGCCCAAACAGTGTGTGGGTCTAGAGGGAAAGTTTGAAGAGAGCTAAAGCATGAAATCTTCATAGAGGGTGGAAAAGTGACTCCCTAGGGAGCTACACTTTCTTCCAATCCTAAGATCACTGCACATCAGCAAAGACACAGCTTTGGAGTGTACTGTTAATTCCTCACATGCATGGTTCATCTTAATGAAATAAATGGTTCAGTTAAACATCTCAATATTCAGTCTAGGGCCACCTGTGATATCCTGGTTCTAAAGTAAATTTGTCACTGGCAGAATATAAAGTCAGGTCTTCCAGAGCAAAGAGTGCCAGGAGTCTGGACTAAAGGATTCTGGGTGGTGAACAAGACTTTGAAGGCAAAGTTAAATCTTGAGAGCTAAAGCCAACTCTCAAATGATTTGCTGGCTTCCTTTTGCTGGAGTCATTTGTTTATATCAGAAAGGTCCTCAGGTCCCAGCTGTTTCTATTTGCAGGCAGAAGTATATATTCCATGGGGAAAATATTAAATATCCCTATCAGTCAATCCCTCTCTTGATCCCTCTCTCACTCCCCTTACTCCCACATTCTTTCTCTCCCTTCTTCATTTAACTTGTCTCTGAAGCAAATGAGATAAAGCATTGTGAAAACTCAGAAATCTAATTGTAGGTTTATGCAGTTCTCTGAGACAGTGTCTTCTGCCCTCACCTTTGGAGATGAGGGCCAAGAATCCCCACAAGATGTTCTGCAAATAAATAGTTGGTCTCTACCTAATCCAGAAACCTAACATCACACACACACACACACACACACACACACACACACACACACCACATTAGAGGCTTCAGGCTCTTAAATATAGTACAATCCTAAAAATCCTGAGGTTCAAGATCTGACGTCTTCTGTGGCATGAGAGCAGGTGCATTCTGTTTCTAACTTCAGTTTCTGAAATCTATGGGAAGATTTTATAGATCCAGATTTTTCACTTATCTGTGCTATTAAATACCAGAAATCTTAGCACAAAGATTTTGTTTTCTTTATGCTGTTAACGCAGCAGTAGGGGGACAGGTGTTAGGGTTCTGGCTTATTCAGAGCAAGGTAATGTGGTCATGCCTACAGTTGTCCTGGTGACACTTAAATTGGTGTGTGGCATCCTGAAACTCAGACGAGTGTGTGTCCCATCTCTGAGCCAAGCGGAAACATCTCTGCCAACATGCTGGGGGAGGTGGTTATCTTGTGAAGTTCCCCTTCCCAGAGAGAAAGATGGGAATGATTGTAACAAGACGCCACATTTTTTGAAGTCAATTGTTTTCATCTATAATCATTTGTGCATTTATTTTTTTCCTGTTTTTTCAATTTTCATGAAAAATAGTGTGGGTATCTTTGCCTTGGCATCCTCTTACTTCTTTTAGCAAACTTCTAATAAGAAAAAATAAAAGGATTAGCAAACAGCTGTGGAAATAAATTTACTTAAGATTAAGTATGCCCTTCTAGTCGCTAAGAGATTTATTATTAATTGTAGATGTAGCCAAGGTGAACTTCTGAGGGATTATGCACAAATGTAAGCATTTATAAATTATTCATAGCAATTATATTTTAGAGCTTTTACTTATACTTTACTTGTAGCTCTTATTTAGTTTCATATATCTTGGGTCATCTAAGTCAACTATACCAAAATTTTACAATATTTTCAAAGATGGAAGTGTAGCCTAAACCAGTCATAGGGTTTCTTATCTCCTACAACGACCCTCTCCCTCATTGGTGAGAAAATCCTGACATTGAACCAAAATTCACTTCCTCATCAGCTACATCTATTGATCCCACTTCAGGGCTCCCCATTGGCAACTTTCCCCCAATTGCTTAATTTTTACTTCTAATTTGTAACCTGATTCTTTACCTAGCAGGCTGACATTTGTGACCGTCCCTTGTTCCTAAGCAGTAAGTAGATATAGCCATTATCACTACAGTACCCATACTCAACAGAGCAACATTCCTGGAAATTTTACCAATGATAAAATCATCAGAAAGAATAACAAGACAAATTCCCCAAATAAAGCCCTCCTTAGGATTCCCAAGAAAGATCAAAGAACCATACATTTTCATTTCTTCCTTTCAGCTTGAATTCTCTGAGTCATTTATGGGAACTCTGATGTCTTAACTACAGAAGCCAGGGCAACACGGAGGGGTGAGTTACACAGATCAGTATATGCATTGCTAGAGTTTAAGTGTTCTGGATATTACAAGACAGTCCAGTGAGGAAAGCAACATTCTTTGATTCACTTGAATAAATGGAAAGTGGAAATGTCTTTTTAAAGATCAAACCAAGGAGCACTGACATTTTCCTCTATTGGTAGATTTTAGTTAGTCATTTTTCTAAAAATATTCCCAGTACCAGCTGTGCCTTAAATGGTCTTCAAAAGTGACACAGTCTCCCTAAATACTACTGAGGCAAGACTGGAGGTCAAGGCTTACACAGTTCAATAAATATGAATAAACTCTCATGCTAAAATTTTTTTCCTATAGAACATTCAGCATATCCGCATTTTGTGTCATTTCCTACAGGAGATGAAATTCTAGACACAGCCAATGCTCATCTGATACCAGTATTGGAAATGATAAAACATTTATCATTGTGAAACTGCTCATGAAAAAATTAAAAATAGCAATTTCATTGTTATAACTTGAACAAAATCAAGTGTATTCATTTAAGTCCTTGATGCTTTAAAAAAAAAAAAAACCTTAGGGAAGATTTTTAATACTAGATTTTCTAGCCTACGTGTCCTATGCTAAAAATGAGCCGAGTGGAGAACTTAAAGACAACTTTGGCAATAGAAACTGACATCATCTCGGACTCTTCAGAAAGAAACACAAAAATAAACACTGGCCACATGCCTGAGCCATAGAAAGATTGGACCCAATTCTGTGTAATGATGGAATGTTCACCACGCTCAAGCAATTCTGCTATAGATTAGCAAATCTTAGAAGAGATATTTATATTGAACATTTTTGTAACCATAAACTCACAGAAAGAGAGGGAAGCAAATATAACAGTATTTGGAAACTGGGAGCTGTTGGGCAAGTGACAACTTGGTGCATCCAAAAAGAAAGATTCAAACTCTCCCTGGGCTGGCCTTGGGTAAAGAGACAGCCTGAATGACACAGATGTTCAAAACCAAGAAACCAGCACTGGGAAGAGCCTGCCGGGGGGGCGAGGGGTGATGAGGAGGAATTTTATTTAACGACACATGAAGAATATTCCCTAATATTACAGACTCACATCATGCTGGAGGTTGATCCTCCAAAGAGAATGAGGCAGAGGATCCCAGGACTGAGAAGAACACAGGAGTAGAAGCGGAGCCACCTCACTGGTGAACGCTGAAAACCTCCTGGTTGGTCTGATGATCGACTTTTATGCTGGAAATTTTTACCAACTTGACCCAAACTAGAGTCATCTGGGAAAAAGGACCTCGGCTGAAAGATTGCCTTTATCAGAGTGGCCTGTGGCCATGGTTGTGAAGCAAACCCTTGATTGTTAACTGATTCAAAAAGGGCCTATCCCACTATGGGTTGTACGTACATAAGTAAGTGGTTCTTGGCTGACTGAGACAGCTGAGCAGGAACCACTGTGATTGCAAGGGAGCCGGCAAGCAGCGTTCCTCCACGGTCTCTGCTTCAGTTCCTGACTGAGCTTAGATTCCTCGCTTATGAACAGTGAGTGACCTAGATGTGTAAGTCAACCAATCCCTCTCCTTCCCTCCCAATTTACTTTTTGGTCATAATATTTGTTACAGCAACAAAATCAAGCAAGAACAGATCCCAAGTTCAGACCTCATTCTTCTCTAAGAAGTTGAAGACGCTCCAGGAAATGAGATCAATTGAATAGAAAAGATCCAAGGACAAGGATGTCACAACTGCTGCTCTAGCAATCAGATCACCAGGGAACACTCAGGCTAATGGCATTGTGGAATATTAAATTATTAAATATTAAAGTATTCACTATGTGCAGGTGGGTTGCATTTTTGATGCTGCATTTGTTTAACTAGGCAAAGATTGTTACATTTGCCTGCCTAAGGCACCTGATTGGTCTAATAAAAAGACGAATGGCCAATAGCTAGAAATTAAATGAATAGGCAGGTCTGGTGGGCTAAGAGAATACGGAGGAGGAGGAACCTAGGAATGAGAGGGGAGGAGGAAGAATGAGAGGAAAAGGGGGAGATGCCTGGGGCTAGCAGTCTGGCAGCCAGCAACCAGCCAGACACAAAGTAGGACTTATAGAATGAAGGGAAGGAAAAAAGCCCCAAGACAAAATGTAGATAAAGAGAAACAGGCTAAATTAAGTTATAAGAGCTAGTAGGACAAGCATAAGATAAGGCCGAGCATTCATTGCTAATGTTATGATTTGGGAGCTGGTTGGTAGCCCAAGGAAAACCTGCTATACTGATGCTCTGAACTCAGGTTCTTATAGGAGCAGAGAAGGACCACTAGTAACCTCTGGAAACCCTCCAAGATATGATGGGGGAGGAAAGGGGACGTAAGGAGAGAGAGAAACAGAGTGAGACAAAGAGAGAAACAGAGGGAGAACTAAGCAGAAAATCCACCTGAGAAAAAGGAAAATTCAAAAGAAAATAATATTCTGGGACTGGAAAGATGACATAGCCGGTAAAATTACTGTCACATTGGATTGTGGACCAGTGTCCATCTTATCAGCACCAAGAGAAAAAGCCAGGAATGGTGCTTTAACTCCCAATAATTCTGTTCTGGGGAGGCGGGTACTGGAGGATTCCTGGAGGCCACTGCCCAGATAGTCTTGCACAGTTTATGAGCTCTAGGATCAGTTAAAGGCCTTGTCCCTAAAAATAAGGGGGAGAGTGATAGAGGAAGATGCCAGTATAAACCCCTGACCCCCATATGTATGCATGCACACGCATACACACACCCAAACTCATCATCTACATGTACACACAAGCCGTGCCTGCAAACTGCACATGTACAGATACACACAAAGAGAACCACGCATATTCACATAAATTAATACCTTAAGAGAAATGAAAGTATTGCCCCTGAGAAACAAGACTAGGATGGTTTAAGGAATATTTAAAGATTGTAGTTTTCATACCTTCTGTTACAGGAGTCTGCAGAATTCTTTAAAAAAAAAATTGAGAATCCTGAAAAGCTTTTGTTTACGGTGGGTACTTCTGCAGTGTTCTTCATATGGAAGTTTAAAAGAGAACCTACTCTGTAGAATGATTAATACAAACCCAGAGACAGAAACTATACTTCAACCTGAAGATCAGGTAAGCAAAACAGCCAGCCACTGGCTCTTACCTCTACCTCAGTCTAAAATGGCAATCCTGCCTCCAGGAATCTCAGAATGAGACTGTCTCTGAGAGTTGTCTCCTTCCATTTTATATTCCTCTCTAGTTCTGGGATTAATGGTGTGCACCAAAACCATCTGGTTTCTGTGGCAAACTAGTGTGGCTACTGGGATTAAAGGTGTGTGTCACCACTGCCTGGTCTGTGAGGATGACCAGTGGGGCTGTCTACTCTCTGAACTTAAGGCAAACTTTATTTATCAAAATACAAATGAAATATCGCTAGTCTGTTGAGTCAGTATTTTCAGAGTGGTCTGTATATTACACAAAATACTTAATACAGAGCAGAGATAATGCATTTCTAGGAAGAAATCATAAATCCGAAAAAATAATGTGATATTAATGCCTCTGCTTTACATTGCTTTCCAAATCTCTGTAGCATATGACTCCATAGAAGCAAGCTGGACTCCGTGTCTGTTTCTGCATTCTGTCAGAAGCAGTGTTAAAAGCAGGCAGCCATCTCAGAACTATTGCCATAACTTTGTGCTCATTGACTCTTTGAAAACTAGATGCTCTCAGCAACTAACTAAAAGCAAAGACTTAGAATAAGGAATTTTTAGAAAAAAAAAAACGGATTTAGAAAAATGAAAAGCAAAACTATTAGAGAAGTGAAATCATTTTAAATTGATAATGTCATTCAACTAACACAAGGAATTTCAAGCAGAGATAGAAACAACAATACTGCTACAGACATGACTTGAGACCTTTGAAAAGCCGAGGGCAAGAGTTCTAGACCAAAGTCTTGTCAAATGCCCAAGTTAATGAAAATGGACTCGCACAACATCACATAGGGTACAGTTATTTCTGAAATGAAGCTGAGGAAAATATCATACATGTAAAGCAACAGGAGGAAGAAATTTCCAAGTTCTCAAGAGCAATTCTAGAGTCTAAAAGGAAACTGAAGAATGGCCTCAAAATCCTGGAACATCATTACAAGCAAAGACAGAAACATTGAAATGCTAGATGTCAGGAATTTTTTTCTTCATGCATCCATCCCAAGAAAATGTGCTCAACAAAACAAGTGCTTAACCATATACAAGAGCAAGCAAGAAAACAGGAAAAAAAAAGGCATGGGATGCAGAAAATCAGGAGACCCAACTTAGTGGGAGGACTGAAAGAATACCAGACTTCCTGTGCGAAGGTTGGTCACAAGTACCAAAGGCAATGTCTCCAAAAGGTAGGCCTGAGGAGAAGGTGTGTGTAACGATAACCACAGACAAGTTTGGGATTGCAACTCTGTTGACCTAATGGAAGATTAAGTGAATTTGAAAAATGGAGCACTACGAAAGATAGTTGAAAGATACAGAAAAGAAGAAATTGTGGTCACAGTTCCCTAACAACAGCATAAATTTGTCCTTTATAGTCTTCATATTAGCAGATCTAACAAAATGTGAGTTTGAGAAAAGCATGTGAGACAAGTGTGGCTATGTGAAACAGAACAAGAGAAAAAAACATACCTAATTTGTCAATGTCCATGATAACAATTCAATAGATCATATTTAAAACAGACTTTCAAAGCTATCATACAAACATGCTATTTATATGCATGGAAATGAATTATAAACCCTAATCTACGTATATTTAAAGAGAGACCATCTAGAGAAAGGTAATAATGCTATTTTTTATATCCCAGCACATCATAGCTGCTTAGTTGACTCTTTAATCATGTATACATTTGATTATAATACATTTGCCTAAAATGTTAAAGATGATTTAAAAACAAAACAATAAAATTAACTATGAAGAATTAGACCCAAAAAAAGCCCATATAGCTCTTTCATCCTGATGGGTTTTCTTAGTACTTGAGCATTTTAGATGGCTATGTAAATTTGCCACAAAACAAGGTTAATGTTCTTGGATATTTTGTTCCTCAGAGATGTTTTAAAACATAAGATAAAACTAATGTCTCTGGTCTATGTTCGTGGGGGCAATGCATATTTGCCTGGTAATGCAACTCTGATGATCTAAAAGCTTAGAAAAGTATTTTCTAAGCTAAGCATTTGCAGAGGGCATCTTGCCATCACTGCATGCCCTAGGACTATTGCTACAAAGATGGATGTATACTAGGCTCAGTGTCATTCTTGCATGTACCATTTCCAGGATAAAGACACCACTATTTCCGTGCATGGCACCTAGACCAGAATATGGAATCACCTCTATGTGTCTGGGGTTCCAGTACACGGCAACCCCTGTCTTCACAGCAAGTACTACACTGATGATAATGAAACACAGGAAAGAAATTCTGCCTAACGTACATGCCATCCAGATGATTGTACACTTATGATCTTAGCATTCAAGTCATCTGGGGAGGAGAGTGGTCAATAGCATTTCTGTCACAGCCTTGTATTTAGAAGAAACATTCAGCAAATATTCATCAAGTATCTATTTTGCTCCAGGTCTTGAGCTTCCAAAAAATATATGTGTACATTTAGTTTAGAGACATGCTTGGCCTATTTCTATATATTGATCATAACTGTAGAAAATGGTCTCTGTTCTTCTTATTAAATCCCACCCTGCCTTGGATGTTAATCATGGACGTTAATCATCCATGCTATACTGGAAGGGAACTGGAGGCATGCAGTGCCTGGGAAGAAACAGCCACCAGGTTTCCCATGGACAGTGGCAGAGTTGCCAGTCACACACGTTTCTCAAAGGTGTTCCTCTAAATCACACGGTGAGTTCTCAGCTGCTCCAGTGAAGCACTCTGGTAAGCAGGACAGAAAGAGAATGGGAGGCTGAAATAGAAGGAACAGAGCACAGGGACATTCTGGGATTCACTTCTACTCTGTCCTTGGCAATAGATGTGACAGGTCCTCTGCCACACAGAGGCAACCAGGAAATAAACTAGATCTTTTCATCATGGTTGGTGGGTGGGACAAAATCTTAGGGGTCTACTCTTTTTTTGTTGTTGTTGTTTTGTTTTGGTTTGGTTTTGTTCTTTGGGGTTATTTTGTTTTTGAGATAGGGTTTTGATGGAGGAAGGTCATTGGTTAAAAAGTAAAGAAACTGCTTGGCCCTCATTGGTTAGAACATAGGTGGGTGGAGTAAACAGAACAGAATGCTGGGAGGAAGAGGAAGTGAGATAAGACTCCTCAGACAGACTCCATAGCTCCTCTCGGAGACATGCAATGAAGCTCCGACCCAGGATGGATATAGGCTAGAATCTTCCCGGTAAGCGCACCTAGCGGTGCTACACAGATGATTAGAAATGGGCTAAATTAATATGAGAGAATTAGCCTAGAAGAGGCTAGATAGAAATGGGCCAAGCAGTGTTTAAATGAATACAGTTTGTGTGTTGTTATTTCGGGGCATAAGCTAGCCAGGCAGCCGGGGTGCTGGGGACACAGCCCCGCTGCTCCTATTACAACAGGGTTTCTCTGTAGCCTTGGAGCCTGTCCTAGATTCGCTCTGTAGATCAGCTGGTCTTGAACTCACAGGGATCCACTCCACCTGTCTCTGCCTACTGAGTGCTAGAATTAAAGGCATGCACCTCTACCACCGGGCAGGGGTCTACTCTTATTCAAGACAGAGAAGCTGTAAGGAGAATAAAAACCACAGGGTTCTGAAATGAAAGACCTAGCTATAAGGATCAGTACTTGGTAACAAAATAGAAACATAAATATCTACTTTTTAAATATCCATACCGACTTTTCAGAGTTGTTTGAAATGTAAAACAAGACAGAGACATCCCTAAAACACTGGCTGCACTGTTTCCTACCCAGGCACTGAGATGACAAGGCCAGTCAATCTGACTCCTCAGCAGAGAGCCCTCTGCAACGGATCTGTCAGCCAATTCAGACAACATTCTCTACACAGGAACTGAGCACATAGATCCAGAAATCTCCCACCAGGACAGGTTAAGGGCATTTCTTCCCAATCTTTGCAGCTTCCATGAAGAAGGTTATAATAAGAATGATGGTGTCCACATCCTAATACATGTCCACATTCTAATCCTCAATATCTATGATTATGTTATGATTTCATAAAAGTGGGAACCTGGCCACTGTGCTGAGACTTAATGATCTTTGGAGAATATCTTAGACTATCCAAATGGGCCAACACTAATCACAATTATCAGAGAGAAGCAGGAGGCTCAGAGAAGATCTGACCATGAAAGAGGTTGAAGTGCTGCTGTCACTGGATGAGAGCCAAGAGCCAGCGAAAGTAGGTAACATCATAAGCCAAACAATAAGAAAGTTTCCCCTGGACACGTCAGCAGGCACATAGCCCTGCCAAAACTCAGCAAGATATTTTCAGATTGCTCAACCACATGCTAACAAGTTCTGTTGTTAAAAGCACAGAACTAATGGGAAATCATCATAGCGGCCCTTTGGACCCCCACACCAAATCTGAACAGCCTCTGGCCTGCTACGTTTCCCATGAGTTTCAGAAAGATGCTAGACCTTGTTGCTTTAGCCCAGGCTCTTCTTATCGCCTTCCCCATAGGTGGCCCTCACATGAAGCATAGGCTCCTCTCTGACCTGCAATCTTAGAACTTTTAAAAATGCCATCCCTGTGAAGAGTGAGACATGCCTGCAATTTTTTGGTGCTTCCTGGGTTGAGATGAGTAAGCTCAATTCGGAAGACATTTTAAAACCCTGCCAGAACAACACAGGTAAGCCATACACCCAAGTCTACTTCTTACCAGTGATAAAACTGATGTTTTCATCAGTTTTCTGTCTCCTTTATCTCTGAAGTGATTCTGAAATCGAGAATGGGAAATATAGTTTTAGGCACCTGGGAGCAGAGTGGTACTTGGATCCTAAGAGGAGACAGGACAGAGTCAATCATTTAAGCTTTAAAGAAGACTCAGACTTCTTGTGGGAAAGAGAGAGGGTGTCTCACTGAAGCGGACATTTATAAAGCTCATCCAGACAGTAGCAGAGAGGTGAGCTCCTGAGATATACCCCATCTCTGTTGACACTGGCTGTACACAGGGGGCAGGTCAGAGACCACAGGTGAGGTAGTTGGCAGAATTGCCTTCGGGCCATTAGAGAGATTGGAGCTATAACTAGCATTGGGGATGCGAACTGCTGAAAGATAAAAGTCCATCCTTTCCCTAATTAAGGTAAGTCCACATTGTGTCTCACAAAAAATAAGTTAGAAAAGAAAAGATTATCTCCAAAGCCAGACTAAATACTACAAGAACATGAGCTGGCATTTTCAGGCTTCTAAGAAAAGGAAGCAGTTACCCTCACATTTCCCAGTAAATTTCACAAGCTGGCCAACTGATGAGTCCATCATTAAAATTCTATTTCAGGCCACAAAGAGAATTATTCAGGGCGAAAATAAACTCATGGAGCAGTTCTTCGGGGGTTCTAATACTATTGATTGTTTTTTCCTCTGTAGACTTGAGTTTCTCTTGACTCAGAACCAGATGACGTGAATGGGAGATGTTTACCCTTCTCTCATAGGCGTGGAGCTAACAAAAGCTTTACATTTTCATTTTATCTTATTTTTCAGCCATAAGAAAGAAGAACATATTGACAGAAGCATTAGGAACATATTGACGGCAATTATCAATCATTGCAGAACGTCACTAGCTCCAAAGGTTTCAGTCGTTACCATGCAGGAGACTGCCAAGCCTAAGAGCACTACCAAGAGTAGCTTAAGGGAGCCTCAGGTCCTCTAGTAGGTGTCTGTAGGAAATCGCATGACTTCAGAAGGTAGGAAGCAGCCAAAGCTAGGAAATAGGGGCTTGTTGCCTCCTCTCTCTGCCTTTGCTGATTTCAGCTTTAGATATAAAGCTAATACAGGTCATAAAAAGTGATCAAGGGGCTTAGGAGCAGGTGCTCCTGGAAGGAGAATTCAGAATCCCTGGAGATGAGGATGAAGATGATGGTGATGGCTGGCAAGTGACACAGAGGCATTTGGTGGATGAGGGGGGTGGAAGGCAAGAAGGAAGACTTAGTCCCACCCAGGAAACAGAAGGACGATTCATTTTATTGTTTTATATATTTACCTGTTTCTGTGTATGGGTGTTTAGCCTGCATGGATCTATAAATGTGTATATGTATGTATGTATGTATATACACATAGCCTATATAATTAGGTATACATGTAAATATACATATATTGACTTCTACATAACATCAATGTATGATGTATTATTAAAATTGTTTATAAATATAATTTGTCCATGTGCACTATTAATTCTAATAAATAAAATATTTATATAATTTAAGATTTGTAAGCTATAATGAATGTACTCTTATTTGAATGGGAAGTCTAAGATGAAGGTGGCAGCAAGTTTCACGCCCAGTGAAGTCTCAGTTCCTGCTTCATCAAAAGTTGTCAGTGCCACCTCACAATGGAGGAAGCTGCCTGGATCCCAATTTAAGACACCAATTTCATTCTGAAGGCTCAGACTCAC
Organism: Neodon shergylaensis; assembly: GCA_025134845.1. NCBI lineage: Eukaryota > Metazoa > Chordata > Mammalia > Rodentia > Cricetidae > Neodon > Neodon shergylaensis. Next base: position 37,187,055 of record JABTXL010000002.1, on the reverse strand, counting down.
TTTCTAATTATCCCCAAGAGTTCTCTCTCTCTCTCTCTCTCTCTCTCTCTCTCTCTCCCTCTCTCCCTCTCCTCTCTCTCTCTCTCTCTCTCCCTTTCTCCCCCTCTCCCTCTCTCCTCTCTCTCTCTCTCCCTCCCTCCCTCTCTCCTCTCTCTCTCTCCCTCCCTCCTCTCCCTCCCTCCCTCTCTCTTCTCTCTCTCTCTCTCTCTCCCTCCCTCCCTCTCCCTCCCTCCCTCTCTCTCTTCTCTCTCTCTCTCTCTCTCTCTCTCTCTCTCTCTCTCTCTCTC
>JABTXL010000002.1:37156354-37186758 GCA_025134845.1 Neodon shergylaensis | reverse complement strand
TCTCTCTCTCTCTCTCTCTCTCTCTCTCTCTCTCTCTCTCTCTCATAAGCAGCTCTACTGGGCATCAAATTTTCATATGAGTGTGTGGGGAATATGAACACAGCACCCAGGAAGAACAGACTGTAAAAAAGCTATAAACCCTACAGAACGATGTCTGTGTCGGCCACCTTTGCCTGAAGGCACGTGGGTTACTATATAAAATGTGTTCCTGGGCTTTCACCTTCTCCTTATTGGACGAGGCATGCTGAACTATGTCTGAAATATAGAATTGCCATCACCTCCTCTCACGATGTAGACATTGTTCCAATAATTCACTTATACTTTAGATTTTAAAATGATCAAACTATGATTGAATTTTTAAAATGACTTCATTACAGATTTTTTCAAAAGTCTTGGTCAAGGTTTCAGAGCCTTCTCATTGAAAGGAAATGAAGTCAGCAAGCAGGAATGCTAGGAAACCCTTTCCCACCACCTGGGAGTCATAGGGATTTATTTTCTCAAAACAGACTTATTACAGAGTTCAGAGATATGCTCACTGCCTTTTCATTGGCATCTAAAATCCCAGGAGTCTTATTACTTTAAAATTTTATTTTATATTCCACACTTAAAATTTAGGGAAGTTCTGAGAAATCTAGAGAGTTACTTCCCATCAGACCCTCCTTACCAACTGGGAAGCTGCCTGCAATGTTCTCTAAGATAGACACTTTTTCTTTAAAAACAGAATATATGTTATATTTACACCAATATTTATATTATATTATGTGTGAGTGTGTATGTCTGTTTGTGTGTTGAATATAGCAACAGCAGCCTGCAGTTCATGGTTTATGGCCTGTTTTCTCTGGATAGTAGAGTTTGCCCCTTGAGTTTTCTTCATTTATTTTCCCCCTCTTTTCTTTTGGGGGTTGGGTAGAAGTTGGGAAATGGAGATTGAACCCAAGGCTTTGGGCATTCAATGTAAGTAATATACCAGTGAGCCTCAGATCTCGTTTTTATTTTTAAGACAGTGGCTCACTATGTTCCTGAGGCTGAGCATAAGCTCAGTCTGTAGCCCAAGGAAGCCATCCTCCTGACTCAGCCTTCCTGGGATAATAGACATAATCATCAGGGCCAGTAAATTGTCCTTGTTCTACTGGTAGTTGGGGATGGTAATTCATCCCTGCCAGGCCCTGACGTTATTATATTTAACTCTGGTGGCCAAAATAGGGGACTAGATGGTGTTTTCTGACTAATGAAATACAGACAATGGTTAACTTTCAAATGTACCCTGCAAGCCTTGCTTCCAGAAAGCCTGAGATAATCAAAGAAATATCGAAAATTTCCAGTGCCACCCGCTACAGATCAAACCCTAAGTATAAGAATAATAAAAGCCCTTCTTTTTGGAGTGTGACGAATGAGATTCTGTGTCAAAATGAACTGTTTTAGTTTTTATTTAGTTAACTACTCTAGCCTAGTGTTCTGTTACTGTGATAAAAACACTCTAACCAAAACAACTGGAGGAGGGATGGGCTCATTTCTTCTATTTCCAACTGTCCATCACTGAGGGAAGCCAGGGCCAGAACTCAACACAAGAACCTGGGTAAGAAACAATGCTTGATGTTTCACTCTCTGGCTTCCACAGAGGCTCGTGTTCAGGCAGCTTTCTCGTACAGCCCAGGCTCACTTACTTAGGGATGATGCCACCCATAGTGGGCCGCATCTTTTCATATCAACTGTCATTTAAGACATCCCCTTATAGATGCAGCCAAACCCTCAAAGTTATTCCAGGAGAAAGGGATAAATAACAAGTCCCCAACCAAAAGCACAAATAAAAGCCTATTTCATATAATAAAATAATAAAAGAACCAAACTATCATCATGGGACAGGGAACATCTGGGCATCTGTATAAGGGGAAGGTGGCATTTTGACCTCTGAGAGTTAGGAAAACATTCTTTTTTTTTATTGAAAAAAAAAATCCCTGCTTCCTCCCAGCCTCCCATTTCCCTCCCCCTCCTCCCGCCCCTCTCCCCCCACCCCACTCCCCTCCCCCTCCCTCTCCAGTCTGAAGAGCAGTCAGGGTTCCCTGCCCTGTGGAAAGTCCAGGGTCTTCTCCCCTCCATCCAGGTCTAGGAAGGTGAACATCCAAACTGGCTAGGCTCCCACAAAGCCAGAACATGAAGTAGGAACAAAACCCCATGCCACTGTCCTTGGCTTCTCATCAGCCCTCATTGTCCACCATGTTCAGAGAGTCTGGTTTTATCCCATGCTTTTTCAGTCACAGTCCAGCTGGCCTTGGTGAGCTCCCAATAGATCAGCCCCACTGTCTCGGTGGATGGGCGCACCTCTCGTGGTCCTGACTTCCATGCTCATGTTCTCCCTCTTTTCTGCTCCTCATTGGGACTTTGGGAGCTTAGTCTGATGTAACATTCTTAAGGAATGATCCGTAAGTTGAAGCAAAAGCCGTGAGAGAGGATGCTGCATGAAGATGTGGTGAGTGCAGTTGGGACTGACTAGGAGGAGGCAGAGAACTGATGGGGATGGAGTCCTCAGCCAGAAAACAAAGAAGTAGAGATGTAACTCAGGCTCCTACAGGCTGTGGATTACTCAAAGAAGGGAACCTGAGAAGTGCAGCAAGGAGGGGAGACAGAATGGACAGGTCCTGAGAGCCTTCTAGGTCATTGCTTAGCCTAGGTTTCACAAGCCTATACATCTTCTTTCACACTATCGAAATCCCCCATAACCCCCAGAGTAGAATACGTATGAGTGGAATGAAAGATCCCTCACAAACTTCCACTCTGTGGGTCTTCACAGCTGCTCGGAACAGTATCGTGTGACACTCCCTGAGGTACAAGCACCTCTGCCACCAGTGCTTACAACGAAATCCCAAATTTAATGTCAAGAAACATATAAAGGACTTAGAAACCCTTTGGCATATGGGCCAGAATTGACTCAGAACAGGAGGAGTATATACAAAGCTAAATACCAATCACACTCTCTCTCCCTCTCCCCCCTTCTCTCTCTCTCTCTCTCACTCACACACACACACACACAGAGGCATATATTGTATATGAACTAGAGAAAGTTTCTAGTAATTAAAATACTAACCAGCATTGTGGTTATGTTTCCCGCTAACATGAAATTTAATCTGGTCAAAGTGATGGATATGAAACCAGGAAGCTGATCTACAAGTTCAGAGTGAATCATCCCAGATCATTAGATTATAGAATTCAGACTTTGAAGATTAAAAATAAAGAATGAAACTAGTTAATAACTTCTGTCAGTGGAAGGAATTATTTATGTTGGTATAATGGCTATAATTAAATAGATAAAGATGAGTAAAAGCATGAAAACTCAGTATCAGCTTGAAAACTCCCAGAGGGCAAGAAATTCACAAAGTATCTCATTATGATCTTTCAATATTTATTAAACATCCTGTTTTCCAAGTGATGCTATCTAAAAACTTCCAATAAACAGAATTAGGGGGAATACCTGGCATAATTTGTGGACTTAGATAGCAATGATAAAATTGAAATTTGTCATTGGTGGTCTTCTTATCTCCCTTCAACTCTCCTTTCTAATACAACTCAACTATCAGTTGTTGCAAAGGAATGAGACAGTGAGTCATAAACAAAAGTATAACTACACTTCAGGCTCCTGTCACATTGCCAAGTCATAAATCATACACAGCTGTCACCTGATCTCTATCAGATTTGTCTCTCAAATAGAGGAACAATCGAACTGAACTGATTCATTCATTCTCAGAATGACCACTAGGCTTAATCCTCTACCTGTAGATGCCAACCTGACAATGGTTCCCAGCTCTTCTTGTGGAATGTCCATGTCTTAGGTGATTTCAAACATAACAGGCGGATGTGAGCAGCAACCCAGTGAGAAATTCTGGGGATTTGCACCAACTTTAACAGAAATACCCTAGCCCCTCTTTCTCCCTGGAGTGGAGAACTCTGGGAAATGTTTCTATGCTTCCAAAGGTATCCATGTAGAATTTTGTTCTCATGCCAACATTTACAAGACAATTGATCTTCTCTAACTCACTTCTCCACCCCTTGGTGTTCTCTATAGCTCCTAAATAAACTGCTTGCTCCCAAACTTCGCTTCTAACTTTATTTTGAAAGCACCCAACTAAGATATCATAGATTGAGATATTTGCACAGCAGAAGAATGATTATTACTTAAATGGAATTCCCTCTACCACTTAGTAAAGAAAATAGATGTCATAGGCCTATTACCATCATCAACACTTGCCTCCTTAAGACTGGTCTCTCCGACATTACAACCTTTGAGACACCCAAGTTTCCGCATCAACCAAGACATTCCATGCTATTTCCCAACCCACATCTGGAATGATATTTCCTTCATTGCTTGTATCAATTATGTTCATGAGATCAGATTCCTCTACACGGAAGGAAGACAAGGACATTCTCTTACATCATTATTCCTCAGCTCACAATCTGCAAGGCCACAATTATTGGAATTTTTGTTTTGTTATTTAGGACAGGAGGACACTTATTTTTGAGTAATAATAATTACCTCCCTTATCACAAACAAGAATTATATTTTATCATTCAGTCTAACGTGGGCGGTAATTTGTAGAGAGAAATGTGTTTATGATGAGGAATCACCTGTGTGTCATTTTGAACACAGGGCTCAACAGTGGTAGCAGTCTTTTCCAGGACCCAACTAGTTCCACGTTAAAATCTCCAACTCTATCAATTGTTCTACACCTGTCTTTGACTTGTTAGCTCTGACCAAGTTCATTGTCATCACTGGCATGCTTTGTGGGTGTATGATGGTACCCTGGATGGAGCTGTACCAGGACACAGGACCAACAGACTGATTAAGTAATGCTCTTTCTCACTGTGGCTCTGAAAAAAATTTGTCAAACATAATGAGATGAGCAGAAGAGACACACATAGTAGCAATTTGATTCTTTGGAAGTTGATCTAAATAAGGCAGTTTGTATCTAAACAGGCACGGGAGCTTTCTGAGATAAATTCCTCACAAAACCAGCTTCCCCTCTAAGCTTGTAACTGTAGACCATCCCAAACATTATGGCTGAGCCCCCTGCATATACAAAGACAAATACACATTAAAAATGATAAAGATTTGGCAATTACTTGCCGAATGAACAGTTCTGCAATCTCCCGTGGGTTGTCACGTTTTTGCTATCGAATGTGAGGAGTAAAGGGAAGCCACGAGGAAAGAGCTAGCTGGACTCCATTAAAGGAAAAGAAGCATAAAAGTGGGAAGAGACCATGTTCTCCAAACTGTCCAATAGCCGCTACAGCATGAGATTTCCAAGGAGTCATGTTAAGGACATCTAAATGCAAGCCTGGGCGCTGTGAACAGAGCCTCATCTGCCTCATTCCCGCTCTGAAGTGAATTTGGGGGTGGGGGTCCTCCAAAAGCCCAATAGATAACATACCTTGATTCTTTGCAGTCCGATAACTCTGCTACACCCTCCACTATGCAAAGAAGTCCTGCAAAGATGAATAATAAAAGCATTGTTGCTAGAAGATGGTATAGGGTACCACAGATAGGCACTTAATCATGTAGATATTCTTGACACTTCTCACAGCCACCTTCCCACTTCATCTGTGTTTCATCAAAATACAAGGTGACATCCAACATTGCCCACAGACAGTTTGGCATCGGTTTGAATGACATGCTGTTAAGATAGTGGCTCTAGTTGCTGGCTGGGTGGTTCACAACTGTAATCCCACAGATAAATGTAGTCCTTGCCCCTCATCAAGGAAACGTCTCTTTGCAGGAGAGAGAGACTACTGCTGGAGAGTGCTGTTGGTGTTTGGTTTTTACTCTTTGGTTCCTTAGCTCTTTGCTCTTTGGAGGGACCTGCCACCAAGCTCCCAAATCATGACATGGAGGCTTATTATTTCTTATAAATTTTGGTCTTTGCTTGGCTTATTTCTAGCTAGTTTTTCTTAAATTCTCCCAGCTATCTTTTGCCTCTGGACTTTCTCCTTTTCTTACTTCTGTAATCTTACTTTCACTCTTACTTCGTAGCTTGCTGTGTGGCTGGGTGACTGGCCCCATGAGTCTTCCTCCTTCTCCTGCTCCTTAATCTCTCTCTCCTCTCGGATTTCTCCTCTATTTATTCTCTCTGCCTGCCAGCCCCGCCTATCCTTTCTCTGGTCCATCCTTTTTCCTGCCTTGATTGGCCATTCAGCCAATAACAAGGTGTTTCAGACAGGCAGAGTTATCACAGCTTCACAGAGTTAAACAAATGCAACATAAAAGAATGCAATACACACATCTTTTCATCATTAAAACAAATGTTCCACAGTATAAACAAATGGAACACATCCTAAAGTAATAGTCTACCACAGGCCGTACCCAGGCAAAATGTGGAGTTGTGGAGCTCAGTCCCAATAGATGCATCTACAATACAATTCCAACACCTAAACCCCAGGGAGCATTGAAGAAGAGGAGATCAAGGAACAGAGAATTTGCTGTGAGGTTGTGTCTCCTAAGAATGGCATAGCTGCATTCACAAAGTTTCACCATTGTGCAGCTTAAACATGAGCTGGACCAGGACAACAATAGCAGACATGCCAGAGTGGATAGGGAAAAGCCCATCACACACATACACACACACACAACAATTAGTGAAAATGAGGTTATGAATCTGAAAGAGAGCAAGGAGATAAATGGTGCATGGGATAGTTTAGAGGAAGGAAAGGGAGTTTAGGGGAATGGAGGGGAAGGAAGGGGGAGGGAGAAAGAAATCAGCTCACTCAATGAAGACTTTGAAATATATCTCAGACTGAGAATAAACACAGACAGCTTCCAACAACCAAAACTTGACATAGAAGTCATAGCGAAAAGCACCGCCAGGAATACAGAATTGACCTCTAGGGATTATGAGGATTACATAAAACCCTCTCTTAACACCCGCACAGCAATAGGAAAACTAGATCTCTGGCAGCTCTCACTGAACACAACAACTGAAATGTTAATGATGCTAATTTTTCAGGCTATATGTATGCAAACATAATTAAAATAGGAAGGGAGGGAAAGGACAATAGTCTCTTTCTAGGAAATAGAGTGAACTTCCGGAGACCTAGGCTTGTACCCAATGGGAATATGCAAATCACATCAAGCACCTCAACAACTCAAGATCATGCCCCCAAATTATGTGAATCTAAATTGCCAGTTTCCCTTCAGTTATGCTGAAGCATTTGCTGTGTTTCAAGGTTCAAATCATTTATTTCCTCAAGAGCGCACATACCAAGTCCTCATGCTAGATACAACCAGACAAAAATCAAAAGAGAACAGAGAGTCTAAACAAAGTAATAAGCCTTTTTCTGATGTGAAACATTTTCATATGGGCAGGGGCCTGTGTAAAATATGCTTCAGGATGGAAATGACAGAACTCCAGGAGGCAATAAGGATGCAATTCAGCTCTCAAAAAAATAGGACATCCTTTAAAAGCTGTAAAGCCTGCCAGGGCGCCATGGCAGCATACTTGACTACCGTTGCCAGGTAAAATACAGGACACCTAGCTGCATATGAACTTCAAATATGGAACAATTATTTTAACACGACTATATTCCAAATACTACATGGAGTACATACAACAGGTTATTCATTATTCTTCTGAAATTCACACTGAACATGGATGTCCTGAACTCTCAAATGCGGTGGATGGTAAGGCTACAATACACCCTGTTCTCTAGGCCCAAGAGGTTTCGCTTAATGTGCAAAATTGGAACAGAATGTCTTCATTTCTGTTAGCCAAGTCTTGGTTTTATGTTCTCTTTCATCTAGTTCAGAGACATGTCAATCACCAATATAATTTCCTAAAGTATAAGGCTATGTCTCCAGTAATCTGATAATCTTCATTATCAGCTCCTCTCTATCAATCTTTGTGGTACACTAGGCAGGCAGTGCTCCAAACTGCCCTGCATGTGACTCTGTATAGATGGGGCTGGGGTTACCCTAATGGTACTGATCAGGGCTCCTGTAGTCAAAGAATAAGGCACTATCCACACAGCAGGTTACGGTAAGAGTGAAGCCCAGGGAAAAGGCAGCCAGTGTGAGCTACAGACCAGCGTCAAACCTTGTACTTCATTTGTTTTTCTTTTGTTATTAATTTTTTTGTTTTTGTTTTTTGATGTTTATCCATGGATTTAAGCAAAAAACTACTATGAACTCAAGTTCTTCAAACACTTAGAAACATACACCAAATATCCTCGGTTTTCTTTAAAATTACATGAACTTCTTCAAAATTATTTGACTAAATCTGGTTTCCTTTGTTTGGGTTTGTGTTTTTGAGACAGTCTTGCTGTGCAGTGTGGTCTGACCTCAAGCTCATGACCCTCCTGCCTCAGCTTCCCAAGTGCTAGGACTGCAGGTGTCTGCCACAAATCTGTCTGTGCTATTTTATTGGCCATATCCTTCCATCAGTGATGAATTTTATGAATGCAGCTAGTTATTCATCTAAAGCTATTATCAGCACTGGGGGGAGGAACTCAAGAGCTCCCACTCCTCACTGATGGATTTTCTTAGGGTGGCTCCACACCTAAGCATATTTAGATGTATAAATTGGACTCTGTAGGTTATCAAAAAAAGAAAAGGACAGGAATTTTGGAAAGGACAATGAAGTGGGGAGTGAATATGATCTAAATATGTATTATGCATGTATAAAATTATAAAAAATGCAGTTTTATACTAAACAAAACTGTATTCCATGTTATATAAAGAAATGTTACTGCTTAGCCTCCCAGATTTGATAAAAAAAAAAAAGCCTGCATTCTATCTAGTCAACAAGGGATTGTGCAAAATCCACCCAGAGAAAGATCCTTCTAATCTCATATCCACGAAGAATTATTTATACCTTTTCAGCAGAGTCTCTCCAAAACTCGCCCATTGTGATGGTTTCACTGTGGAATTTCCTCATAGGAGCACAAGTTTAAACCCCTGGCCTCCAGCTGTTGACGCCTTTCTGGAAAGCTATGTAACCTGTCAGAGGTGGAGCCCTATTGGAGGGAGTGGGGGCTGTACTTTGAGGCTTTATATCTGAGCCCCACTTCCTGTCTGCCCTTTACTTCTTGTTCTAAAATGTGAGTGCACTCATCTGCATAGTGTTGCCACCTTGGAGTCATGTGGCCTGCTTGTCTGCCCCTGCATGATGGATTATTTCCCCTCCAATTGTAAGATGAATAAACCCTTCCTCCCATGAGCTCCATCTGAGCAGATATTTGGTCACAGCAACAAGAAGAATGAACATACCCAGCCCATTCATGTCTTAATGGAGAGTGCACCAAGAGCTTAGTTCTGGGAGTGGCTACAGCTGATTTTTGTCATGTCAGCACAAACTTTGTTATCATGGTGTTTCCCCCGAGGCCCTTCCTAGAGCTTGTGCTACACAGGCATCAATTAATTCTGAAAAAAAAATTATATTTGTTATATTAAATGTGCTCCTATTTCTGTTTACAATATTTGTGAACCTATGCAAAGTTATTTTGTCATATTATATGCATGCATGTTTCTGCCTCTACTTAAGATATTTTGTATATTGATACAATTTTAGGATATATTTATCATATTACACTATGCATTTCTACCACTGATCAAGATACTTACACGTTGTTTACATTTTGAAATCATTACCCTCATTTGCTGTACATTTGTTTAAAAAATAGTTTAATATTTTAATATAAAGACTTAGTCTTTAAGCTATATAGGTATAAGAATTATAGGTCAATAATCATCCATGCTTGTCATACTTATAGTTAGACTAATCAGGTTCCTTAGATGCATAGAGACTGTATTCTACATAGATATGTAATCTTCAACCACCTCAAAAAACTGTAAAATATGGCATTTAAATAACCTAGAATTCTGTTGATGTGAGACACAATTTCTCCTGAAAGCATCAATCTATTCCCAAGAAAACATTGAACACCAAGGACACTTAGAGCTTGTTTTCTTCTTGGCAAAACTGGCCTTGGGCAAAGAACTGCCCCTGCCTTGACCGCTAAGAAAATGCACAATGTCCAGACTGGACAAGCAGGATACAATCAAAAAAAATCTATCAACCCTTGCCAAGTCAGAGTAATACAGTTTTTCAAAATGTCCTGCCTCTAAAAATGGTCTGTCAGTTACTCTAGGCCTTAGCCAAAGTTGGTTGCCCCAACATTGTAAATGAGACTTTGGGTGATTGCCCAGGTATCCGGTTGTCTCTGTCATTTCTTGCACCTTTTGGAAGTTGCTTGACTGCACTTTCTGTTTATTCAAGTAATATTATTTCCTGTCTCAGGTAATATTATTTCCCTTCTCAGGTCTTTGATCGGATTGAAGACTAGATAGTTTTAGTTACTTTCCTCTCATGACTTAGTCAAGCCATTTCTAATATAAACTTAGACTCCTTAGGATAGGATAACTATTAAAACATTTAACATATATTTCTTGCTTGATGTTGTTCATGCTGGTTGCAATTCTAATTTTTATACTTGATATTTGTTCTTATTATATATAGTTTTGTATTGGTCTTAAAACTTTTATGTAGACAAAAGAGGGAGGTGCTGTGGGAACACCTTCAGTCTATGGCCTTTGGGATGCTAGCCCACTTTTGGCATGGTCTCATGTACTATAAATGCAGTTGTAGGGGCATGTGTGAGCCCCTTGGTGGTTGGATTTGTTTCCAGTTCCCCAAGCATGCAGAGGACTGCAGACTTTACTCTTTCTATGAGTTTGCCCCCAAATAAACCTTTATTTTACTCCACCCTGGGCTAGTATGGAACTCTTTTATAACACAAAAACTATGTATTTGTTAACAGCTTATTCTGTCACAGGAATGGCAGTAAAGACAGTAGAAAAACAAAGAAGAGAGAAGGTAGGGATGGCAGTGGCAGAGACGGCCCCTGGTGTGAGGTGGCATCCTTGCTTTCTCATCACTGTGACACAAAGCCTGACAAAGGCGATTCAGGAGAAGGATGAGGTCTTCGTTCTGCTGATAACGCAGCCTGTGTAGCACAAACACAGTGATACTCAGAGATGGTGGACAATGACAGAGAGTCCCTGATAGCTGGAGCCCTTATAGACCCAGGACTCTATAGTATACCCAGAATAAGGTGGCCACTATCTTTCACCAGGACATCATATTTACAGTACCTCAGGCAAACTGTTTTGCCCTCACACCAGTGGGCTACAATGTCCACAAAGCTTTAGCATTTTATTTCTTACTGCCATGCCTGCTTAAGACACAGAAAAGAACATGGGGAGTGCTGTAGACTGTGGGGGTGGGGTGCCTTCTGAAAACAGAATCTACTATTGGGACAAGATTATTGTCTAAATTCCCCTGTTAATTAGGTCATGCTATTTGCAAAGTGAAAATTTTTCATGTACTGTCAGTCACCCAGAAAGATAAAACTCTCAGTATGGACCTGGATTAGGCTCAAAATGAAACTCTGTTACCTTTATAGGATTATTTTTTCCTGTCCAGGAAATACACTGACCAGTTACAAAACCATTTCATTCTGACAGATACAAAAAAAGTAGTGTGGAATTGTATGAAAGTCACGGAAATTCTTGTCTATGAATGTGTCTGTGTTTGACCACATAAAAACTTAAAACTTTCTTATGAACACTATATACCACTAAATCCTAGAGAAACAATCACAAATGAGATAAAGATGTAGGCTCAGGTAACAGACAGATAATACCTTTCATTTGCAAGTAGATTTATTCACCATTAAAAGAGATGAACAGCACCGTAGAAAATGAAAAGGATACATAATAAGAAAATGTGCATCTCAGTCATAATGAAAAGTGAATTAAAACTAATATGCTATGTATTGCCTTAAAGTTTAGAGATGATCTTAATGTGTGGCAGCATCTCACAGGTATAAGGTAGGTGAAAATAAGTGCCATTGTAGGGAGGACAGAATATTACAACTGTTTGAGGACACGCTGGCCATACCAATAAAGGAATTTAAGTCTGTACAGTAAAACCTAAGAAATTCTAGGAATGTACCCAAAGATGTATTTTATATTGAGAAAATACATGGCATGGAAATGTGCTCCTATAATCCCAGGACTTAGGAAAGTGGATCAGAGGTTCAAGGCCATCTTCATTGCTCAGTGAGTTTGAGGCCAGCAAAAGCTACAGGAGACCCTTATCAGTAAGTCAAGCAGAAAGCAAGAAAGGGAGAGCACAAGCAAGCAAGTGAAGGGGAGGAGGTGGAAAGGAGGGAGGGAGGGAGGGAGGGAGGGAGGGAGGGAGGGAGGGAGGGACGGGAGGAGAGAGGGAGAGGGAAAAAAAGTGAATGCGATAGAATGACTCCTCTTAAAAAACGTAGTCCATGCATTTAAATAGAAAATACTACTATTGTACGTAGCCAAATCACCCTAAAGATCCCTGATTTCATCTGCTCTCCAAAGCTAAAGTGGGTGGGGCCTGTTTAGTACTTAGATGGCAGAAAATGTATGTGTTAAAACAATTTGTTGAAATGTATATGTGCAGTGATATGGTTGGTATAAAATAAAATGAGATGCGTAGCTTGATAGTGGGTGTAGAAAGATGCTGTTGATGCATGGTTAAGTTAGGAGCTATGAAGGAGGCAAATGCCATTCTGGGCAGAGCAATAGTGCTGTAGGAATGAATGACATATTAGGAAAACTCAGCTTTTCCCTTAATTCCAGTGGCTTTATGTACATTTTCACAATGAACGAGCATTATTTTTGTAATAAAAAACCAGTATTTTAAAAAGAAAGCTACAAAAGAAACAGTAGACTCAGCTTAAACCACTCTTGCATATAACAAGGTCCTCCAAAAATGTGTCACATGTTTAAGAACCAGACGCTGGGCTACCTGGATTTCCCAGGGGTTGGGTGTTGGCCTCATTTCTCTCATTTTCGTGCTGCCAAGCCCAGGGCTCCCTAAGTTCGTGAGCTCCCTTCACCACAATGGACATTTCCATTTCCCCTGCCCATAACCTTGGCAACTTCATGCATCTTATGTCTGGTTTCTCATCTCAGTGAAAGTCACATCACACGTGATCTTGCCTCCTGCCCGCCCAGCTCCATGCTGCTCTAAGTCCTCCAATCAACCCTGGTTTCAAGGTCATACCAATGAGCTGGATGAGTAGACAGACAGCACTGCTCTTTACAAAGCCAAGCAGAGTGACCCCAGAGTGTTGACCCACACTATTTGATAATTCAGTCTTCGTACTCATCACAGAGCAGTTTTGTGTAACAAAAAAGAATCCCGAGGTAAGAGCACCAAGTCACTAAATAATCATTTAATAAAGAACAACCATTCTTTAAAGATTTATTTTATATTTAATTATGAGTATGTGTATGAACGTAGGCATTCTCAGAGGCCAGAAGAGGGCTTGGGATACCCTAAAGCTTGAGTTGGAAGCCACCTGACATGTATCCTGGGAACTAAACTCTGTTGCCCTATAATGCAGTGTTACTTCTCATTTGCTTATTTGATGTCTGTGTCTTTAATGAGGTGATTATCAAACTTTCTCTCTTTTTTTAAGACAGGGAGACCCTCTAGAGCTGGTTCTCTAGCCTTAGATTCCTAAAGGTCAATAAACTATTTTTTTTAACTTAATTCAGTTTTTTGGAGTGTTCAAATGCCAGTTTATGCTTTCATATGCACAAATAAATATTGGTTGGTTTTATATAAAAAAGTTTATATACATATAAATTATGCATCTACATTTATTTTAATGTATATTTTTCTGTATTTATAGAATGTTTTTCTTATAATGAATTTTGTATGTTGCATTTTTTTTCTAGAAACCAACAATTGCAATACAATTTTAACCATCTCTTAAAAATTGGTTCCATTATTTAATACATACATTAAGTCATCAAATATCCAGGAGTATTTGAGGTTCTGAGAAAATAATCACAAATACGAATATCCTCACTCTGATGGATTTCTATTTTAAAGATGATATATATTATAAACACACATGGGAACAAGCACCATAAAGAATAAAGAATGCAGGCAACATTACTGTATGGGTCAAGCTTTGACACAGGAACTCAGTGCGGATTTTGAGCTTGTTCCTGGATAAAGGTGAAGAGAGGGAGCTGGAGATACAGAAACAGCAGTGGTTGAAACGAACGAAGCCCTTAAGCCTCTCATTCAATATTTTATTCATCCTGAGATTTTTTAAAGAGTGTGTACAGGCTGTGTGCAGATTCTCTGTCTCTTTCTCCAGATATTAGGAGAAATTTTGATTTCCCAACCAGCTCTTTGATTCCAAACAGTGTGTTTGCCATAAGATGAGGATTTCCATAGTTTTGTGAGAGTTCAAATCTCAGCCTATTTGTCCAATATCTCCCAGGATCATGTCCTAGATGTTGAAAGACTAGATTAAAGACACTGACTTTGAAAAGCAAAACAAAATCAACAACTCGTGTTCCACCTGGCCAAACCACAGGAAGGTCTTAGCCACATGACACATGTGAAGAGAAGTGTTTGTTATACTTCAGTTCTGAGTGGATGTGAAGTAAGGAGACCATTAGTTTGTTCCTGGCTGCTTGGCAGCTCAGACCCAAAATAATCACACAGAAACTATATTATTTAAATCACTGCTTGGCCCATTAGCTCTAGCTTCTTATTGGCTAACTTTCACATATTAATTTAACCCATTTCTATTAATCTGTGTAACATCACATGGCTGTGGCTTACCGGGTAAAGTTCCAGAGTCTGTCTCTGGCAGGGCTACATGGCTTCTCCCTGACTCCTCCCTTCCTTTCTCCCAGCATTCAGTTTAGTTTTCCCCGCCAACCTCTATTCCTTGAGGAGGCCCAAGACAGTTTCTTTATTAACCAATGGTATTCATGGCATACAGAGGGGAATCCCACATTAGTCTACAATAGAATATATTCCACCTATGATCTATTTAATATTCCATACTTAAAATTCTACTTCTTGGAGTTTCTGACCACCACAAATCCCCCACCATCTCCTAAAACTCACAGTCCTGCCTCTGAACATTCAGCTAAAGCATCACTTTTGCCTGATGAGTTCCTCTGACTCCCATCTGCCTGTTTACCACCTCCACACTCTCAACTCTAGCTCCAATGGAGCATCTCATGACCAGCTGTCCCTGGCATAGCTCAATCATGCAATTCCTGTACCAGTTGAACTTAAAGCAAGCTAGAACTTCACATCTGACACACAACAACAACAAAAAAAAAGAACTCCACAAGACCAGGTCATACCACAAAAATATAAACAGTGTAAAATGCCAAGACAGGATGTCCTGCCCTCTCCCAATCCTACTAAACTTATAGAAGTGTTCTTCAATAATAATTACCTAGATTAAACACAGGACACAGAGTTTAAAAGTATAGTCATAAACTTTATTAAAAAATTTAATGTGTTTAAAGATGATATAAACTTTAAGAATATACCAACAAATGTCTCACTGTTAGCCAAGAAAACACAAATATACAGTTGAATAAAATAACTAAGACAATTTGGAATTTTTAAACTGAATTCAGTAAAAAAAATATTGAAGAGAACTCAGGCTGAGAATAAGATAGTTTCGAAAAACTCAATCCAATTAGAAAACTCAGGGGGGAGCCTTACAAATAAAATGGATCGAGTGGAAGACAGACTATCAGCCAGCTTGGGAAGACAAAGTAGGACATTAAGAACACAGGGGGGAAGAATATGAAAAAATAAATAAAACACACACAAAAGGAACATAGAAGAACTACAGGACACTGTGAAAAAATCAAATCTTCAAATTTTGGGCATAGACAAAGGAGAAAAATCCCAGGTTAACAGTGTGGACTAGATCTTCAACTGGATCATGGAAGAAAAGTTCCCCAAATTAAGAAGGACACACCCACATGGATACAAGAAGCACACCAAATACCAAATAAGAAAGAACAGACAAGAAACTCCCAGTGGCACAGTATAGTAAAAACAGAAAAAAGAGAGCGTGCTGAAAGCAGCAAGAGAAAAAAAAAAAAAAAAAACAAGTCACATGCAAAGGAAAACCAACCAAAATGACAGCTGAGGGGATGGAGGGATGGAGAGAGGGGTCAATGCTCAGTGCTCAAGCGCCTTTGCAAAGGACTGGAGTTCAATATCTAACACCCACAGAGCGGCTCATATCCATCTGTTCTAGTTCCAGAGGATCAAGTGACCTTTTTGGCATCCACAGGCATCAGGTACACATGTGATACACAGACACAGAAGTAAACAAGATACCCTTAAACATAAAATAAATAAATAACAACTGATTTCTTAATGGAAAGTATAAAAGCCTAAAAGAACCCTGTGCAATGCACTTTAAGCTATAGAAGACCACAGGTGACAACATAAACTACTGAACCCAGTAAAACTTTCATAGCTGAAGGGCAATGAAAAACTTTCCATGATATAAACAAACTGAAAGAATTAATGTCCTTGAAGCCTCCCCAACAGAGGATACTGGAAGCAATACTTCAGGCAGAAGAAAAGAATGAGATTAGCCAAGAGTCTAAAGAAGAAAAAAAATAAAGCTATAATTATTGAAATATAACACATAACTAAGAACACAATCAGAAAATAAAGCAATCCCACATCTTTCAAAAATAAAGTTTAATAGTAATGGCCTTCACTTCTCAAATGAATAGACAAAGGCTAGCTGAATGAATTAAGAAAATCTAACCTGTCTGTTATCTATGAGAAACCTACCTTGCTTTCAAAGATAGGAACTGTGTTAAAATGGAAGATGGAAAAAAGAAGTATTGCATGCAAAGGGGAACATGAAGCAGGCAGGCTTTGCTATCTTAATATCTGGCAAAATAGGCCTAAAACTAGCATAAATAAGAAGAGGTCTAGAAGGATATTTTATTCTAATCAAGGAATAATTAACCAAGAAGATATTACGATTCTACACGTACATGCGCCAAACTGTCACACCCAGAGCATGCTACTGGGCTGAGAGACACAGATTAGTTCTAACTTAGTAATAGTAAGTAATTTCAGTAGTCCTCTTTCTCCAATACACAGGTCATCTGGACAAAAATTAAATAGAGAAAAAATCAAATTAAGTCACATCATACACCAAATGGACTTAACAGAATATTCATACATTCTACTCAGGAATCCATGGAAGATTCTCTAAAACAGAGCACATCCTAGAACACAAAACAAATCTTAAGAAATTCAGAAAAACTTAAATAGCTCTGTGTGTCCTATCTGATCACAATGCAATAAAACTTAAATGTAACAGCAAATGAAACTTTAGGAATTGCATAAACTCATGAAGATTAAATAACACATTTCTGAATAATAAATGGGCCAAAGGGGAAATAAAAATTTTGGAACATAATGAAAATGAAATACAACACAATAAAAAACCTCTGGAACACATGCAAAGAAGTCCAGCAAGGGAAATTTATAGCTCTAAGATCCCACTTTCAAAAATAACATCACAAATAAATGTCTTAATGATGCAACCAAACAGTTTTTAAAAAACCAAACCAAATCCAAATAAATAGGAAATGATAAAAATCAGACCCAAAATTAATAAAATAGAAACAAAGAATCAACAAATCTAAGAGCTGTGTTCTCGAAGAAGATAAAGAAATTTTTGGTTCAGCTAACCAAAGAAAAAAAGAAAGGGCCAAAATTAACAGAATCTGAGATTAACAAGGAGCCATTACAATAAGCACCAAAGTAATTAAGAGTAATGTGAGAGGATTATAGTAGACCTTAAAAACTATATTTCATTAAGTTGGAAATGAACAGCTTTTCAGATTCATCATAACCACCAATGTTAGATGGAAAAAAAAATCAACAACTGAAACCAATAACAAATGAGACAGCAGAAACAGTAGTAGAAAGCCTTAGACAGAAAAATGGCACAGCCCAGGACTCACAGCAGAATCCTACCAGACTTTTAAAGAAGATAGAAAATCAAATTCTATTAAATTACTCAAAAAGGAAAAAATAAAAAGAGCACCCCAAATTCCTTCTATAACACTAGTATGCCTCTAATACCAAAGCCAAGTAAAGACACAAGAAAAAAAAGAGAGAAGCATAAGCCAGTGACCCTTGTGAACACAGATGAAAATTTTTCAATAAAGTATTTACAAACCAGATCCAGACACGTATCCAAATGACTATCCACCATGATCAAGTTGACTCTATCCCACAGAATCAGGAATGGTTCAACATACTAAGTCAATAAATGTAATAAAGCTTATAAATGAATATATTTGACAATAAAAATTCACATGATCATCTCAATAGGCCCATCTCAATGCAGAGAGGGCCCTAGACAATCCATTGAAACACCTCCCAACACATTTTTCCATGGTGCTAATTGCATAACATATTTTTCTATTTTCTTGGATACTTTTACCATTTTATCCACTTCTATTTCCCAGAAAGATCCTACTTTCTTCCCTTTACTTGAGGACATTAGGCAGGCATGATTAACTTTCTGACTTGCAATATTTCACAATATGATTTCCCCCCTCTTTTTAAGCTGCCCTGTGTGAAAGACAATTCCTGGGAAGAAGCTGTGTGTACAAAGACAGATTGATGAGAACTACAGTGATGTGGATGGAATGTTGCAGGTCCGGTGCCAATTATCTTCTCTCGGGCTAGTTTTGATCTCCCTGAATAGCCATTCCTTGACCATTTCTGTGTCTTAACTAACATCCTGTGACCAATAGATAAAAGTCTTCTAGACTCTATTAACTTAGCTGATGACTAAGTTCCACTAACACAAAAGCCAAGCGTGTCATCAGAGACATCTGTGGCCTACAGGAGTCTCCCATCTTACTACAACTGCCTCTCTGATGTTTCCACCAATGTATTTTTTTTCCTTGCTTTAAGACTTTATTTGTTCTGCTCCTTTAAAACATCACCAAACTGCTTCTACATGGGAACACGGAACCATGTTTCTCAGGTCTTGGCAACTCTAATTTGGCTCCAGAATAAATTCCCTCTTTTTCCTTTGAGATGAGAGCTACAGTTTTCATTGCCACACGATTTTATCATTCCTTCCGAAACAAAACCGTCTTCTAAAATACTTCACTTCCATTCTAAATGACAGACATTTGGGTTTGTTTGATTCTGTATTCCTGGAGGCCCCTTAACACTTATCTATTTTTGACTTCTCTAGGTACCCAACTGTTAGACAATCTAATTTTGAATACCTTCAAATACCGAAGAGACTCAGGGGAGTGGCAAGTGAACTAGGCTGAGTTGGCTTTCCGTGTGCTTTTTCTCAGTTTAAAGTCGTGTTTCTGATCATCTACTTGGTTTGGCCCCTGTTTCAGGTACATGGCCTGTTGCATCTGACCTTACTGATAAATGCTTCTGTCTTGTTGATAGGGTGGGTGATTTTCCTTAGTGCACCAAACAATACTTTATTCGTCAAAGGAAGTGTTCTGCTCACCCACTGCCCATTGGTCACAGCAAATACCTCTGCACTGAACCATGAAAGTCTGTATCCGTGATGCTAATACTGGCTTAAAGTGACATGCTCCCTTGCTTCCCATGCCATCTATACTACCTCTGTCTCTGGGGCTTTAACATTCAGAGTATTTATGAACAACTTTAGGTAATCTTTGAGTGTACTTCTTAGAATTCTGACCATGTTTTTATGTATATTAAGGGAGTTATGAATTGGTCATTTGTCATTCCCTCTAGCATAACACCAGCAGAACACATTCCACATTCTTCTATGATCCTGATACATAACTAGCTCCCAACCCTCATTTCAGGATGGTTACAAGATCCCTCCTATACTGCGTTAGGATTTAGGCATCACTGGTAGTGACTAAACAGAGAGTTTCAATGTTTGTTCTTATATTAATCTTTTTTTAGAAACTCACCAGTCCTTTTGAATACACATGATGCATTACTTATAAAATCGCAGGAGGGGAGACAATGAACTGGGTTCCTCTGACACTTCACATAGCCTGGGTGAGTGTGAGTCAGTCAGACCCATGGGAGTATGGTGATACCTCAAGTTGTAGGCAAATGCATTTGGCCACCTGCCAGGACTAGACTTGGTTGTCAGGAGTGGATCAGAAAGTCAGGAGACCTAGCATCATTTTTAGAATCAAAGGGAACAGGAATAGAGACCAGGGAGCGCTTTAGAAAAGAATTAAATGGAACACAGAGGGCAGGACTGTCAACACTCATAGTTAACATCTCTGAGAGGCAGAACTAGGTAGGAGACTAAAAAGGAAATTCATGTGAGAAAGAGTAGCACAGTGAGGGGCAGAAAAAATACAGCGATAACAGAGGTACCAAAAGTCAGTTGAAGCTTGAAACACCAGAATTTCCGAATTAGTTTTCCAGAAAGAAAGCATGTGGCTTCACTGTCATAGGCCCACCTTTCAGACTTTTGTTCAACTATTTCAAGTCAGTAAATGGCAACTGGTCATTATTATAAAGATTACTGGTCTCAGGACTGGAGAGATGGCTCAGTGGTTACAGTGCTCTTCCAGAGGTCCTGAGTTCAATTCCCAGCAACCACATGGTGGCTCACAACCACCAGTAATGAAATCTGGTGCCCTCTTCTGGCCTGCGGGTATACATGCAATCAGAATACTGTATACATAATAGTAAATAAAAGATTATTGGTCTCATAGAACACGGGGAGGGGGTGTTCAGCATTGTTTTGGAGAAACTAAGATACCACTTCTTGACAGCAGCATCCTGAGGACTGTGATAGCTATTCTTGGTCATCAACTTGACTACATCAGTAATTAACTAAAATCCAAAAGTAGAGGCACACCTGTGAGGACTTCCTGCTTCATTTAAAGTAGGAAGATCTGCTTCTAATCAAGATTTTGAGGTGGGAAGGCAAACCTTTAATTTGGATATCTTTAATTCAGTTCTAATCTTGGCCATACCTTCTGCTGGAAGCCTAGAAAAGGACATGGAAGAAGGAAGCTTTTGCTCTTTGCCTGTTTGCTCTTGCTCACAAGTCCACTCCTTCACTGGTGTTAGAACCTACTTCTTCAGGATTCCAGCAAACACTGAAGATCGGCTAAGACATGCAGCCTCGTGGCCTGAGAAACTACAAGATTCTTGGACTTTCCAGTCACAGCCAGCCATTGTTGGATTGGTTGAACCACAGCCTGTAAGTTATTCTTATAAATCCCCTTATTATATAAAGAGAGAGTCAACATGGGATCATTCTATAATTTCTGCTACTCCAGAGAACCCTGACTAATCCAGGGATTGGATAACCACAGACCTTTGTGGGGACATGGGCCACACTTAAATCATAGCACTAACTTTGAGGTCTCTAAGAGCTTGTCTCATCATGGTCCTTGGAAACTGTGTGATGATATAAACTAAGCTGTTGATACCTGAATTCCTGCCATGGTGTGCTTCCAGCTGCCAGCCACACCAGAAGCCAGGCACTGGCACCCAAATGAAACTAGAATATGAACTCAAAACATCAGCTTGATAACCGTTTTATACTTAGCATCCTCAACTATCTCATGACAGTGTAGAAGAAGAGATGACTTTTAGTACCAAGGAGTCTAATTCCAGACCTCAGACCTACTGTAGTATTGTATTGTCAGGCTCTAAAGGAAGGCAGACCTCTTCCAGCTACAGGGATACAAGTTAGCTGAGCCTCCAAAGCTAATGAGATACAATCCTGTATCCTTCACTCTTGCCAGCATTACCAATGGGTCGTGCCACCATTTCCATCTTTGCACAGTTCAACTCTCGAGGATGAAGTCTGGTCAGTTTCCCTACAATTAAGATCATTATATGAAATGCTTCCCTCTATCTGCTACAAATTCAGAAATTGTTTAAAGCACAGCCTTATCTTGCCATTTGTAAATCTCACAGAAGCCAAGTATCTGGTAGATAAACAATCTGTTGAATATTGGCTGTCTGACTTGAAATCAGGAAAGTCAAAGCATCAACTGATTTGGAGCAATAATGCAATAGCAAAGCCCCCAAACGCTAACTGTGCTGACTGTTGGAAAAAGGCGAGGCTCCATCACTGTGGTTATAAGATGAAAGGGCAAGCCTTCTCAAAATTACATAAACAAGTAACACAAATGTGACGAAAGGGGAAAGCCTTTTGTCTCTAACAGCAGATCTAATTTGCAGTTTATCTTTGCTTTCCTTGGTACCTGTCACTGTACCCTTTTGTGCACCCACGCCAATTGGCATGCGTGTGAGCTTGCATACAAACGCAGAGGCAAATTCCGCCTCTTCTAATGCTGTGTTTTTCCTTGCAAAGGAAATTGTCTGACAAAATAAATAGCTGGGCCTCAAGACGATGTGTTAAGGCACTGTTCTAATACCCTGACCATCCTTCAAGCATTACATCAACCGCTCCATTCAGCACTTGGCTGACCTCTGAGGCATCTTCATCTCCAGACTTTGGGAAATGAAGTTTCCTCCACACAATAAAATGATGTCTGCCACCGTGTAAGATCTGCTGTGCACTCAGAGGGCAAGGATAAATCCTAGCAAAAGAGTCATGCAGTGTCTAAGATTAACACTATGGAAACATAATGCATCTGCTACTAAATTATAACAAAGACTAAAGCTCCTTTAACACACACCAGAACAAGGCTAATTCCATGAGGACTGTGTAGAGATGAGTTCAGTTGGAATTTTTGTTTACTAAAACCTTACAATTTTTTTTAAATATGTGTACATTGGGGTCACATTATGTAGCTAAACACATATACAATGTGTATTAAAGAAATCGGATATTTAATATTCCTATTTTTTCAGCCATTCATCATTGGTGTGTGTGTGTGTGTGTGTGTTGTAAAAAGCCTTTTTCTTCGGAACATTTTAGAATCTTGAATGGTACTTCCAGCTCGAGACCTGATGTTTTTGTTCTTTCTCCAATCAGACAGGTGATCCAGCTGAGTGACTTTTCCTTTATGAGGAAGACCATTCCAGGAAATGAAAAGTGAGACTTTGTAGGGGTTGGATTGGCACATCAAACATAACTCACTACATTTCATTTAAACTTTGGCTGTGGCTTTCATGAAGAGTGGCATGTGTGGTAACTAAGTAGTTACCAGAAGATAAAATCTCCCCAGACATTGAATAGACGACAGGGTCATTATCTTAGGTGAAAGACAGATTCGTTATTTAGAGTTTCACATCATCAAGAGAGGGGTAATTTTACCTATGCCTCTGATAAATAATTAATATCAGAATGTACAAAGAATTCAAAAATCAAAGTAAAAATGTGACCCTTTCAAAAGAAAATGGACCTATAATATTAAAAGAGAGTTCTCAAAAGAAGAAAACAATGTGTAAAAAATATCTCAAAAAAAATTCTTTGTCCTTAGCAATTAGGGAGGTGCACATCAAAGTAATTTTGAGATTTCATCTTACCCTAGTTAGAATGACAAAGATCAACAAATACCCAACAACAATTGAAATGGATGCAGGGAAAAGGGAACATATATGTGTGTGTACATGTATACATATGTATAACAATAATTTATGGCAAGAGAGGCCATAAATTTGAAGAAGAAGAAGAGGAAGAGGAAGAGGGAGGAGGAGGAGGAGGAGGAGGAGGAGGAGGAGGAGGAGGAGGAGGAGGAGGAGGAGAGTGTCTTAGTTAGGGCTTCTATTGCTGTGAAGAGACACCATGACCACAGCAATTCTTGTAAAAAGCATTTAATTGGGGTGGTTTGCTTATAGTTCAGAGGTTTAGCTCATTATTTTCATAATGGGAAGCAAGGCAGCATGCAGGAAGACATGGGGCTTAGAGAAGAACCTGAGAGCTCTTACATCTTGACTCACAAGCAACAGGAGGTGGTCTGTGACACTGGACATGATTTGAGCATATATGAGACCTCAAAGCCCCCACCTCTACAGTGAAACACTTCTTCCAACAAAACCACACCTACTCCAACAAGCTACACATTGTAATAGAGTCACTCCCTTTGGGGGCCATTTTCCTCTCAAACCACCACAGAGAGGTATTAGGGGGCATTGGAAGGGAGAAAAGGAAAATAGGAAATGATGCAAATCTATCATAATCTCAAAAATTAAAAGAATTTTTAAAAAATATGGTAAAAACAAGCAATTTAGCCTCCAAGCAAGTTCACACAGCAAATAATCATTGAGCCTCTGTCAGATGGAATGCTAACTAGTATGGCAGTCACAAAGTCTCTGCCTTCTGCCTTCAGAAATCTTGCTGATAGAGATAAGGAATAACAAATAAACTTAATAATAGAATGTTGGTACCAAGAAATAATCATGAAGAAATAAAGAAGGTTTAAGTCCCACAGTGAGTCCATTTGTACACGGATTCCTCCCCAAGGATATGACATCTGAGTAAATATTTAAACACAGCATAGTCTCCTCATATCCACTTTCTGGGATTTCTGTTGCTTGGGGTCAGGTACAATCAGAAATTATTACAATACAAATGGTTGAACACTGAACCAAAAACTAGTGAGCCGGCACGGGACCAGCCAAGGCCCTCTGTATATATGTAACTGTTGTGTAGCTTGGTCTTCTGGTGGGATTCCTAACAGTAGGAACTGAGACTGTCTCTGACTCTTTTATTGACTCTTGGGATCCTATTCCTTGACCAGCCTTAATACAAGGTGATGTGCTCAGTTGCACTGCAACAGAATGCTGTGCTGTGATGATATCCATGGGAGGCCTGCCCTTTTATGAACACAGAGAAAGAGTGGATGGGGAGGAAGGCAGAGGGAGGTTGAGGGGAGGGACTAAAAGAGGAGGGAGGGGAAACTGATCAGGTTATTTAATTAATATTTAATTAATTAAAGTGAACACATTCAAAAGCTTTACTGTGTGCTGTTCTCAACAGCATTATGAACTCCTATACTTTCCTACATCATCCCACCATGAATGTGAACCACGCCTTTGGCCAGTGCATCGACTCTATACATTCCACTTGCTGGAAGCTGCTCAGTCACCACCGCAGTCATCAGATAGTCATGACCATGACTGTGCTTTTATTTAAGTAATCTTTATTTTACTTGATAATGACCTCAAAATATCAAAGGCAATTTTGCCAATGTTATGTGTTGATGGAGCAGTGGGCTGCATTCCGCCCCAGCTCCTGGCCTCCTGGCTAGCTTATGCCCTGAAATAATTACACGGAAACTGTATTCTTTTAAACACTGCCTAGCCCATTAGTTATAACCTCTTATTGGCTAGCTCTTACATATTGATCTAACCCATTTCTAATATCCTTATTGCCACTTGAGTGTGGCTTACCGGGATGCTAATGGGCATCCATCTCAGATAGGAGAGTCATGGCAACTGCCTGACTCGGCTTCTTTCTCCCAGCATTCTGTCTGTCTACTCTGCCTACCTAATTTTCTGTCCTATCAAAGGGCCAAGGCAGTCTCTTTATTTAACCAATGAAATTAACACAAAACAGAAGACTCTCCCCCATCATTTCTTGTGCTTTTGTTTAAGTAATCTTTATTTTACTTGATAATGACCTCAAAATGTCAAAGGCAATTTTGCCAATGTTATGCAACATAGTTCTAAATGTTTTATTTTTATATGTGCTATTCTTTGTCATAACCAGATTAAAGGTGAAATTACTGTAAGTATCAGTGTGCTACACTTATATATGTGATGAGAAATGTGATGAGACACATGATGAGACAGCATGTGATGGATACGTACAGGGTTTGACACACTCTTGACTTCAGTCTTAGCCCAGATGTGTAGGATATGTCCCCTGGAAGAAGAGGAAGACTTCCATGACAAAACTCAGCTAAGAACAGCGACAAACAGAAGGAAGTGCACATTTCAAAACTTTCACAAGCAAAAAAGCTAGGCATATAACAGAAATAAGCACACTATATACAGTTAGTGGACACTTTCAACACATTTTACAGACAGAATCATGCAGTGCTTATATTTCTGGGACCACCTTACTTTCCTAGACATGGTGTCCTCAAGTTTCCGCCTTTTTTAGCCTGTTATAAAAATTTCTTTCCTCCTTCTTCTTCTTTCTGACTGGAATATAACTTTTAGGGTCTGTTTGGGAAACTTCTGCTTCTTTTAGATGGTGTACAATGTTAACTAAATATTAATCTAAGAACCCAGGGAGATCTAACTTTAATTTCCAATAGATTGGGAGATGCCATCCTGTGGTGCTACCATGGAGTAGAGATAAAAATAATGAGCCATACAATGCAAAGCAGAAGAGGGTGTGGTGAAATGACAGCTGTCTGCAGAGACTCAACATGACTGTAAGCCTTCTAAAATGTGTCCATGACATCAAACACCAGACTACCAGGCAAATGCACATGATTTCTACATCATTAGTTACAAGTTGAAAACTCTTTTTTTTTTTAAATCAAAGTTGTTAAAGTGAAAATGTGAAATTTCAAAGGAGATTTTTATTAAATTTAAATCTATTTTGATCAATTTGACTTAGAGAGTTACAACTAGCACAGTCACTTTCAGATAATATGATTCATATCACTGAAATTCGAAGATACAGAAAATAATACTCACATCCAAAGGAAACTGAAAACATCCAGTACAGTCAGGACAAATGTGAGCTCTTCATTTAAGAGTCATGGTCACAGGTCCACACACTTTGTCCCAGGGTCTAGACCAGTTAGTTTCCTTGGTCCACACGCCCCCCCCCCCATGCATTCTCCCCCAAACCCCCAACTCTAGCCTGGGGCCAACATTCTGTGCCCCAGCCTAGTTCAAACAGCCCTGCCTGTCCCACCTACAACCTTCAAGCCCCTTTCAGGACATCTGCCACTCACCCGCTTGCACACATCCAACTTCTTAGCCTAGCCTTGCCTGGGACATCTGGCTCCAGGGTCTATCCAGGTCAATCACTCTGATCTTCCATTTTATCCACCTTTCCCAACCCCCGAGTCTAGCCTAGACCCCACAGACAGTACCCCAGCATCATTTAGATAGCCCTGCTTGTGTTGCTCACAGCCTACAGGTCCCTTACTTGCCCTGCCCATCCTTTCAGCCCAGTCAGACCCTGCACTTAATGAGCTGTGGTCCAGTCAGTTGAGACCACATGATCTTCCCTCCTTATCCTCCCTCCTTAATACATCACAGCTAACAACCCTAGCTGTCTCCAAACTCCACATATTCTATGTTCTGTCCCAGACTGTTGCGTCTGTATCAGATACAGACATAACAAAAGAACTCTGCAGACCCAGATATCATTGCAAAAACTACAAACAGTATGAAAGCTCATCTCTCCCCTAAAAATCTATCAGTCCCACCAAAATGTTCTCCAATTATAATTATCTAGATAAAAGGTCATAAACATCAAAGAACTGAAGGAGTGTAATGATCACATACATACATACATACATACACACATACACACACAGGCCAAAGAATTTAAAAAGAATAAGTACTTTTCTCAATGCCCCCACCTCAAAATCAAACATAAGGTCAACTGAAGTAAGGAAGGCACTGAATTGAAAGCTTAATTCAATATAGAAGAAAACTTCAGGAGAAAACTCAAGATGAAATGAAGATGGATTGGTAAAACTCAATAACTCAGCCAGAAAACTTTAAATAAACCTTAATAATAGAATGAATCTAGCAGAAGATAGAATATCAGGACTCAAATGAAATGAAGATGGATTGGGAAAACCCACTAGCCCAACTAGCAAAATCAAGACAAAGCCTTAAGATAGGATGAATCAAGCAGAAGACAGAATATCAAGGCTCAAAGATAAAGTAGAGCAACTATATCACAGAAGCAAAGATATGAAAAAAACAAATAAACATTGGAATTATGGGAATAGATGAGGGAGAAGCATCCCAAGCCAGAGGAAACTTCCCATGAATAAGGCAAGACATATCTATATGGATGCTAAGGCAAGACACATATAAATGAATGCCAAGGAAAGATATATCTATATGAATGCTAAAGCAAGACATATGTATATGGATGCTAATGTAAGACACATTTATATGGATGCCAAGGCAAGACACATATATATGATGCTAAGGCAAGACATATCTATGTGAATACACGAAGCATACAAAACCTCAACTAGACAAGATCACAAAAATGGGGGGAGGCACATATTTTAAAGACAAAGTATACAGAACAAAGAAAGAGTACTAAAAGCCTCAAGAGAAAAACACAAAGCACATATTAAAAAATTCAGAATAACAGCTGATTTCTCAATGGAAACTCTGAAAGCCAAGAGCCTGAAATAATGATTCCAAGTTATAAAAAGCACAACTACTAACCTGGACTACTGTACCCAACAAAACTATCTGCTATAATTGAAGAGAAAGAATGGCTTCCCATGATGCAGCAGCCTAACTTTGCTTACTTTACTTTCATGAGACCAACCCTAAACAAAATGCAGGAAATGAAACTTCAATATGAAGACAGGAATAAGTACAGCCAATAGATATTTAAAAAATGGAATTGTAACTACTAAAACAAAAAAAATGCCACTAAGAAAACAAACAGCAACACAGTAGCTAATCAATACATGACATCCAATAATATAAATATCCTTAATTTTCCAATCAAAAGATACTGTTGGCTGAATGGATCAAGAAACAAGCTACATCTAACTCTTGTCTACAGTAAACTCAGTTTTAAAGATAGGCTCCACCTTAGAATAAAAGGATAGACAAAAATATTCCAGTCAAATGGGACCAAGAAGAAAGTAGGTATTGTGATCCTAATATCTGACAAAATAGACTTCAAACTAAAACAAATCAGAAGAGATAAAGAGGGGTACATTGTTCTTCTAATCATGAGAACAACTGACTCAGAAGACATTGTTACCCTATACGTATATACACCAAACTCTAGTGCTCACAATTTCATTCAGGGTGTACTATTAAAAATAAAGACAGATTAATATTGATCCATTAGTAGTAGGTACTTTTAACATCCTACTTTCTCTAATATACAGATGATATTAACAAAAGTAAGCATGAAACTACCTACCTGAAATGGACTTAACAAGTGTCTATAGAATATTCCACGCAAACACTAAAGAATTTTCATTCTCCTCCACAGTCCACAGAAGCCTCTGTAAAACAGACCACATCCTGGGACACAAATCTTAGCAAATTTGTTAGTATTGAAATAACTCCACGTATCCTATATGATCATAATGTCATAAAATTTAAAATCAGCAACAAGCAAATCTCTATTACATACACAAGCTCATTACTACATGGTGAATTGGTCAATAAAAAAGAAATTAAATAAGGTGAAAATACAAGACAATGAAATATCTAGGACACATTCAAAGGAGTCCTAAGAGGGAAATTTATAGCCCCAAGCTCCCACATTAAAAAATAAAAAGAGCCCAGATAAATTACTTAATGATTCAACTCAGAATTTTGGAAAGACAGAAACAAAGCAAACTCAAATCCAGTAAACAATAATGAAATCAGAGGCAAAATTAATGAAATAAAAACAAAGAAAACACCATAAAGAATAAAAAAAATCAAAGAGCTGGTTCTTTGAGAAGATAAACAGGATCAACAAATTCTTTGTTCAACTAACTAAAAGGAAGAGAGGATCCAAATTAACAGATTCAGAAATGAACAGAGAAACACTACAACAGACATTAAAGTAATTCAGAATCTTATAAGGGGATACTGAAAAAAACAACCAAAACAAAACAAAATGTGTACTCCATTAAGCTGAAAATCTAAATGAAATGGGAAAATTTCTTGATGCAATCAAATGACCAAAATTAAACAGAGAAAAGGTTAACAACTGTTATAATCCCACAACAAATAAAGAGATTAGGACAATAATAAAAAGCATTCCAACTAAAAGAAGTCTTGGCCTCAAAGGATTCACAACAGATTTCTATACAACTTTTTTCTTCATTGGAGTTTCTATTACTGTGAAAAAGTACCATGGCCAAGAGTAACTTAGGAGTAAAGGGTTTATCCTAGCGACTAGCTCTCAGGTCATGCTCCATGAAGAAAGACAGGGCAGGAACACAACACAGAAACCTTGAGGCAGGAGCAGTAGAAGAGACATGGAGAAGTCCTTCTTACTGGCTTACTACCCATGATTTGCTCAGCCTCCTTTCTTAGAGAACCCAGGACAGCCCTCCCAGAGGTAGTACCACCCACAGTAAGGTGAGTCCTCCCACATCAATCATCAGTCAAGAAAACACACCACAGGCTTACTCACAGGCCAGTCTAGTGGGGCATTGTCTAAATGGGGTTCTGCCTCCCAAACTGACTCTAGCTGTGTTAAGTTAACATAAAACTAGACATCACAACTTTCAAAGAAGTTGTAAACCCAATTCTTCTTATTTTATTCAAAGAAATAGAAGCAGAAAACACAGTCACAAATCCCTTCTATGAAACAAGTACTAATCTAACACCCAAACCAGGCACAGATACATAGAAACACACACACAGAGAGAGAGAGAGAGAGAGAGAGAGAGAGAGAGAGAGAGAGAGAGA
>JABTXL010000002.1:37145189-37156344 GCA_025134845.1 Neodon shergylaensis | reverse complement strand
GAGAGAGAGAGAGAGAGAGAGAGAGAGAGAGAGAGAGAGAGAGAGAGGCTGGAATGAGGACTATAGGTCAATACCCCAAGAAACACAGTTAAAAAAAACTTAATAAAATACTTGCAACCAGAATACAGACATATATCAGAAAGATTATACATCCTAACATAGTTATCCTTGAGATAGACAGATGATTGAACATATACAGAATAATAGATGTAATAAATCAGATTCATTGTCTTAACGACAAAATTCACATGATCATCTCAGTAGATGCAGAGAAGGGCTGACAAAATTCAACATGCTGTCATGATAAAAGGCTTAGAGGGATCTAGCTCAAGAAGATAATAAAGGCTACACATGACTACCCCACCGTCAATGTCATTCTACACGAAGAAAACCTTGAAGGAATCAGTAAAATCAGGACTGCAACAAAGATTCCCACTGTCTTCACTTCTTAATATTGTACTCCAAATGTTTGCTGGAAGAATAAAGCAAGAGAAGGAACTTTCAGAAACACAAAGAGGAAAGCAGTTAAACCACCACTGTTTGCAAGCTGATCTAACTTTACTAATGATAAATCTCAAAAAGTTTACCAGAAAAATTCTAGAAATGATCAACAATACTATATTTTGATCAAAATAGCAGGATAAGGAATTTTAAAAACCCACTACTTTTCTGTACACAACTATGAACATACAGAGATCCTAGGCACACTCTCATTCACGACAGCATCAAAGAAAATGGGTAGGAATAAACCTAACCACAAAGGTGAAACACATCCACAACGAAAACTTCAGATGCCACACCCAATCCCTCCACCCAGGCAGATCCTGCATGACCCTCTTCTGTAGGGTCTGCTCCCAAAAGTATAATCCTCCTCCCTCATCAAGGAAATTTCCCCTTCCAAATGGACAGACACTACTACAGAACATCACCGCCAATCAGGATGCAGAGAACAAATGACTGTGTGGTGCCTGAACTAATTAATCTATAACATAACTCCCGTACCTAGGGCTCAGGGAACATCAAGGAAAACAGAATAGAAAGTTTGAAAAGCCAGAGAAATACAGTGTGTGCTGCAAGACTGTGCCAACTAGAAATGTCAGGGAAGCTGCCAATGAAGTCTCAACACTATGGCTGCCATACATTTCTTGAACAAGGGACATACCAACATACATGCTAATGTAGATGGGGGAAAGGTCATTGGGCCCAACCCTTAGACAAAGATGTATAGGCAACCAAGGTACACTCTGAATGGGAGAAAGCAGTCTTCCCCAGCAATGATTCTCTTAGTTGGTTATCCAATACCAAATGATCAATGCTGAAATCACACACATACAGCTAACATACAGGCTAAAAAGACTATATTTATTTATTTATATATAAACACAGATGTACAGACATGCACAAATATACATTTATAATAATAATTAAAGAAACAGAGACCAAAATTTATCAGTTTAAGAGAGAGAGAAAATATGCCGTGGGACAATGGTCTTATACCCTGTAATGATTTGTTACTTGTACTGGTTAATAAAATGCTGATTGGCCAGTAGCCAGGCAGAAAGTATAGGCAGGGTAACCAGAAGAGGAGAATTCTGGGAAGAGGAAAGGCTCAATCTGCAGTCATCACCCAGATACAGAGGAAGCAAGATGAAAATGCCTCACTGATAAAAAGGTACCAAGCCACATGGCTAACACAGACAAGAATAATGGGTTAATGTACAATGTAAGAGTTAGTTAATAAGAAAGCCTGAGCTAATAGATTGATCAGTCTATAATTAATGTATAATCTGCATGTTCTTTGGGACTGAAAGACTGCAGGACCAGGCGGGACAGAAACCTCTGTCAACAAGAGTAAAGTAGGAGAAACAAGGGAGCACTGGAAGAATGGGTATGGCAAAAAGAGTATAATTTTAATTTACTTTTCAAACATTAAGAATCATGATACTATAGTAATTGGTAAAGTTAGCAAAAATACAAAGAAGACAGTGTGGAATTTAAATGAGCACTGAGCATGCTCAGTGGTCTGGGTCAGTAAGTAAATACAGACAATGAGAAAATAAACCAACAGTTATAAGAAAATGCTCAAATATTAAGTTTTAAACACTACTTGCTTAAAACCTTAAAAACTTACATTGACTAATTACCAGAGATAAATCACAAAAAATAAAGTAAAAAAAAAAAGAAAGAAAATAGACAATAACTCAAATTATTTAAAAGAAAGGTGAATCATTTCAGAGCATAGCAAATTATTATTTTATTATTAATTTTATTATTAATAACCCTGTATTAAACAGGGTTAACCAAGAGCTGTTTTAATCTCAACTTCAAGTTTAAACTCCAAAGTTTTGAACATATATCACAATTAGAAAGAAGGGCCCCATATTTTTAAGGAATCTATAAAAAGGACAGTGGCTCTGTATCTTACTTTCAATCCTTAAGGGAATAACCTCAAGAAGGTCAAGTTCATCTATTGAAGCCAAGTCACACAAATCACAAGTGACTGTGTAGCCAACAGACTGGCTTTGGGGGTCGAGGTCATCCCTTGTCATTTGTGGTTGAAGAAGGAAGGGGTCTGGAGGGGCAGGGCAGAACACAAGACACTGTGGCTCAGAGACTACTCACTGGAGCCAGACTGTGGGGCCCAGCTTTTGATATTACATTTTTAAACAGCTCAGTCTTAGACATAATATCCAGTCCCTGCGCAGAAGCTTTCTCACCTTCATCTGCTTTATAGGATGATGGGTAAATTGGGTCCAGAGCAAACAGGGTCTGGCACACAGCAGATCAATCAGGTGATGCATGATATTGCTGTCAGTATCAGGGAGCCCAGCTATATGCTGAGCTGAAAGTCACAATTTACATGAAAAAAAAATAGGGCGGGGTGGGGGAAATGCTCGTTATACAATGCACAATTGTATGTTTTGTTTTTGTTTTTTAGTTTCTCCCAGGAGGAAATGATTCTGATGGGTAAGAATAGAGAAGTGTGAGGAGTGAGACACCAATCTGATTGTTCTGAAAATAACGTTGGGTTCATATCATACCTCGCCCACTCTGTTGTAAGGTTCCTGCACACACAATTTGAGCTTATCGATCTGTTTGCTGTTCAAGCCTTAGACTCTAGCACAGACCTGGGGCTGAAAGGGGGGTCCAATGGGTGGAACTGAACTGAGTTAAAGGAAAGACGGAAGGCATTTTGAGACAACAGAAATGTAAAGAAGGTCAGAACTCAATGCACTTTTTAAGTTTTGAAAGTCGGTGATTCCAAGAATGCCCTACTATTTACTTTGTGAAAAGAAAAATAAATCAAAAGGAGGAAAGGGAAGCAAGAACGTAAGAAGAATTAGACTTCTTGGGCCCTATTTACCTAGAGGAAATGGGGAAGTGATCCAAAAAAAAAAACAATCTAGGACTAAACAGGGAGAAAAGAGAGGCCAGGGCAGGAGCTAGAAGGGTAGCATGCCTGGAGAGGTTTGTGGAGTCTGGTGTGGAGGACACAAAGCAGACAGCGGGAGGCAGAGGAGTTCCTTTCAGAAACCTGCCAGGACATTCTGCATGGCTTCAGCCTTCCACACAGCATTTCCAGAAAACATCTTGGCAACGAGACATGGCTGCTCTCTTTGCCCTCTGCACCGTAATTGAGAGTAGTGTTTCCTCCATGCATCATTAAGCGCTGAAGGAATCAACACTGACATTCTGACATTATTTTTCCATAGATTTAATTAGAGCTGAGGTGGAAACCGACATTCTTGTAAGGTAATAGCAACATTTTCTCTCGGACAGAGAACTCTCTCCCCTCAGCAGGCATTTGCTTTGCTAAGGTTTATTTTGCTAAGTCATCGTGTTATTTACCTGAGATTCTCGGTAATTAATTTAATTTAGTTCTGGCTTGACTAAAACTTTCTTCTGAGGAGAGTGGTGCAGTAACTGGATGTTGGCTGTTTTGCCTCAGATAGGGAGGAAGGATTCTGAGAACGGATCTAATCAAAGGTCGTGCCTAAGAACTCAAAAGCAGCCATCAGGTTCACTGAAATAAATCTGTACCACAAACACAAGCATGGCAGGCTTTAGTTTACAAGTGGGAGCCAGGGGAGGGGAGGGACCACTTCGGACCCAAAGGGGGATTAACCACAGATGAGAAGACACGAAGGAAGAAGAGGAGACAGAGAAGTGAATACTTCAAAATGTTATATGCATGTATGAACCCCTTGTATGAAGACTATAATATACTGACAAAAATTTAAACAGAATTCAAAGCATACAGAAAAAAATTAACATTTTTTTCACTGTCAGACTCTGAACAACCATTGTTCAACAGGCTCTGTAAAGAATCTGGACAAAGTTTCTGATGCAAGCAGAGGTAGAAGAGCGGTACTCCAGGAAAATCTTGTTATTTGACACTCATTTTCATGAATTTCTCAAAATCTAAACCCCTTTTATTAAAATGTGAGGTTTTCCTTTGTAATTGACTCCACAAAGCTTCCAGGTTTTGGGATTCCTGACACTCACCAAGGCTCTGCTCACAAATAGGGATGGCTGTTGGTATTGTGGACAGACAGCCCTGGAAAACAAAGTCGTATCCAACATGCACAGCTTACTGGAGGCATGTTTCCAAGACAGGACCCCTTCTCCTTCCTCTGAAACTGTAACAAAGGGTCTTCTAGCCTAACCACCGACTCCACAGACGCACCAGGCTGTGGTTAGGCAGGTTTGGTTTTTCTGCCTTCCACATCACAGATCCCTGGATTGACAAAAAGTCTCATCTGGAGAAGACCTTATGGGAACAGTGAGAGTTGTTTCTTTTTATCCCGGTGTTCAGAATAAGCCTGTGATTTGAAAGCAATTTGGTGCTTCTTATTGATAGTCATAGGCGCTAATGCTTATTGAGTGAATACTAAGGCTTGACAATCCTTGTGCTTTATCTGGCCTTAGTTCATTAGTTTCTGGCCTCCCTTTGTCATATAACCCTGTGTGATAAGAATGTTATCTCTATTTAACAAATGATAAAAAAAATAATAAGACCCTACCAGTTAGGAAACTCTTGGTAGGTCTCGAAGCTAGTCATAAAAAATACAGTAATAATAACAACAATAACATGAATAAATTGGCTTACAACAATATACAAGTAAAGCTGTAGAGTTTGAATGCACTGGGATGTGCAACTTAACCACAAATGATGATAGGTAAGAGTAGTAACCATGGATACAAATAAGGATAACCGGATTGGCTAGGTGGTTCAGTAAGTAAGAGTGCTTGCTGTACAATCATAAGGATTTAAGTTTGAAACTCTAGTTAAAAGCAGGATGTGGCTGCCCCTGAAGAAATCTCAGAGATGGTAGAGCAAAGATAGGGGTTTATCCTGTTAGCCTTTCCAAGAAATGGCCAGCTCCAGGACCAACCAGAGACTGTCTCAAGGGAGTAAGGTGGAAGCAGTATAGGAAGGTATCTGGCATCCTCCTCTGTCTTTATATACTTCCTTACATACATGTATATAACATGCATGCATGCATGCACACATACAAACACACAACCAATAAATGAATAAACAAATAAGGGTAGCTTATAGTGTTTATAGATAAAAATGCCAATGTGAGCATCTAAACCTTAGCAGGTCCATGATAAGCACTTGAAATACACAGAGACTAGTGCATACAAAGGCAGATTTCCAAGAGAAAGCATCCCAAAAGCACGAAGCCACCATTATCACTGGTGTCCTGTCATCCTGTCATTACTTAAATCTGCTTCTATCACATAATCTGCACTGGCTAGTTTTGATTCTATACAGAAGCTACCACAAAAGGGAAGGATTTCTGGGAGTGTTGGGAGGCTAGAGTTGAGTCATAGAGCCCTGGAAACAGTTGTTGCCAAGGCAGTGATAACTAATGACTTAGCTACTATACCTCATTCACTTAGACAGCCATGTATCTGACACTGATTTCCTTAACCCTTAGACTGAATATGCATTCATTATTTTCAGCAGTCACAACACAAACAAATGAAGTCAAAATCGTCAAGGGTTTTATATAGCCTTCCAAAAGGTAGTCAAGTAGCCATATATGCCTCGCCAACACAGTTTTCTTCTTTTCTATGAAAGCTTCAGTACTTCTTTTCTTGTGATTTATTTACTTCTTATTATTTTTTAAAAACTATCTTTTCTTATTTTACATACCCATCCATGTTCCCACTCCCCACCCTCTCCCATCTCCTCCTCCCACCCCTTCACCTTCCCCCCAACCACACCCTCCAGCCACTCCTCATAAAGGGTAAGACACATTGTTTTGAGAGAGGTCCAAGATCCTCCACACTATATCTAGACTAGCAAGGTATTCCCCAGAAGAGAATGGGTTCCAAAAAGCCATTATAAGCAGTAGGGATAAATCCTGGTCCTACTGCCAGTGTCCCCACAGTCTGCCCCAGTCATACAACTGTCACCCACATTCAGAGGGCCTACTTTGGTCCTGTGCTGGCTCCTTCCCTGTCAGGCCAGAGTTGGTGAGCTCCCATTAGCTCACTTAAGCTGTTTTAGTGGGTGTTTCCATCATGGTCTTGACCTCTTTGCTTGTATTCTTACTCCTCCCCCTCCTTGACTGGACTTTGGGAGCTCAGCCATTGCTCCAGTATGGATTTCTGCCTCTACTTCTATCAGTAGCTCGAGAGAGGTTCTATGGTGGCATTTAAAATAGTCATCATTATCTTAAAGAGGAAGCTGAGCAGGAAAAAAGAAAAATAGAAGGGTGGTATGGGATGTCCTTCTGTATATGTGTTGCTTTTATTGGTTAATGAATAAAGTGCTTTGGCTTATGGCAGGGCAGAAAAGAGCCAGGCTGGAAGAGATAGAGAGAGAGAGTAGGTGGAAACAATGAAACACCATGTAGCTGCCGAAGGAGAAGGACATGCAGGAACCACATGAGGTAAGCCACAACCTCATGGCGATACACAGACTAGTGGAGATGGGTTAATTTAAGATGTAAGAGTTGGTTAATGAGAAGCCTGAGCTAATTGGCCAAACAAAATTGTAATTTTTTTTTGGTTTTTCAAGACAGGGTTTCTCTGTGGCTTTGGAGCCTGTTCTGGAACTAGCTCTGTAGACCAGGCTGGTCTTGAACTCACAGAGATCCTCCTGTCTCTGCCTCCCGAGTGCTGGGATTAAAGGCGTGCACCACCATCGCCCGGCCAAAGTTGTAATTTATATAGTTTCTGTGTGTTATTTTGGTCTGGGCAGACGGGAAAATAACGAGCAGTCTCCATTTACAGAAGGGAAAAGGAGGGGAAGAAAGAGGGGAGAAGAAAGAGAGGGAAAGAAAATAAAGATGATAATGGCCCAGGAGAGGAGATATCTATAAGCAATTCTCTGACCATTCAGCATTCTTAGGAGAAAATACTGCATCTAGTCATTTCAAACTTTAGTCCAGTATAGAAGAGAAGGCAGAAACTAGGAAAGAGCAGCCAGTGAGTTGAAAAGGAAGCAGGGTATTTGGAGTCAGAGAAAGACCTATGCTTAGGAAGTTCACAAAGCAGGCATGTCATGTTGGAGGAAGACAGAGGAGAATCACCCAAAGGCTTGGAATGCTAAGATAGATGACGTCCTTGTCAAGACCCATTTCACAGAGAAGCTTCACGGGGGTGAAATGTGGCCCAACAGCATCTGAGAAGGAAGATGCGTGTGGCGAGAGTGGCCTTCCACAGGGGCAGAGCGAGCAGTGAGCAAGATGTGCAGTAGTCCCTAGGCAGTCACATCCCTAGGGTGATGCGGCAGACAGGGAGAGCGTGGTGGTGGAGTAGGGAACAGCTTGAGGATCCCCTGGGAAGGCTGATGGGAGCAAGCTGCCCTGGCTTCGAGAAGAAAGGCTCCCTTTGCAAAGGTAGAAGGCCCATTTCAGGATATCAGACGGAGAGGGTGGGCACACTGGTGTTGGGAAGATGAAGTGCTCACCTGATTGCAACTCTTTTTCTTTGAAATGTGCAGTATTTTCAGACAGCGAAAGCAAACATCTTTCTTCCAAAAGGAAGGAAATTGAGTTGTATAGTCAGAGAGGAAAAATCCATGTTCTTTTAGGATAAGATATATATTTGTTGGACAAAAATATCTCACTGTCATGCCAAGCTGTGGTACGTGCCTCTAGGGAATATTAAAAGATGCTCTATATATATAAAGACAGACATAATTTTATTTAGGACAGAAATATTGCCAAACAAACCATAGTAACATTTGAGCTCAAGACAATAGCACCAAACACAGTAATTCATGTTCTTTCTCAGAACAGTTAATTTCAGAGTGTCAAAATACAACTAACAATGTATATTGGGAATTTATAAACTTTACTGTCTTTAATTCTCATGATCTTATGAATTAGTATGTGCCTTCTGAAAATGAGAAAACAGGGCTGTCAATGTGACTGAGTAGGCCCTTGCTGTCAGATCTAAAGAGCTGAGTTCCATCCCCAGGGCCCAGACAGTGAGAGAATCGGCACCCACCACTTGTCCTCTGACCCCTTCCATGTGAATCACAGCATACATGGACAAACACACTCAAAAAACAAATACAGAGACCAATAAATAAATATCTTTAAAGAGAAAATAAGCCAAAAAGCTAATTCAGTCCATGTTACACCACCATCTAATGGCCGGAAGGATGGGGGTGGGGAAACTGTTTGATTCCTAATTCCATTTCTAGCTGTGTCTCTATATTTGGATTCTATGGCTTTAGAAAAGAAATTAATTAAAAAAACTCTAACTATTACTTCTCATTTTAAGAGATTCAGACATTTGAACCTTTATTTTCTAGTTTACTCATAATCAACTATTCATGAATTCTCCTAGACTGATACATGCTAGAATACTCATCTCTCTAAAAGCGCACAGTAACACACTCCACTCAGACCTTTTTACCAAGGACCATGTTGATATACTCTTTCCTTGCCACTGTAACCGGATGCCTGGCCGCAAGCAGTGTGTAGGAAAAAGGATTTACGTGGGCTCATGCTTGAAGAAGAGTCTATCTATTACGATGAGAAGGAAGGCAGAGCAAGCCACGGCGATAGGTACATGGGCCTTGGGATCCTCATACCTCTGCTGGACCAAGAGGCAGAGGAAGGAAATTCTGGCTTCATCGTTCTTTTCTTGTATGAGCCCTCAGACTGTGGGACAACAATCACTCAGGTTTGGGGATGTTTTTCTCATCACAGTGAAGGACATCACAGAAATACAGAAAGCTGTCTCCCAAGTGATTCTAGATCCATTCAAATTGACAGTAAAGGATAACCGTCATAAGTCCACCCAAACATACCACTTTTAAACCATAATATTCTGCCGCCTAGTCCCCAAAAGCTCAGAATCATCTCATAAAACAAAATGCAATTAGTTCATCTAAGAATCCCCCAAATCTCAACAGTTCTAATGTTACTCAAAAGCCCAAAGTCCAAATTCTCTTCTAGGATGCAAAACAACTTCTTAACTTCGATCCCCTACAAATTCAAAACACAAGATAGACACTTCCAATATACAACGGCACAGAGTCGACATCCCCATGCCAAAGGAGAAAAGTGGAGGTACATAGGGGAAGATGAAGCCAAAGCAAGACTGACTACCGACATGGAAGCATTAAATCAAATCCTTTAGCTCCATGTCTATCATTTGTAGCTCTTGGTGGAATCAACTGGGCTCCACCAGCCTTAGGGATCCCACTTCCTCTAATTCTGCCACCTTCAGCTCATAAACTCTCCCTGCTGGGCTGATTACACTCAGCGTATGCAGATTTCCTCTGTGAATGTCTCTGGTCCTAGAGACACCACTGAAACATAAGCACTACTTTCACGGTTTCATAAAACGGCCTCTCACATTTAATTAAAATGTGCAAATCTGACCCTGCCGTGCACTGCTTGGCCCCAATGTCCTTCTGAAATTTCACAGCAGGAATTTTTTGGGGGGGGTCTAGAAAACTATATGAAAAATATTGCCAAGTTCTGTAGCAAGCAGGGCTGTGTTCGGACATCCTTCTACCATAATGGAGAGTCTTGGTGGATGAGCCCAACAAAACAGTTCCCTGTGATTGTGAATGTCAGCTATCAACTTGACAGGGACCTGGAGCCATTTAGAAGGCAGCTCCAGGTTCACCAAGGAGGGATCGTGGAACCTCTGAGCACAGCTATGAGAGATGTGCGATTAAAAATAGAATTTTTTTCTTCCTCACATCATATATCCTGACTGAGGTTTCCCCTCCCTATGGTCCTCCCAGTTCTTTCCCACTTCCCCTCCTATCTAGATCCATCTCCTTTCTCTCTCCCATTAGAAAACAACCATGTTTCTAAGGGATAATAATGAAATAAAATAAAACAAAATAAAAGGTTATAAGATAAAGCAAAACATAACACATCAGAATTGGACAAAACTAACAATCACAAGGAAAAGAGCCCAAGAAAATGCACAAGAAACAGATACAGTTGCAGAGAACTTCTCATTCACACATTCACAATCCGATAACGACACTAACCTGGAAGCCACAATGTATACGCAAAAGACCTGTAGTGTAAATAGAGAGAAAAAAATAAAATAATATAATACAAAATTTAATATAAATAATAATATAAAAATTTTAAAACTAAACAAAAGAAAAAGATCTCAACACAGCATTATGTAACAAGGAGCTTTCAAAGATGTCACTGAGTTTACTTTTAGTTGGCCGTCTACTGTTAGGCATGTGGTCTACCATTAAGCGTAATTTGTTTCCTCACTGAGACTCCCTTGAAAAAAACTAATTTACATTTGCAAGTGGTTATCAACTGGAGATCGTTTCTGGTTAGGGATGGGGCTTATATCCACTTCTCTTAGCTTTAGACTCTGGTGCAGGCCTTTGCCTGTGTATGCCGATTCGGTCTCTGTGAGTTCAGATGTGTGCTGATCAGGTTTATTAGAAAGCCTTGTTTATGGTGGGCAGTGGTGGCACACGCCTGTAATCCCAGCACTCGGGAGGCAGAGGCAAGCAGAGCTCTGTGAGTTCGAGACCAGCCAGGACTGCCTCCAA
Organism: Neodon shergylaensis; assembly: GCA_025134845.1. Taxonomy (NCBI): domain Eukaryota; kingdom Metazoa; phylum Chordata; class Mammalia; order Rodentia; family Cricetidae; genus Neodon; species Neodon shergylaensis. The sequence goes on along the minus strand of JABTXL010000002.1, from coordinate 37,145,327 downwards.
AGCTGCAGATAAACCCTGTTTCGAAAAACCAAAAAAAAAAAGGAAGGAAGGAAGGAAGGAAGGAAGGAAGGAAGGAAGGAAGGAAGGAAGGAAGAAAGAAAGAAAGAAAGAAAGAAAGAAAGAAAGAAAGAAAGAAAG